>JABXJD010000011.1:1062500-1340000 GCA_013375575.1 Percina caprodes | reverse complement strand
GGAAAAAGTGGCTTTAATTGTGGCTTTATTTCCCTCCACCAGTGTAAAGACACCAAAACATGGCTAGAAATCTGATTAGAATTCATTCTCTTCAGCCAGCTTTGATATTTTTAGCTATGTCAGCTGTGTGATGATGGTTTAATTGAGTTGCATGTTGTAATGCAGGCTCAGAATTATCAGTATGCCCTTAAGTGTTGAACACCGCCATCTGTGGCAGCATGTTAACTAAATATCCCTCTAATGAACTATCCATCCAGTCAGACAGGTGCCATAACTCACAAACACTCAATCAAGACCAAAAATGCTGTCTCTCTTGTGCCTCTTGATAAAAAATTCTGCAGAGGAAGAGAAATTGAGAAAGAAGGTAAGACAGGTTTGGCTAGGGGGTGGCTGCATTAGACTGTTGGACAACAAAGAGACTTGATTCATTCAATAAGGCATCAGTTCGACCCCTTTAACATGAGCCAGCAGATGATGTTGACTAATGCTGATGATAAGTTACTTTAAAAATAGAGAAATGCCTTTTTGGTTTTCAGTTAGAAAAAGACCTAAACGCTTAAATATATGAACACCAAATCAAGTTTTTTTCCAAACCAAAACCTATAAAAAAAAACATAGTTTGTGCTTCTTATTTAATTTATTGTCGTTTTTGTTATTAAGCCTTGGTAGAGAAAGTGTTAAAGCAGGGACAGTGAAACCCTGACAGATGAAACATCAGTAGCTCAAGAGTGCGCTTGTTATCAACAGGTATTGGTGCAGTAATTACTTCCCCTGGCAGCCTTATTAGTCTCTTTTCTTTGTGTTTTTTTTGTGTGTGGGGTTTTGTCCTCAAAATAGATTTTCTGCTCACCACACCAAGCCATCCACCAATTCTCTTCATTCCAGACGGATGACGTCTAAAGAGTTCTTTCAGTCTGCTGTGTTCCCTGTTATTAATTGATTGACATTTTTTTAGGACTGTACAAATAAGTTTGAATAGTTATAACCAGGGCTTGGCATTAGCACCCGCTTATCCGCAAAATGCAGGTAAAATCAGGCTGGCATGTAACGCAGTCACTCTTAGTAGCCATCTTCTCCGGTGGCATATACGTCTATGAAAATATATTATTGGAACACTGGTTGCTGGAATACTGTGCCACAGCCGGACACAGAAGCACAGTGGTAATCTCCTGCGCAGCCCACAGCCGAAGCATGGTGGCTCGGTCCACCCATCACCTAATCCCACACACCAGCAAGTGTGCTCTGCTTTTCCCGAAACACAAGATCCAGTAAAATATCCCCCAGAGCACTACATGGTGGACTCCGCCAAGGCAATGGTTGTGTCTGTGGTGGAAAACATTATGAGGTTTGTGAAAGAAGTAGAGGGTGCGCGCATACAGTGTACATTTTAGAACATCCTCAGCCATCACAGTCAGGTTTCAGACATTAGATTAAAAGGCACCAGGCAAAATGAAAACATTGGGTCTCAGGAAACAGCCTCAGAGGAAACAGACTTAGACCAAAAAGACTCAGGTTTGTCTTAATTGGTTGCAAAAAGATTTACACACAACCTTATCACAGTTTAATATTTAATGACTGTAATGTTCATTTACATTTAAAGGGTTGTAAATCTAGTTATTTGAGTAAATTGTAGCACACCATGGTCAACTTTAATAAAATAAATGCATTTTACCACTGAACTGTGGCTAGTGAAAATGCTAAGTGGTTAGTAACTTTGAAAAAACAACTAGCCACAGTGGCTGGTGAACAACAAAGTTAATGTCAAGCCCTGGTTATAACCATTTTCCATCTGTAATAAAAAAAGCATTCTAAAGGCAACACTTTCAATTCAATTTTATTTATAGTGTCAAATCATAACATAAGTTCTCAGGACACTTCACAGATAGAGTTGGTCTAGCCCAAACTCTATAATTTACAGATACCCAACAATTTTCCCCATGATCATGCAGTTGATGAGATAGTGGCGAGGAAAAACTTCCTAAGAAGCAATGTTTATGCTTTCAATTTACTGTTAAAATCGTGAATTAATAAGGGATGCTGCAATCTAAAACGTCATGCTTTGCATTCACAATTGATCATTACAGGAGATCAACAAACCCTGTTGTAAATTGCAGGCTGATTGCAAAGTCACTCATGCATTTAAATTTGTGTTCACCTCTAACACTAACATTAGTACGCATCCCATTTAATCCCATCCATAGTTAAAGTTAAAATTATAAATAAAAATCTAAATTATAAAAAGAATATTGATCAATGTGGACATTTTGGAGCTTTGTGACAAAGAAAACAAAGTCAAAGATATTCAAAGATAATTTTCCTTCAGCATTTTGGTTAGATTTAGAATTTAATGTACTTTTGAGATACCCCATATTAGTCTTGTAAAACAGACACCAGTGGCAGTTTGTTTTCCCCTCCTATCAAACATGAGAATCATCATTCACCAGAGCTGTAGACTGCATTCCTCATAAACTTTAGATCCCAGTTCAGAACATTGGAGATGACCCCAGTGTGAGATATATAGTGATGTGAGAGGAAGAGAATGCATTGGTAAAGATTACTTCCCACAAGCTTTGACTTAGCCTCTGAACTTACTGAATCCCATGGGCTTTCAGTAAAAGTACGGCTGAGACTGTACACAAGCCACTCAGAGGGGAAGACATACAAATTAGACGGCAGACAAAATACACACCAGCCCACTGAAACAAGATCAGAGTGAATCACATTGCCATAATTTCAAAAGAAGAAAGACATGTTCCATTAATAAGATTCTGCAACACCATTTACTGCCTAATGTTACCAACCTTGACTCATCCAATCTCTGATTTGAGCATGAAGAAGTGCTATTTTTGGAGTATAGGCTAAAACACAGCTTGTGTTCTGCACATTTCATAATTCACAGATTAACTGAAAAGCAGGAGGAACTGAACAAGACCAGACAGACAGACAGACAGACATTAGAAAAACCAAGATCAGACATTAAATTAACTGAACAAAATGTAGAGTGGTTTTCTCTCAGGTTCAAACTGCTGGATTAACGTTACACCCACCAGGTCAGACACACCAATAGTTGGACTTGTTGCGCATTAAGAATTTAAATACAAAAGTTCAAAACTTGTGTCAGTATGGACATGCTACACAATGTTAAACCAGTTAGATTATCCGCAATCTTAAACTTTTACGGAAATGATGACCACCAAGGCATGATTCATAATCTTGGCGCTTACGTTAATGTACAAAAGAGAGGAGAATACATGACGATTCCATACCTGTGAGCTGGTCCTAAACGCTGAATCTGGGTCCAATTCTGCCTTTTTTATAATCATCTATTCTGTAAGTGTCCACTTATCAAAAGAATCAAAAGGCTTTTTCATAAAAATGAATCCAATTTCTGAATATTGTTGTGGAGTCCATTGCTGACTGTCTGCTATCTTTGATTGCCAAATTTATTCCATCTGGAAAAAAAATTTCTCCTTTTCTTGCACCTGTTGATGGGTATGCTTGTTTTCATTAGGTTGCTGGCTACACAATGAAAGTCTCTGGACCTGTTTCTGTTTAGTTTTCCCCCGGGAAAGCCTCCGCTGTTCAGCAAGCGCTCCCAGTGTAGAATGTCAATGAGCATGTCTCTGCGCAACCATAAAGCATGTCTTATTGTTATTAAAATATGACTGATTATAGACTGACCCAAAAAAACTGTTTTGAACCATGTCTGAAGTGATGTAGTGTAGGTTGTGTTTTAATCACCTTCTAAGCAAGCACATTTTTAGAAACTAGACAAAGTTAGGTTTCAAATGCAGCTTCATACACGCATATTAGCTTTGCAGTTCTTCTGCAATTTTTCCTTTGGGGTTATGACAAATAGGTGGAATTAACAAAAAGTGAACATTTTACACTTATTTCGTTGCCTGTAGGTTCTTCAGCAGAGACTATTTTCATGGTCATTCCCCTTTACTCAACAATTCATCCAAGCTAATGACACACTGCTATCATCCCATCAGTGTTATAGGAATATAAATTATGCATTAACCTTTCTAATGGACACAATGCCAGTAATCTTGAAGAAACGTCCTGCAGTGACAGATTTAATCTAAGACTCATAGTTCAACTTGTGATGTGGGCAGGTTTTACTCAGACAACCAGGACTGCAAAGACGTTGACTAGACATGCTTGCATGTAAGCTCACAGGGCCTGCTAGTTTATATGTAAGACCTGCACGGATAGACGCACTGTTTGCAGTCTTGGTCTAGTTTGCAGCTTTAAGTTATAAACCTTTTCATCATGAAGCACTGAAGTCCCAATGAGACAGACGTTAGTGCTCTTTGTACTCACTATGTGAATGTGGACAGGGTATGGTTTCGAGAGGAATTTTAATGAAGTCTGTCAGATTTGATTAATTGCTCAGAAGTAGACTTGCCTTCATGAATACAGAGCAATAGTGAGCTGATACGGATCTGTGGAGGACAATGCACATTAATAAACATGTACAATAATAAAAACGTAAAAATGCCATATTGTAGCCCTAGGAATAATTTCCATCAAAAGTACATTAGGCCGGTCAAAGTTATAATAAAAAATGACAAAATATATACAACAGTAACATAAAACAAGGAGAAACAGAGAAAGAGAGAAAAACACTTCAATTCATTAGTAGGTGTTAAAACACAGACACAATTCATTAGTATGCTCTACTTGGCTAATTCAGTACAGCATACAGTTAGAGTTGGTTGCACGTTTGGTTAGCTCTAAGCCACAACTTTATTTGGCTCTTAAAAGGTGGCCAAATTGCTGGAGGTAGTATAAAAGTTAGCAATAGTTTGCATGTGTCACTGCAAACCTTTAATAGTGCATTTTGGCTGTATTGATTTTTTATTTTTTTTTTTTTTATTTTTTTAAAAGGAACCTCAATGCTCCCTGTTTACAACAGCTCTGGTGATCTTCAGTCGGTCTTTATTTAATGAACTGAGGTGGCGCCAGGCCATGTAGTACTTTATTAAATTAAGCACATTGAGGAAGATATAGTATTAATCAAAGCTCAGTAAGTTATATTGTTTCTAAAGATGTTGCACTGAAGATATTATAAGACATTATTTCTTTTATCCAGAGTCTTAAGTGCCTTCAATAATACAGAAGCTCAACTGTTTTAGGTTATTAGCTCAGATGTTGAAAATATCACTGAGTATGTTCCATAATGCACTACCTTTAATAGTGCATTTTGGCAGAGGAACCTCAATGTCCCTGTTTACAACAGCTCTGGTGATCTCAGTCGGTCTTTATTTAATGAACTGAGGTGGCGCCAGGCCATGTAGTACTTTATAAATTAAGCACATTGAGGAAGATATAGTATTATCAAAGCTCAGTAAGTTATATTTTTCTAAGATGTTGCAATGATAATAAGACATTATTTTTTTTATCCAGAGTCTTAAGTGCCTTCTTACAGAAGCTCAACTGTTTTAGGTTATTAGCTCAGATGTGAAAATATCACTGAGTGCAGAAACATCAGAGCAGCTGCATCTGACCTCTGAATTGCTTACAATTGCAGAGATTGAATTTAATTATTTTGGATATTATTTGAACATGTTTTTGAAAGTTGATGGCCTCCCCTCCCTCACCTGCATAGATCAGGAGGAGAAGGATAATGAAAACAATAATAAATTAGGTCACAACCATATACTTTCGAAATTTAAACTAAGTTTTCTGACTGACTTTGCTCTGGCCCTAGAGCTGGGGGCAGCACAGAAACTGGGCATCATGGATGTGAAGAGACGCAGAGGAAGAAGGATGCAGGAGCACTGAATGGATAAAGCAGAAATACTGAAAATACTCTATTACTTAATTACAGGAGAGGCTCATTCTTTATGGACAAAGCTGAAATCAAGGATAATTTTCAGGTCAATTATGCTCTGATCAGTGCTTTGTTTGACAGTAAGGCACAATTTCCTGTATCACAAGTAAGACAAAAGCTACACTAGTTGCAATGTCAACTAACAGAAAAGCTCAAGATAACAATTGTATTACACGTAATAGGTTGAAGATCCTGTTTGGTGACTACTAAAGCCGACATGTTGCTACTTAGCACCTTTTATTCAGTGTCATGTGAAATGAAAGAGTATAGTATAAAAATGCAGTGAACATATGCACATCTATTTAATATATTGTATGCCACCAATTATGTTTAACTCACATCATTAGGGAAATGACAATTCTGAAAATAAACTACCTCAATCAACTGGCTCCTCTAGGCCCTTCACTCACACACACACATCTCAACACTCTCCATCATTACATTGCAATGCCATGTAATCATTTGCTATGAGTCATCACCCTCAAATATAGCCCCCTCGCCTCACTTTCGACTCACAATCCCTGCCTGACTACGCAGTGACACATTTCAACTTAATAGTATTTTTTCCAGAGTTTTCACCTCTAGCCTGATATCCGCATAGAAAGATAGGTAGGAGAAATGGGGTGAAATCAAACACTAGCCAAAGCAAGCAAGCAGAAACATTTGCCTTAAATAATGAGATAACAAGAATGATTAAGGTCAGATGAAGTTAAAAAAACAAGAGGGGAAAATGCCTCCTGTCGCAACATTATAGATGCTAATCTACTCAGTATTAGAGTGTTATAATTTAGAAATACACAGAGTTTGTGTATTTTACAAAGGTGCAGGGTGGTATACAAACACTGCATGTATAAAAGAACTTTATTCAGCAGGATCAGGAACACACGTTCCCCTACATTGCTATGCTGAGCTCTATTCCAGATGAAATTCCATAGTATCATATTTCTGAATCACACATTTATAATTTAACTATTTAAAGCTATAGTGTAGCTTTAAGCTATAATGTAGTTTATAGTGTAGTTTCTGCCGCCCCCCATGAGGAATTTTACAGGCCTACCATTACCATGCACACCCCCCCCCCCCAGCAGCCAAGGAGGATACGGAGGATTAAAAAACACATGATGGACTTTTCAGAAGAGTTAATGATCTTTGCTTGAATTTCTGCGTGCGAAAGTTACCGGATTGGATGACAGTTGTATGGAGCCGATAGTCTTAATTAGCTTTGTAGTAACTCATTTGGCAATGGCTTGAATGTAACAGACATTCATTAATATCAAAAAGTTACACACTAATGCTTTAATGAATAGCTTCAATTCATATGACTTTCCCTTTTCATATCCTCTGCTTTGAATTTGGACCTCTTCATCAGTCTCATCAGTCATTTAATTTCCTTCCTTAAGCTGCCTTGCCTCTTGGCTCTTTTTCCTCCCTGGCTTTGGCCTGTCTGTTTATAGTGTGTGTGTGTGTGTGTGTGTGTGTGTGTGTGTGTGTGTGTGTGTGTGTGTGTGTGAAAAGGTCAACAATGGTAGAGATAGTTTCTTTCCTTTGTATTGCTGCTAATTGCTGATTAGCATTAGTCAACTCGTGGACTCTGAGCTGCGACAAACTGCTAATGGAGGAAGCTCTTGTGAGACTCACGTTGAAGGCTTGTACTGTCAGAGGACTGTAATATTCAGCATGAATGCAACATCTGTATAGAGCAATCAGCCTGCATGCAGATAAAGACAAAACCTATGCTCACCTATGTGAAAATGTTAAACACCCCTCATCTGTCAGTAAGCAGGTATAAATTAGAAAAAAGTTCCTGTTAGCTTTTATGATGCTGTCAGATGTTGATACTATGTAGTTTGGCTATCACCAGACCAAGCCAAGCTCAATAGATTTGAGATTGAGCGTTGGTCTGTGGAGTCCGCTCTGTACTTTTTCTGCACCAGAGTCGTGACTAACGGGCATAGTTCAAATGACTCTGTACACAATTAGATAGTCCTTCAACCAATCAGCCCAACGATCCGGGTGATGTAGATACGTCTGTGGCATCAACGGATTTGGTGGCGCGAAGTGAAATGTAAACAAGAAGCTGCTTGATCGCTATTGTCATCGTTTTTAACCAGCCAATAGCGTGCCAGGTAGATAAGCCAGTTTGTGATTGGTTCCTGCAAAATTGTTAACTGAAACAGGAGAATTAAACAAGAAATAATGCAATTAAAAGTGCAGATTTCCAGAAAAACAGTGTCTGGTAGCCTGCCTTTAAGCTGCATTATGCTTTTTCTGCTGTCAACTGTTTTCTGTAACTGGTTGTGTTTTGCATGTGGAGGATTCTATAACGTCCTTAAATTCAGAAATTCTTGTTTGTTTATTCAAAGTCAAAGACTGCCCAAAGTAGTACTTTGTACATTTTTGTGGGTCTGTTTCTGGTCCTACGCTGACCTCAGTCACCCGCAATTTCCACCAACTACAGAACGACTGTGGATCAGCTCCAGAACGGCGGAGGAGTCAATAGGTTTGTATTTTCACTGATTGTGGAACGGCTGCATACAGCAGCTAGAGTGGCAAAAGCAAATGTGTGCTTCTTTTACTGATATATATTTAACAATACATTTTGCATTTCTAATACAAACAACGTAAATCTTGGCACCACGCTTACTCGTGCAAGTAGCAAAACACCTGTCAAGTTTGAAATCCATCAGAGTCACGGTTTGAGAGATATGCACATAACAGACAGACTGACATTCCTGCAATTTATAGATAGATGTCACAGCTAACACGGAGTGCACTGTTTGTGCTCATTTTGTGTCTGTTGCTGATGTAGAAATCTCCATTGATACTGTCAAAAGTACAGGATGTGGTACAAGAAAAGGGCTGGGAAAATCTCTACTTCTAAAATCTCTGTCAAAAACACAAGACATGCAGAAATGTGGGAGGACTAGAGTACATGCACCAAATATGGCAGACAACGCAAGCCACAAGCAGTTGGAAGCTATGCCTTGTTGAAGGCATAGTGTAATTACAGCAAGGGAGAGTCCAAAGAGGTTACAGTTGGCTTTTAAAATTAATAAAAGGAGTACATACATGTAAATTGAAGTATATTTGTGATTGATTGTAGTTTAAGATATTCTGACAGTCACCTGGACACTGCACCAAGAAAATTCTCCTTTCCTCCAATGTTTCTGTTGTGCAGCTCCTTGCAGATATGTCTATCATATTTTAAAGTTTGAAATTAAATTACTAAAATGTAATACACACTAATGTAATCTTGCATCAGTAACATGTTCAGGTTCATAGTGACTCAATGAAAATGAATTTGACTCCCTCCTCACCCAGAATGAAGAAAGATTACTGAAAGGTATGACAAGGAGGCTCCACAAAGACTCACTCCGTAATCTATTTTTCAAAATGAGCCAAACGTTTCAAGCAATAATCTTTACTCAATTAAGATACATTGCTGTACAAGGTTGCTGGATTTATTTTAAGAAAAGAATGTTTGAAGATGTTTGTTTAGATCTCCATGAAAGTGTGGTTTTATAACCACAGATGTATTAAAAACATCTTAATGTTGTCTTAAATCAACGCATTCTCACGAACGGTTTGTATGATATCAAAACGAAAATGTATGCACACCAAAACGTATGATATCCTACAAAATGCGAAGACCATCGGCTTGTCATGTGACGCCAGGTGGTCACAAGACGCCGGCTGGCTAAGCGCTCCATGACGCCGGACGCCAGTTGCTACTTGTTTAAGCCGCTACAGAGCGTCGCGAAACAGGCTTAAGGCACAACTCGGTTGTATCAGCAAGAGTTAGTAGATGTAACTTTGAGCCGGGTACAGAGACTGAGCTTCTCTCCCTATCTCTAAGAGAGGCGTCAGCTACCCTCCTGAGGAAACCCATTTCGGCCGCTTGTACCCTGGATCTCGTTCTTTCGGTCATGACCCAGCCTTCATGACCATAGGTGAGGGTAGTAACAAACACTGACCGGTAGATCGAGAGCTTTGCCTTCTGGCTCAGCTCTCTTTTCATCACAACGGTGCAATAAACTGAATGTAATACGGCACCTGCTGCTCCGATTCTCCGACCAATCTCCTGCTCCATGGTCCCCTCACTCGCGAACAAGAACCCAAGGTATTTTGGGGTAAGAACTCATTCCCTACCTGAAGAAGGCACTCCATCAGTTTCCTGCTGAGAACCATGACCTCAGATTTAGAGGTGCTGATCCTCATCCCAGCCGCTTCATACTCATCTGTGAACCAATCAAGTGAGTGCTGAAGATCACAGGCCGATGATGCCATCAGGACCAAATCATCGGCAAAAAAGCAGCAATGAGATCCTGAGCCCAGCAAACTGCAACCCCACCCCACCCTGCCTCGATATCCTGTCCATAAATAAACGGGATTGGTGAAAAAGCGCAGCCCTGGGGGAGGCCAACCCTCACCTGTAACGAGTACGACTTACTGCCGAGAACCCGGACACAGCTCTTGCTTTTGTAATACAGAGATTGGATGGCCCTGAGAAGGGACCCCCTCACCCCATACTCCCGCAGCACCTCCCACAGTATCTCCCGGGGGACCCGGTCATACGCCTTCTCCAGATCCACAAAACACATGTAGACTGGTTGGGCATATTCCCAGGCCCCCTCCAAGATCCTTTCGAGAGTGAAGATCTGATCCGTTGTTCCACAGCCAGGACGGAATCAAGCATTGCTCCTCTTCCATCCGAGGTTCGACTATCGGCCAAACCCTCATTTCCAGCACCTGGGAGTAGACTTTCAGCATTTCTGGACGGATCTCATCAATCCCTGGGGCTTTGCCACTATGAAGTTGTTTAACTACCTTAGTGACTTCCACCAAGGAAATTAACAACAATCCCCCATCATCCCCTCGCTCTGCCTCTACCACAGAGGACGTGTCAGCCAGATTTAGGAGTTTCTCAAAGTGCTGCTTCCACCGCTCTATTACCTCCTCAGTTGAGGCCACAACATCATGGTTACCAATATAACTCAGCAAAGATTGTTCTTGCTCGGGCTTTAACTTCTAGATATTCTGCAGCGTTGCCACAACAGACCAAGAGGCATCACTCGCATCTTTTTCCACCGCCATTAGTACAGAACTCACCAAAGTTTACCTCAATGTCATCGTTCTCAGCCACTCCTCGGTTTGATGATTGGACCACCAATTATTTGACTGGAGAAACCCGGCGGATGTAACGCAAACCCAGACGGTGTGCTGAAGGAAAATCAAAAGTACGCGAAAGTACGTCGGAGAGCGGAGCCAGGTTATCAATCTGAAAAGAAATTCAGAGGTTAGACTTGATTATTCTTATCTATCGATGGAAATATTTGTGCTGTAGCCTGAACTAATTTGCACTTCAGAATTCTAACAATGCACACACAGGTGTAATCGTTTTTTCTTCATATTTTTGTATTAATGTCTTTAGGAAGCATACCAATAAAAATATATATTTATATTTGTATCCCTATAAGTAAGTGGGACTGTCTGGAATCTGTATAATATGATAATCAGTATGATGGGATACACTGGCTAAGCAATTTACAAAAATGTCTGTGCTGACATAATTAGTTAACATGAGAATACATTATAATTTTGGAGACCATGTAGCAATTTCAAAACAGGAACCGCTTGGTGAAGAATGTGGGATATTTCACAGAGAATAATGGGTGTGCAGGGATTTACTGTATGCATAATGTAAATATGATAACATTTCATGTAGGCCACATTCTCATTAGGGGCTGAGCCCCCCTAAAGGTCTGATCCTAGAATCACCCCGGCTGCTACTTCATACTTGTACTCCACTACACCTCAGAGGGGAATGTTGTAATGTTTACTGAACTACATTTATCTGACAGCTTTTAAGTTATTGCTTCAGGCTGTGCTTGTTTCTGCAACAGCCCATTGAGTATCTAATACAATAAAAACTATTGAGGAAATATTTTCCTTTGACATTGATCCAGTAATAAAAACAAGATGACTGCAGTCGGCAATGTAATGTAAGCTACAATGTAAGTTAATAGGACAATTGTCCAGCTTGTAGTTACGTTCATAAAATTGCTTGTTTTGCTACTGACAGACAGTGTCTGACAACATTATGGAAAGGATTTCTAATGAGGTCAACCTTTCTGTTAAAGATTAAGATCTTTTTTTAAAACAAAAGTCTGTGAAATTGTGTTCACTAAACGCACCAGACTCCATGTAAATAATCAGTAATTTTCTCCGTGACACAGGTTAATGGATCTGAGTGTCGCGATTTCGGTTTTATATTGCATATCGTTACAGCCCCAGTTCAGAGGCAACAACTTTTTTAATGAATGAAGCACTAGGTGTTGAACCACACCAGAGTAACAGGGAGATGGCAGGGTGGATGGCAACGTGCAGGATTTGGACATCAGAGTCCTGGGTTCACATGGTTAAGTTTAGGAAGAGATAGTAGTAGATAGTTTTAGTTAAAAGGTTGACTCACAGCAGACCTTGCATTAAACCAGACAATAATTTTTCCCTAACCCTAGTGCTCTAAGTGACTAAACGTCGCCATTAAAAGTTGTATAATGCTGTTGTCACTAGAGCAAATGTATTACAATATCGGATATTTTGCGGAAAACAAATCAAATACGTTGTCAGTAAAGATTTTGCTTAAAGGTAAGTATCAAATCTTTTCAGACTTGCCAGATATGGAGGAGGCCCTTTGAGACTGTCCTGCCCTGAAAAACGCCCCTCTAAGTCCTCTGTTCAAGCAGCAATTAAGACTCTTTATATTTATATTTCCAGATGGGGCGCCATCTACGGCCTCTAATAATTATTAGGAAGGGTTCAAACAACATTTGACATAACTTTCAACCAGGAGGCTGGGGTTTGTGTCAAGTTGAAAATAAAACTTCTATTTTTTTTTAACAAAACAACACAACAGTCATGTTCTGCATGACGTATGTAACGGATGTTCAGATTTTAACCCATAACGCAACTAAGTAGTTTTTGTGCAAACTACGGCCGTTTCACAACGTTAAAGTCATGTTTAAAACCGTGACTGTTATTCTGTAGTTTAGATAGGAGGATGAAAAAAAAAAAAACATTGTGGGTCGTATATCCTGCTACCTGCTGAAAATGCTCTTTTGGGTCGTATTAGAGGCTAGGAATAAACAACCTACAGTATATTAGAGGCTAGGAATAAACAACCTACAGTATATCGTCATATCGTTTGGAGGACTTGTTTCCATCCTGTTTACTGTGAAAAATGTAATCTGGTTGGCATTATTAGGGGTGGAAAAAATTATGAATTCTTAGATGCATAGCGATTCTCTCCAGAATGATTCAATGAAGATAAGTTAATCAATTAAAAATTGAGGATGGGATAAAGGACAACAACTTAGAGTTTAGTCAAGAGTCCGGAAAAATCACACAAAAATGGCCAAAGTAATGTTGGCATACACACACATACACACAAACACACACACAACTGAGCCTCTGACATGGAAGATTACTGTGAGAGAAGGTGACTTTCACAAGCATGGTTAAGGCTTAAACATGGAATGACTACAAAATAAAAACCTCAGTAGACAAAACATTTCATTGAAACTTGCATGTGACAAATACTGTACATGTCAAAATCTAAGCTTTGTCTAGCTGATTTGTATAGGTTGAAAATTGAGAAGCAAACAGAATTGTATATTTTGTGCATGTATATTTTTTTAAATCACGCATGGAGATGTGCATATGAATATTGTTGCATCGTGATGCGTCAATCAATTTAGAATCTATTCGCTGGCCTCTGATTTGAATCGTGAGGTGCCAAGAGATTCCCATCCCTAGGCATTACGTTTCCATTTCAATGTATTGTCTGTAGAAGATTAGGCATTTGAGGAACGCAAAACATGAAATTACCATATACAATGCAAGTTGCAAGCATGTGTACAGAAAGGAAGGTGCTGTTTCAACAGCACACCAACTCCTTTTCATTCTCTGTTAATGAGTCTTCTCATCTTACACTGTTATTACCTCCCATTCCCAGCCTTTACCACATCCTCAAGACATCTTCCTTTCATCCATCTGCTTCTCTGCCATCCAAGTCCCATCATCAGTTAGGTGTAGACATCTGGAACGTCGACCTCCGACCTGACATACACAATGGCATGGTCCAGCTTGTACAATTGGGGCACACTCAGTCTTACATTAACCATGTCTTTGAAAATGCCACTCTCTATCTGCCGCTGTCTGGCTGCAGACCTTCCAATAGAACTGCTGAAGCTACTGAACACATTAAAGGAATCCTGATTTCAAATGCTACAACTGGGCAGCAGACTGTGATGGTAATAATGGAAGTCATAATCAAGATGGTTTAGCAGCACTTGGTTTGCTTTGATTAGAGACTGAATTCAGTTCTTCAAGATCTTTCTTGGCATGAACCAACCAACCAACCAACCAACCAACCAACCAACCAACCAACCAACCAACCAACCAACCAAACATACATAAAGAATTCAAATACCTTGGGTTCATGAGTGAGGGGACAATGGAAACGGAGATTGGTCGGGCACAGCGGGTGCGGCATTACATTCAATTTATCGCACTATGACAAAAAGAGAGCTGAGCCAGAAGGCAAAGCTCTCGATCTACCAGTCACTTTTCATTCCTAGCCTCACCTATGGTCATGAAGGCTGGGTCATGAATGAAAGAACAAGATCTAGGGTACAAGCGGCTGAAATGGGTTTCCTCAGGATGGTGGCTGACGCCTCTCTTAGAGATAGGGTAAAAAGGTCAGTCATCCGTGAGGTGCTCTGAGTACAGCTGCTGCTCCTTCACGTCGAAAGGAGCCAGTTGAGGTGGTTTGTCAATCTGGTAAGGATGCCTCCTGGGCGCCTCCCTAGGGAGGTGTTCCAGGCACGTCCAGCTGGGAGGAGGCCTCGGGGAAGACCCAAGTTTAGGTGGAGGGATTATATCTCCAACCTGGCCTATTTGTTTTGTCTAGTTTTGTCTCGTGTTACTACCTGCCTTGTGTTTTCCTGCCTCTGTGATTGTCGTCCCCGCCCTGATGTGATTCACATGTTGTATCACCCGTTCCTTGTTTGCTCGTTACCTCTTGTGTTTAACCTCTGTGTCCCTTTGTCTCTTGTCAGATCCTTTTGTGTGTTGGTGTGCGTGTTTGCCTGTTCCAGTCATTTTCCTCCGCTTTTGGACTCTTCCCTGAGGTCTTTGATTCCTGTGAGTTTTTCCTTTTTGACTTTTTGGATTTTTCTGTTTTGGACTTTGTGTTTTCCCTGAGTCTTTGGTTTTTGTTTTTGGATCCCGGTTTTGGCCCGACTCTTTTTGTTAATAAATCTTTGTTATAAAAACTCTCTTGC
This sequence comes from Percina caprodes, assembly GCA_013375575.1. NCBI lineage: Eukaryota > Metazoa > Chordata > Actinopteri > Perciformes > Percidae > Percina > Percina caprodes. Next base: position 1,324,817 of record JABXJD010000011.1, on the reverse strand, counting down.
CTGCCTGCCTGCCTGCTTTCTGCATTTGGGTCCTCTATTTCCATGAACTGTAACAGTTTGGGGTCCCCTGCTGAACTGCTCCCTGCAACCTGATACCGGATAAGAGGACAAAGATGGAATGGATGGTTGGATATATATATATCCAACCACCCACATACAGTGTATAAACAAAGTGCAATAGATAACAATTACCATAATTTGCCCGAAAATAGAGACACTGTTTAACAAATATAAAAGCACATATGTTAAAAGTTACGTTCCATATAAAATTCTAATAAAATATTCATAGAACAAGACTAGGAAGAAGAATATGAGAAAATCTTGCTAAAGCTTAAGTCCAGAAACTCTAACTCAATTTCTGGATAAAACATTCACTGTGTATCACAAGGTTTGACCAGTGTTAGCAATGTCTCATTTATAGTAGTAGCAAAGCATCTTTGGTTTAATTTAAGCTTTGGAAAATAATGATTGATAGCCAGGTGTAATAGCTAAAAGCACACACTTTGTCTTCGATGTCACACTAATCACTGATTTGATTTCATGCATGGGGAACAGAGCCACTCATCACAAGCTGAGCGGAAAATGTTTCGGAATGATCCCATTTGATGTAATCCAGATGTTGAAAATTAGCTCTGTTTATTTTTGCTAACAAGCATGATATGGACAAGAACTTTTTTATTTGGGTGCTTGTAAAAACTAATTAGCGTTATGAAAGATTTCTGCTTTCGTGGGACCCTTAAAATGGTTACCAGCCCGGACTTAAGTCAAGGTATCATCGGCCTGAACTTAGGCTCCAGCAGGATGAAAGCATCAACAAGAAAACCAGTTGAGCGTTTGCTAAAGAGCCATAACAATGTAGAAAATGCATTAGCAAATTGGTTTTGAAAAGTACAGTTGTTGTTTTTGTAGTTGTCACCAGAGAGAGTAGATTGTTTTTAAACAATACAGGTACAAATATAAGAGAAACTCAATGGATAAGTTAAAATAAAAGTAAACATGCAGATACATTATTGTTGTATTGTATAAGATAAAACAGTACCAAGTTGTGCTGTAAAAGCTGTTTATCACAGAATACTATTGTATATTGAAAAGAAAATGCTTCCAGGAAGAGCATTCCTGTTCTCTTTATATCACCAGACAGTACATTTAATAATTCACAGCTTAATAACCACCATTCACCGCAGAGCAGTCCTCAATTTTAGTGAAAAAGGGATTTGCTAGAGGTTGAACTAATAAATCTGCCCCACAATTACTCCACACAGTACTGTCCATGGTGGAAAAGGAGGAGTTTATCACAGAAATCAACACAGTCGACCTGAGATGACTATTTACCTCTTTATGGATTCAAGCTTATAATGTATTCTGAAAGTTTCATTGGAGTAAAACAGTATTTGCATCATGCACAGCTTCTCCTTCCTAAATTATTTTCTGCAGCTCATAAATTAAACCCCCTATGGGCCTCAAGTTAAATGACCTACCATAAGCAGAATCAAGTTTTAGGGAGGCCAGTTGATTATTTATTGATTAATCAATTAGTTGTTTGGTCTATAAAATGTCAGAAAATTGGGGGGAAAAGTCAATAAGTGTTTTCCAAAGCCCAAGATGACGTCCTCCAATGTTTTGTTATGTCCACAACTCAAAGACATTGATTTGTGCCCAGTGGGACAAATCAGAAGCATGTGGTAACACATGCATATGGCCCGAATATCCAACCAAACTGTCAGCAATGGAATTGCATTGTGGGTAATATTGGCACCAGGTTTTGACAAGAAACAATAATGCATGGAATGAAAATTATCTGTCATTATTATTAATGTCATTATCTCTGGTTCTGCTGCATTGATTCTTTTTTTTAAGCTGCCTGTAAAAAATGCTAAATCAGTGATTTAAAAATCAATAAATCTTTTAAATACCAGTGAAAACTCAAAATTGTTATTTGCTTCTCATATCAGTATGGTAATCTATGGCCCCAAAGAGCTACAGTATATAAAAAAAGACATACAAAATCCCATATTGCTACACCCCCCAGAGAGATTGAATTTCTTTAAATAACACTAAATATTTGACTAAGCAATTTTAAATAATGCTGTGCCTGACAAATAGTCAGGCACAGCATTATACAGTACATAACAGTGACATGATACTTGATGGTATGTTTGGCCCTGTTACAAACCAATGGTTTATTTATATTAGACAAGGAAAAGAAAAAAGGAAAAGATTAAACATTTCACAAATGTTAAACAAAATTGGACATGCACAGACATGCATTCCTGCTACATCTAAATTTAAACCATTTTAATGCTGCACTTTAATGAATAGCTTTCAAAACTACATATGCCCCATAGAATCCCCTCCTGATCTTGTTTTTGAAAAGTTGACTGACCACCAGGATTCTCTGCAAATTGTCAAGTGCAAGTCCCAGACAGGTTCTTGGTGGATTCCTGGCAAATCAAGAATAGATTAATTTCACGGTTATTGCATTTTCTCAATGTAGAGGGCTGCAAAGGGGAGCATTACCATGAACCCTGCAGGACAAAAGACAGATGTTGTGGATGCACTGCAGTCCGCGTCATAAGCACAGGGTGAGACATGGTCATCTAAGAATTATTTCTAATTTATGTAACTTGTTTTGCAGGCCCCCTATTAGGACATTGATGTAACCGCAGGATAACCAGACGAAGATGAATGAACGGATGGACATTACAATTACTAAGTACAACCTATGATCAATTTTTGAAACCGGATACATTTTGAGCTTAATGTTAAGCCGTGAAAGGTAATTATCTTAAATTTGGAACCCATACAGTAATATAGTGAAAATTTACAATAAAAATTCTTATTCACTCCAACTTGCCTGTGGCACAATTGACCATACACCAGCAGAGGCATACAGCATTTTTATTTGGAGCACGACTTTTGTTAAGGTAGACTGGTTCCAGAAATAACCTCTAGATCACTGTGTGGCAATTAAAAAAATCCCCTGAGTAGAAGATTTGCTGTCACATTACGGTTTAGTTTCTCTCTTGTGTATCCTGGCTCATGTTGTACCATATTTTGGTATTTTCTCTTGTTCAAAAGAAAATTAGAGCCATCTGAAACCTCTTAAGGTTGGCCAAAAAAAGCGCCCTGTGTTTGTGCTCTTTAGTAGTGCAGAGGGTCTTGGCAGAACCACACCACAATAACACTTGGTTTCCTTGGTGATGTGCTGAAATCAGATGGCCCTAATGGTGGCAGCTCTTTATACGCAAAATTGTAACATGCATTATTAACTAATATAAGGATCGAAGCCTATGTTAACATATGTATAGGATAGAAATCATAAGCTGCACATTTATGGAATATCATAAAAAGAACCAAAGGAGGGGTCTTTCTTGAAAACTTAAGCAAATTTTATGGCTAGACATGTCTGAGTCATGCAGCAGGAAAATGCCCTCTCCCTTAGCCTCATCTAAATAAATAAAATACCAAAAACTTACTATAGTAAGTATAGTAAACACTTTTACAATACCTCTTTCCTCCCCAATTCCTGTCTAATTTGAGTGCTCATCTAATTTTTTTTACTTAATAGCTGACCATAGTGGGAGATTGTAATAGCTGCTTTCCTGTACAGAAATTTTGGTATGGCATACCAATATTGGCTAGACAAAATGTAATGCAGGAATGACCTGAAAACGTTAGAGTTGCTAGAGCAAGCATTATGAGCCAGCTAACGTTATTAATTCTCAAGATAAAAAAAAACATGCATATTTTTATCCCTTTATTACTGAATTTGCACTTGCCTGCCATGAAACATGCCTCTGATTCCGCTGCTCGTGTTCTCTGATCCTGCAGTTACAGTATAAAAACAAGAGTAAACAGAAACTATCATTACTTCCTTAGCAAGAAGTCAATACCATTGGCTGAGCAATGGTGAGTCTCATCAACTTTATGGGACACAAATGAGGCGTTATCTAATTGCGACAGATTGATTTAAGACGACAGAAGGCAAATGCATCCTGTCACCTTTGTCATTGAAATGAATGAGGTGTGAATTCCAGCGCGACTCCCCATAAGGAAATTCAATACTGCTGCTATGAGCATTAGCAGCATTGAGCACTTTAGTACTATATGTACTTAACAGCAAGATCAGCAGGAAAAAGTGATCGTGCTTGTGGGATGCATATTATGTAATCGTAAATTGTTCTAATTTTAGAAAGAACAGGTTGGGTGGTCCTATGACAGCGGTGATAATACACAATTAAAATGAGTAAAACAGTAATACATGAAAAATGTAAAAAATGTGCAGACAGGTCAACTAAAAGCCTGATTATAGGCCTGGAAGGACTGAACAAAAGTAAATTAATCAGAAATTCTCAGCTGTTCATCTGCAAGATCATTGCAGGGAAACAGGGAACAAACCCCACAGTTTATTCTGAGAATATAGTCTCAGATTGCATACAGGGTTGTAAGGGTATACCAATTCTGTACTGACAAAACACAAAAACACAAGCACTGTTCCAAGACAATTTTATCTGAATTGGAAAAACACAAATTATGTCCTTTAAACTTGATGATTCTTGAGCTATATGATCTCTGACTTAATGTGCACAATATCATATTTAAAACTAATTAGAATTTAAGAGTACAGCACATTTTTTGCAGCATACTCTTTTGTTAACTTTTGTGTTGCTATAGTCTGCAGCATTACTGCTCTGCACAGTGGGTGACAATTCTATCCAGATGAATGAGATCTTAATAATAACAACAACAACAGTGAAAAGGTGATGCTGAGTGGGGAAATGCTAATCTCTTCAACATGTTTTTCTCAGCGTCTGCCTGATTGCATGTCTGCCTGCTGGTGTATCCTTAGTGTGTAGAGGAATGAAGAAAAACTCCAAGTTTAAGCTTTAAGTTTCTCTTGTAATCTATGTTTGCATAAAAGGAGAAGAGGAACAGAACATGTGGAGTGACTAAATGAAGCACACTGGCCTCACTGGCTTGCTTTAGTGTGTTTAGCCCTGTGCCAGAGGTTTAACGGTAGTAAAGGCTTTCCCTTCATACAAACAATTCAAATCATCATTGGCTTGGTTAGTTGTAGTCTACTATTATACTTAACACAGACAGAGATTTATTTAAATAGCAAAGGGCAGATTATTAAGGAAATGACTGTCCACAACCTGTTTTTTTAACTGAATCTTTTAAGATGGTACTAATCTTAGACAAAACAATTTGACGCCCTGTTGGATCCATTTTAACGTTTTCAATTGCACAGCATCTGGGAGGACACACATGGATCATGCACTGGCACAGACCCTGGAAACCTCTCCACCCTCATTCTCCTGTTTCCAGCAAGAGGCATCGATCGCCTCAGTCCATTGAATCTGAGGTACTTTGCTCTTATTTGCAAACAAATGGCTCTTGGTTTTACTGACAGCTGTGACAGTTAATATGTTCTGCATCTCAGGCAAAGGTTTCCTTTGGTTTGCCTGACTGCATTAATCTAGATGATGAATATCAATATGAAGCTATTCAGTTTGGTGAGCTACCAACTCCTTGCAGAGCTGCCTGAGGCTGCGGCACACTCGCTGCTGTGGACCTTATCTGAACCATATCTTCTTTGCACAGCAATTAACACTGCTGGCAGCGCATCATACTCACACGTGGCTCACACACACACACAACTTGAATTTAACTGGTATAAGAGAGCACTTATTCTACCGATATGACAGATGTACTCATCAAAGCATGATTTGGCAGACCCTTGTTTGTGCTGACCTCTCGTAAATGGAGGTTGTTCAGGGGAATGAAACACATGGATATATGGATCATGCAACAAGGCATGCTTGCTTGGTTCTTTCAGGATACAAAGACTTAACAAGAATATGTTTACTTTCTAACTGGGATGTTTTGGGACAGATAGAGAGGATTACTGTAAACTAAGTACACACGGCGTTACACTGTTAAGAGCAAATTACATTTAACCATGTATCCAGCTAGTTTAAATAGCTCACATTAATGTATTGTAACAGTTAACTTCCTTTAATATTGTATGTGGCGGTTTCTTTTGTGGGGGTGCAAATGCACGGTGGCCGACAGGGGCAAACTCCCTGCAACTAAAGAAAACACATGCAAATTGACAAGACACAAGCAAATTAAGAAAACAACTTCATTAAGTTGTCATTAAGTTTGTTACATCTGCTTTTCTTTCTGTATTGCTTCTTTTTTCGAGTTTGTTTGAGCACAATTTCTATATTTGCAGCGCATTTATGTATTTGGTTGTGTTGTGTGTATTTGCAGCGCGTTTGCTAAATGCTCCGCATGTCTTGTCAAATTAAGTTGTTTTCTTAATTTGCTTGTGTTAATTCTATTTGCATGTGTTTTCTTAAGCTGCAGTAAAACAAACATAGGTATATACATAAACTATGTACAGTATATATATATATTTTTTAAACTAATTACAAACACTACCAGTAAGAAAACAATATATATTTCAAGTACAAAATAATAAAAAAGTTTCATTGTGTTCTTTATTCTTCATTGGCATGGATGTGAGATTGAAGTTCACTGAAGAACCCCTGAAGCAGAAAGGTTCACAGAATATCAATCGATATTTTCACATGATTTATTTAAACTTCACCAGCAGCAGGGATACGTGATATCCACTGAATGACCATATAGTCTACTGTTATGTCACATTAAAATATGAGGGCTTCACAGAATGAAACAGAAATTAAAATAACTGTCAATGAAAAAAATGGAAACGATGCAAAGCATTGACCAGCAATACATTAAGAATGAAACAACAAAATACACACTCACAGCCAATGTCACCTCAAGGTCAAAGTTAGAACAACACCCAGTAGTTAGGATGCAGTCACACCAGCATTAAAAATGGCAAAATTGTGTAGTGAAATTATTTCATTTCTAAGGCTGTGGAGGGTAAGTACTTCCATGTTAATCTTTCAAATGGGGTTCAACTTTGGTAAACTTTGACAAGCAAATTTGCACTGTTGACTAATAACAGCAAAGTGCCTGAAAAGTGCCTTTAAGATATAAGCCAGAAAGTTTAAAATTGAGGAACCTATCATAGCTTATTATCTGTGTAAACCAGTGTTGGGAGTAAAGCCTTACAAAAGTAAGGCAATTACAGTAATGTATTGCTTGGTAATATTATACCCGATACAATCTCAGTAATGCAAGAAACACATTTTAACCCAAAATGAATTGAGAATGACATTATATTTATCTCTTTTGTTGACAAAAATTCAGACACTCAAAAGCCATTTTATTTCCAGAGTTTTCCTCCCTACGTACACATGTTCCACCAAAACAAGTTCCTTACAGACAAATTAACTGCTTCAGAGTTCATTTGGGATCGGACCAAGACCATCTCCTTTAAAAGGATGCTGTTGTTTTGGTCTGAACCTGGTTGCGATTACTGTGTTCACACTTGCTCAAACAGAGTGTACTAAGGAGGAAAACAATCCAGAGTTTGATAAGAACTATTGTTTTATTATATATATCCTGTTGAAATAAACAACACTTGTTGAACATTTTGGCACTTTTATTCATTTGCCAACACAACATTACCTCAATTGGGGGTCTGACCTAAAGAGAACTTACAACCTCAAAATGATTAACAAAAACAACAACTCATGTAAGACAACATTTGCCCTGCCTAGATAAAAAACAAAGAGAATAAAAGTTAAAAAGAAAGAACAACAAAACAAATATGTCATTTTCAAACAATGTCCCATCTATTTCTCTTTCACTCGGTCTCTCACCCAAAATCTATGTTCCAACACTCCAGAGTGTTCATGTTCCTTCAACTTTTAACAGTGAGCTTGAGTCTCAACTGGATCTTGTGTTTCCTGAAAAGCGATTTCAGAGATTTGTGTTTATTACCTCCACAAACCACCACTTTATGCAAACTCTTGTCTCTTCTGTCTCAAAACAGCATCTTATTATTCAACAGGAGTACTGAGGAAATTGAAAGTTTGTTTTCCAAGTGTTTTTTTGGCCATATCTCTCTGCTTCACTGACTGAGAATACCTAATTATACAAAGTGCTATTTCCTGAAATGTCTTAGAGTTCAATTAATGGACACTCTTCTACATGTCCATTAAAGTTGGAGCTGTGCCATGTGGAATTTCAATGAAAGACCTATGCTATTTTTAAGTACACTTTGACTGATTTGTCTTTACCACTTAAGTATAACGCTAAAGAATTATAAAAGCATGCACACACGCACACACACAATTGCACTCAAACCTGCCTGCAGAGAGAAGGCATAATGCTACATTAACAGTTACCTGCCAAAATTTGATGGAGTAAGGCTGTCATACAGTATATGTAATCCTGTAATCATCACCTCCTGTGTGGACAACAGGTCTGCAGTAAAGTGAACTGGATTTAAGTCAAGACAAGGTGTCTTAAACCAAGCAGACAGATGTACCTCATTTATTGAGATTTCAACTTTTATTGTAAAAGGTGCTGGTTGACAAGTAGGTAATGCTAATGTTATTCTTGGTGGGTAAACGACATCGTTCAACACGCTCAGTTATTTTTAGTATGATTGTTTTGACCACGGTTAACAACTCTGGGCTAACCCACAAATTTATCAGTAACGTTAACTGTATAGATAGACAACTAATCTAATGGTAATTTAGCTAGCTAGCACACCCGTCTTCTGCCTCAGTCCTCCGGCGTTGCGAGGCTTCAGTCGGGATGAGAGCTGACAACAGCCCGGTCCACGGACACATCCACAGTCAGCCCCCAGCTAGCTAGCAACCATCCCGCTCAGCACATAACTCCGGTGTTAAGGACGCTAACGGCAGTTTACTGAACCGTCAGGTAACAGACCCAGGCACCCGAGTCAGAACAGCGGCCACTCATAACGTAGCGGCCATTTGTAGCAAAAATTTACCAGACAAAACAGGAATAAGGCACCAATAGGACTAATAGTAATTTAAAGATGTGGTACCATTGGATCTGGATGGGAAGGATAACTCTGGGAGTTGGAAGGGGTGTGTTGCGATTCTGCCTTCTCACAGGTTCGTAGAGCCGAGTGTCGCAATTTTGATTTTATTTTGCATATCATTACAGCCCTACTTCTGGCTGTGGCAACAACCACATGCCAAGAATCAAAAACAATACACCTTTGACGTTCTGTGTGTGTGTGTATCGCGTTAGGTCACAGCAGTTTCCTGCTATGACGACCAGCCACGCTCGCCTCACACATTAGGCGGTACTAATCTGCAATGAAAAAAGGAGGACGGGCACAGCGGCCGAGTCAAGTTAAGCTGAGTCAAGTCGAGGAGGTACCATGCAATGGAGAAACACCATTAGTCTACCGGCCATCTCATAAAAAAACACTAAGATTTAAATCTCAATCAATCTCATGACCAAATGCCAAATACCAAACGCACACAAACATAGATCACTACTCTGAACAGAAACCACACGCGGCTATGAAAGAAAGCACAATATTACTGTTGAGTTCCTCTGAACAAAACTAAAGGTTGTGTGAACCGACCTGTGTGAACACTTTGAGGCCAAGATACAGCGACCACAGAGACTTTCTTGTTCCTCTGGGGGCTGGGGTTAGAGTGGCTAATTAGTGTGTTTGTTATTGTAAATGTTACACAGCAGATAAAAGCAAGGAATGAAAAAAGAGAAGTGGTGATTTCCCAAACTAAAAGTGGGAAGTGAGGGGGTCACAGCTGACCAACAAAGAATGAACTGGGATTTTATGAGAAATGCTTCCCTGTGGGCTTATCGACAGCACGTGCATCTGTTGATGAGAAAATACATTTGCTCAAATAAACCTGATGCTGAAAGTATTAAAACTGTTCAGGTCCACATTTTAAAAAGCTTATGTGGTAGATGGAGGTTATGATGAACAAAAACAAACAGAATCTCAGTTGTACAACATGTATCTAATAGAATAGGGCTGCACAATTAATCAAATTTTAATCACAATCACAATTTTGGCTTCCCACGATCAAATTTATGTGATTGAGCAATATTTTAAATGAGTTATTCTGTTAATAGAATGCTTAGTTTTTTTTGCAAAGCCAATCTACCGCTCCATAAACCACTGTCTGATAATGTGCCAGAGTTGTTTTCCTCCAGGAAAATTCCACAACAGATAGCAGTTGGTTATACGTTGGTCACAAGGTTTACCAGTAAACGCAACATTTTGTCCCATCTGTGTTTTTCAGACAACAGCAATGTTGTTTATATCGATATGGTTTAATGTTGCGTTACATGACCCATTTCTTCTGTAAGGCCATGCCTGTGTTTGAATCTCTCCTCTTACTCTCCGAGCAGCGCCGCCCCATTCACTCACACATGGCTCACCGGCAACATTGAGAGACACAGCGGCAACAGCGCCAGTTCACACTTCTGACATTTATCTACAGTTTTAATTCTTATTAACACAGCTGTTTATTGTTAAGCATGAGAAGCAAACCTATATTTGTACCAGTGCTTCCACCGGTAACTCTGCTATTGCAGCCGCCACGGCAAAAAACAGAAGAAGTTATTGAATTCAACTAACTTCAATTTGTTGAGTAATGGCATGTGAGACGGAGCCTGCTGGACCCGGGCGAGATGTGACCCATGGCCAGAATATCATAGTTCATAAAAATGCAGCGCAGTGACAATACAGATATTTCATATACACGTATGTAACTCTGCTGACCCACCATTTGACACATGCTGGACCCACTCATCCACCAGTGCAACCACGGCAAAAAGTTAGCGTGAAGCCCTTGCTCATAGCGTTAGCGGCAGTTGTACGTCCCACTGTTGGAATCCTCTACAGTGAAATACAGTCACACATACAGCCTTGTTAATCCAGTTACTACTGTAGCTAACTGGAATGTTACCTGCTGTGTAACGTGTTATTAGTGTTTACTAACGTGACATGCAGCAATGTTTCTGTTACCGCTAAGGTCTGTTTTGGAGCATCAGAGAGCAAGATTTAAATGGCACCGTAATGAGGTACCAAAATCTGTGTTGATGTTTCGTCCGGTAGATAACTGGCATACACCGTCAACATAAAAGGAATGTAGCACAATATGGATGCAAAAGCAGTTATAAATAGACTACATATGTGACAGTAAAATTTGTTTTGGTTAAACAACAAATAAGCGTGATAATTAATCGGGATCTCAATATTGATCAAAATTATCATGATTATTATTTTGGCCATAATCGTACAGCCCTATAATGGAAGTAATAGTATTTGATAAAGGATAAGGCCAAAGATAATCAATAGGCTGGAGATGAACTGCACCCTGCCTGTTAGGTAGACAAGAGCAGGCGGCAGCAGCAGGGGGCGGTGACAAAAAGCGCGCTACAGTCGGACAGTTTCCAACCGCTTCCAGCAGCAGTCAGGCTGAACAGGAAGTCACCGAAACACATCCTGTTAGGTCTGATTCCAATTTAATAAAATGTTTACAGACACATCTATCACCTTGTACACAGTCTCCAGTTGTTTTTATTATGTTTTATTAAGTATTATTAGTACTATAAAATTGCTCTACATGTGATCTGTTGCTGATGTTTACAACAGACTGTAGATGATCCGTAATCTGAACAGATTTCTAAACGTAACTATCAGCCACACTAAATGTGTTCTGTACAGAATAAGCCTTTAAATCAGACAAGTAGCAATTAAAATCCCTAAATTCAAAATCAATAAAAAAAACTTTATATAAAACGTCATTCTGTTGAGTCAATTCTGAACCAATCAGCTGTTAGATCAGCTGAGAGGCAAGTGTTTCCCAGCATGCAGTTGGCGAAAAGCAACTGCACTGCCTGCGTCTCAAACTTGCGTCCGCATTGATCTCCTGAGGTTACAGTTGCCCATGTGTGCATGACATCAGAGCAAGTCAGGATAAAGTTGGACACAAATTTAACCGGCATGCATTGGGCGGCGATCACAGGGGAGTGATTCTGCGCGGGCCTGGCTCATCTTGAACAAGCCTATTGAGACACACAGCTGCACTGGTTGACATGTTCCCTCATTAAGATGAACATGGGAACTGTAGCACAACACCAAAAACACTGTCTCGCTGCCGTGTAAGAGCACCAAATGACTGAAAAAAGTATCCAAGATGCACTTTGTACTCCTTTCGTAAATGGTTGCTAGAAATTAGTGTCCTGATGTTTTAGCAAATTATTTAACCTATCATAAAAATAATGATGAACTTTTTGTGAGGCATTTTCAAAGATTCATTTTTCAGTCATTTCAGAAATTTCATTTTTCAACGAGACCATTGAGACACAGACAGTGTAGGGAAGTAGGAAAGTGTCAGGGATAAGAAATGAGATTTGTCTATTCATATTTGTTGTTGACAATAAAAAATGCCACTAGCCATCTACTGTAAAATGTGGCTTCAACACATCTAAACTTACACGATCACGAATCTCGGAATTTCTCATGGGGTCGGCAGAAACTACGCACTAGCTTTAAGTATGGGCCCTTATATTATAAAAGCTTTTTAAAAACTTTTTTAGGAGACTTCCGGTATGAGGGGTGCGGAGTAGACGCATAGGTAGCTGGCTCCCACAACTTAGCTCCTAATTTACCTTTTCAACCTCTCCTTGTACAGATTTTGAGCTTACAGTAGACTAGTGTAACTGTATTTGCTACTATCTACATTTTGAAAATGTCTAAAACGAAGGGCAAGCATTAGCGTTACGCTAGCAGAACTTAGCTCTCTATTAGAAAAGCACAGAAAGGCACAATCTGCAGACTTTAAGTCATCTTTTGAGGCGTTGACAACCACGCTGGATGGCTTGCACTCGACTATTACAGACCATGGGCAGCGGATCAACTCTTTGGAAGACAACTATAATGAGGTAGACGGTCGTCTCCAACAGATGGAAGAAGCATGTGCTGCACTCCAGCGAGACATCGTGTCGCTCAGAACAAAACTAGCTGACCTGGAGGGACGCAGTAGACGCCAAAACCTCAGGATTATCAGTTTGCAACGAGTAACGAGTAAAGCAACGAGCAGAGTATAAACACTCCATGGCGGAACTTTACAAGCGCGGGTACAAACCGGCTGTCCTATACCCAGCCAAGCTCCCCAGCAGCGAGAAGACATGTATCTAGTCTGCTTCGGAGGCTGACAAGTCTGTACAGAACGTAAACCAAAAAATTTAAGCCAGTGGGCCTATACACAATTATATGCAACTGAACGTCATCACCAAGCGGTTCTCATTCTTCTCTCCTGTCCATGGCTCATTCTCACAAATAGATTTGTTTCTCATTGATAACAAGCTCCTCTCCTCTGTCACGCCGTGTTCCTACAACCCCATCGTAATTTCAGATCGTGCAACTGTGGTCATGGATGTTTCCTTCCCAGGCAGACCTCTTTCCCACTCTCCCTGGCACTTTAATTTGCGCTTACTTTCTGACACCAATTTTATTAGCACAATTAACAGTCGTATTGATCTTTTCATATCTACTAATGTTAATCCAGATATATCTGCAGCAGTTATATGGGGGTCATGTAAAGCTTACTTAAGAGGTGAAATAATATCTTACTCTATCAGTCAAAGATTGCTAGGGAGAAGAAAGTCTCTCTCTCCAAGGATATAGCAGAGCTTCAGTCAAAGTGTGTTGACGCACCTAATGCGGATGTTTTCAAAGAGCTACTCACAAAGAAGGCAGAATATGACATCCTGGTCTCCAATGAAATGGCAGAATCCCTTTTAAAAATGTGTCACAATTATTATGAGTTTGGAGATAAACCGAGTAAATTGCTTGCTCACCAAATTCGGCAATCCTCCTCATCAAGGCACATCAACCAGATTAACACAGACATTGGAACAACTATTAACCCCCAAACCATTAACAACCAGTTCAGAAAGTGTTATGCTTAATTATACTCTTCTGAGTGCCCGAATAACGAAACACAATACAAACGCTTTTTTACTTCCTTGGATTTTCCTTCTATCACCTCTGAAATGGCATCTAGTTTGGACGCACCATTTACGATAAACAAACTTAAGTGTGCTTTAAAGCTTATGCAAAATGGGAAATGCCCTGGCCCTGATGGTTTCCCTGCTGAATTTTTTAAAACGTTCGGGGACACGCTGTCCCCACTGTTACTTAACATGTTCAATGAATCGGTGCAAAGTGGCACACTCCCCCTCACTTTGCGTCAGGCGACTATCTCTCTTATACTAAAAAAGGATAAAGACCCTCTGTCCTGTAGTAATTATCGCCCTATCTCTCTGCTCTGTGCAAACGTCAAACTTCTGGCTAAAATCCGTTCCCCTTGTACAAACAGTGTTGAAGGACTTTGGGCATATCTCAGGTTATGAATTAAATCTGCATAAAAGCGAACTTATGCCGGTTAACGCAGCAGCCATAGCATATCCCCTCTCAAAGTTACCATTCCAAACGTCCCTGGAGCACTTTAAATATCTGGGTGTCTGTGTGACAAAAACCTACTCAGAATTATTTAAATGTAACTTCTCCCCTCGTTTAGCCAGGCTATCCCAAGACATCTCAGCGTCTCTCGCTGGCCGAATAAATTGCATTAAAATGAACGTACTGCCCAAGTTCCTGTACCTTTTCCAGTGCATACCTATTTTCCTCCCTAAACTCTTTTTCCACTCTCTTGATAGCTTAATCTCACAATTTATTTGGAACAAAAGCACCCCAAGAATCAAAAAAGGAACTCTACAAAAACCTAAACTCCTGGGCGGCCTAGCTCTACCCAACTTTTTGCTCTATTATTGGGCTGCAAACATCAGAACAATATTGCACTGGTGCCACATCAACAGCCAATCTCCACCATGGCTGCAGGTTGAGGAAGCTTCATGTAGACCCTCCTCTCTGATGTCCCTGTTGTGCCTTCCCCTGACCTCGTCACCAACCGCACACTCTACTAGTGTGGTAGTGAAAAACTGCCTTAGAGTTTGGAGCCAGTTCAGGTGGCACTTTGGGCTACAGGTAACACCTGTCCTAGCCCCAGTACATTCTAACCCTCTGTTCACTCCGTCAGTTATTGACCAGGCTTTTTTGGTCTGGAAAGACCTTGGGATTGGGTCAGTAAAACAGCTTTACATCAGTGGCATATTTGCTTCCTTCGACCAACTAACTCAGGAATTCAACCTAAAACCCACCCATTTCTTTAGATATCTGCAAGTCAGGGACTTTGTTCGTAATCATTTTCCTGGCTTCCCTTCCCTCCCTTCCCCTACTCTCATCAATACTATACTTGGTATTGACCCAAGTCTAAAAGGTTCAATTTCCATACTGTACAATACTCTTCTCAAAAGTCAGACAACAATCTCTGATGCTTTGCGTGATGTTTGGTCTGCAGAGCTTGGTGAGGACATAGGTCCTGATGCCTGGGAATACACCCTCAGTCGAGTCCACTCATCGTCCGTCTGTCCTCGCCACGGAGTGTTACAGTGCAAAGTGGTTCATAGAGTTCACTGGTCTAAAAGTAGGCTTGCCCGTATCTACCCCGACATCAAACCAAACTGTGACAAATGCCACCAAGGCCCAGCCAATCTAACCCACGTTCTGGTCTTGCCCTGCCCTTACTCCTTTTTGGTTAGGCGTTTTTGACTCCCTCTCAGCCATCACATCTGCCGACATTCACCCCTCACCATTACTGGCACTTTTTGGTGTCCTACCCACTGGCCTCACCCTGCCGCCCTATTTTGCTGATCTTGTTGCCTTTCTTACACTGCTAGCAAGACGTGCCATTCTCTTACGGTGGAAAAGCCCCTGCCCCCCCTCCCACTCTCAATGGATAAAGTATGCGCTTCACTTTATGAGATTAGAGAAAATTAAGTATTCTCTTTGCTTCTCAAAATGAAAATTCCATAAATTTGGCAACCCTTCCTAGATCATGTTAGGTCTCTCCATATAGACATTGACCCTGGTATCTAGGCAACTACTTGTCCCCCCCCCCATAAGCAATAGCTTGTAGAACAGTGGCTGTTTTGTTTGTTTTCGTTTTTTGTTGTTGCTTTTTATTTTTTTTTAATCATTTGTTTGTCTTTGTTAGTGTGTGAGCATTCATGTTCTGTGTGTTAGTGTATGTATGTAAAGGCATACACAGCCTATATCAGACTATTGCCCTGCTTACCTGTATCATGACCCATTTTACCCTATTTCATTTAACCTCAATGATGTCTCTTTGTGGGGGAGGGTGGGAACTGGGTGTAAATCATATACCTGTTAATACCTTGTATCACAGATTGACTCTGTATTGGTTTCATTTGGCTATAGATGAGGTGTACTATGTATCTGCTATGTTCAAAATCCTATAAATAAATCATACAAAAAAAAAATATATATATATAGTTTTAGTATGATGATAAGAATCAAATAGACAGTTTGTATTGATGGTATTTGATTAGTTTTTACAAATGATATTACCCTTAAGCAATGTGCATATCAGTTTGTTTTTACATCCGTTTTCTGAGCATGCTCCTCAGTTTGGGGAAATGTGTGACTAACAAGCAAATTGGGAGGTTATATCGTTTAGTGGCTACACTTCAAAGCACCGAACTGCTCATCACACTTGAGATTGAAAATTATTTTCAGTAATTACCACAAATCACCAGAACCAAACATGCCATCAGCATGGACTAAAGGGGACATTTTATAATCTAATGAAAACGTAAATCTGTCCGCCCATAAGTTAAAAAAGGCACAGATATTTCTACCCTCACATTTACAATAATAAGTCCATCTTTCTAGTCTACACAGCACAGGTTTAATTTATGGCTTCACAGACATTATTTGGACGTCAGATATAATCAGACAGGCCTGTCAGTCATCATTAGAGCTTCTGAAAGAGCAGACGCATGCTGAGCGACATATGTTCACCTCCCTCTCTCCTAACCACTAATTAATGACAGAAATAGCTTCTCCTCTAATTATAGTGACATCGCTATTTTTCTATGGTACTGTATGTTATATTTAATCCTGCTTTATAGCCAAGATAAAACAAAACTGCATAATAACTCATATTTAATATGCAGAGACTTATATGGTAAATCCACGACTGAATGGTAATTTGGTAATCTTTTTGTACCAAAAGCATTCGTTTACCGTTAGCTACCATCTTATTTGCTTTTGACATCACACTGCTGGCTGTGTTGACCAATCACATGAAGTCATGTCAGGAGACAGGCAGCTTGCTCAGCCAATAGATAACTAACATGATACAAGCAGGACGGCCTTGTGTATAATGTGTGTAAGACAAACTGAATGTCACCTTGCTGATCTCTCTTGTGATACCATTTAGCTACAGTATGTAATGAATTAGATTGTGTTATAGATTTGTTTGTGTTTTCCTTCTTGTTAGCTGCACCTCTGTAATCATACTGACTGGGTATTTGCTTTTAAGAAGCACAACATAGTTGTTGTTTGCCCAAGGTTGAGAGAGAAAAAAAAAAAAAAAAGATGTCCTGCTGCAACAATTTATTCAGCATGCAAGTTGTGTGCATGTGAGAATACAATCTATTTCAAACAAACTGTCACTGGAGTTTCAATTGCATATAAGGGAGTCAGCTCTTGAGCTATTCTTGCAATGGTTATTTACACAAAACATATCAGATGAAGTGGAGGAATTGCAGATGAGAAGTGTAGGATTTGCTTGGTAAGGACTCTTACTCAGATTTGCTTATCTATTTCCTTAAGCTTTAGAGACAAGTTGGCATAATAGAATTCTTGTTCACGTAGTTCTATATAGATTCAGGCTTAAAGGGATATTTCACCGTTGGAAAGATGAATATACCTTTAAATTGGGTCACTTATGTACTAGAAATGTGAAGAAAAAAAAGAAAAGAAAAATTGGTGCCTTCTCAGCCAAGAAAGTGTCCCGGAATGCACTTGCTTCTCTGAGTCTACTCCCAAGCCACGCCTACCGTTTACATACAGTACATAGACAGACAGTGATGCATTCAACTCAAGTGTGTTTTGTCATTTCAACCATATACACAAAAGTGGTGTTACACATTTAAAATATTAAAAAAGAGACATTATATAGAAACAACATATGAAACAGGCTAAATTTAGTGCACACACATTATAGGCTCAATAACGTTCAGCTAACGCAATGGTAGCATTAGCGCTTGGAGTGATGTAAACACAGCTGTGAATTTGCGTGGAATGTAGAATGGTCAGCATTTAACAGTAAAACTCCACCAGCCGTGAGCAGTAGTTGGTAGACATTTGGGGCAGTTTGATTGCACATAATTGTTGCAAAAGTTCGCTGGTGAAAAGAGAGAGCATATTAGCATGGCTTCAAGATGGCAGACACTTGGCTCGCTTTGGGTAAAGAGTCCAACCCCCTATGGGCGGGTTGAAAACATGCAATATTAGCTGGCTTGTAGTCCACAGCTACTGGGCAAAAATGCCTCTGATGACACAAAAATGACAATTTTTGTGTCATACACACAATACAGAGGTCTCTTGTCTCAGGGGGACATGAGGGAGAGATGCACGGTCAATCGAAAATACAATCAGGTTTTTACTGAAACAAAGCTTAATGCTAATCGGTGAAGTATGCCTTTAACGTTTCCGCAGGACAGACCTCACAGTTTAACTCAAGATGTATATTTGCAATCACATACACTCTGCCACTGTTATCCTGCACCAAAGCTCAAAAGGCTGCTATATGCCTGAGTTCCAACAGTTTGCACACAGAAGACAATGTCAATGTCATCAAAAAACAAATGTCATATTATTACATTCAGGGGAACAGAAAACTGGTTCACTTCTAATGCCAGTGTCGTTGCTATTCAAGCTGACAGTAAAAATCCAGCTAATGTTAATGTGGGTTAAAATTGTAGAATCACTGTCATGCTGGCTTTCAAGCTGTCTACTGTCCCAGACAAAGAAACACGTTATAAAGATTAACAAGTTACCCATAATAGCATAATTGTCCAAAATCATTATGAAAAATGTCAAGCCACTGCTGTCATGGCAACCAGCCCTATTGATGATATGACTGAGTGAACAAGTGAGTGATAGACAAGTGCAGATTTAAATGTCACATGTTAATTGTTGATCCTCTGTCAGACAAGGCACGAGTGGCTAAGATTGTAAATCCAGCTTAACATTGATTCGTATCTGCTGTATTTCCTGCTTGGTTGCTATGCAGGTGATCAGAAATCACTATGACAGTGAATAAAAGGTCTCAGTCAGTTCATGCAGCTTTGATATGAACATACTGTACACTTCACACTTCTTGTACTAGAATATGTTACCCTTCCCTCTCTATTTTGTCTTACATCTACACCCTCCTTTCTGTGCTCTCTAAATTACGTATGGTATTTCTGCTTTCCTGAGGCACGGTAAAGAGAAGATGTTGGAATAAATGTAACAAAGTTAGGAGCTAATGGCACAAAATCCCTGCAGATATTGTATATTCGAGTGTAAAACACAGCAAATGCTGAAGCTGTATTATTTTTTTTTTTTGACAGCCCTTCTAGTCTAATCACCCTCTAAAAGATGTGGCTTGCCTTTGCACTCTAAAACACAATATGAAATTAGATCCAATGTTTGGTAATAATTGGCTTATACTTATGTTGGCTCACAACATACTTCAGCAACTATTTGATAATTGCTTCATTATTTGATGAATAAATGCATTATTTGGTTTCAGCTTTTCAAAAGTATGCATTCCCTGCTTTTCTGTTTCATGTCACTGTACACTGAATATCTTTAGGTTAGCCTTATCATACTATTTTAGTGAGGACTCATAACTAATGTTAGGGAAATCTGTTTGTTTTGTTACGCATTTCTGAATATATATTTTTTTAAATATACTGTATATCGGCCAATATATCTGAATCTCAAATATTTGAATTGATATTGGCCCTAAAAATCCATCTCTTTAATTTTCTAATTTAAAGATGTCAACTGGGGCTTTGATAGCCTCTCTTTTGGCATTTAATAGACTAAACGATTAATCAATCAATCCATCAATCAATCATTGAAAATAATCAGCAGACTAATCGATATTAATGAATATAATTGTTACTTGCAGCCCTACATTGGCCAAACACGTAACACTAGTTGTAGGAGCATGAAAAACAATATTTCTATTTGAATTTGCTTGTCCTGCCTGCTAGGGAACTGGTATAGAGGGAAACAGAGGAAAATGGTTTGTTATAATTTGTTGATCGTAATGACAGAGGTCTGTGCTGAGGCAGAAATTGCATCTATGCTCTTTACAGTAATTATTTCAGTGTACTGCAACACTGCAGCCACCTATGATGCAACGGCACTGACATAGCTGACAACAAAGATTCCAGACTTATAAATCTCCTAAACAGCTTTCTGGTTGCAAAGCTAAAATTTAAATTGATGGTCATCTCAACACTGGTGAATCAAAATGTTGGGTTTATATTAAATGAACGCTGTCAATTAATTGATTAGGAGAGAAGTGCAACCCCAGTCAACACAACAGTGTATGTAATAGCTGTAGGTATAGGAAGCACAAATTATAATTATGGAGGAAGTTATTAAATCACTGGACAAAACTGTAATAGATATAAGTAGGAGATGGTGTTGGGAAGAATTTGGTTAAGAATCCCTTTCACATCTTCATCTGTCCTATATAACACAAGGCCTAAAGTGGCCAAGAAATAAGAATCCCCTTATTGTACTATTCTTCTGGTCTTTAACAAGCTCTCACACACACACACACACACACACACACAGTCATGGTAAATGGGTCCAGTGAGCAATCAAGTGAGATTCACATCACACTAAATACAGACCAAGAGGATATGAGTGTGTTTTGTCTAACAGTATTCTACAGGGGATGAGTGTTGATTTCCACACACACACACACACACACACACACACACACACACACACACACACACACACACACACACACACACACACACACACACACACACACACACACACACACACACACACACACACACACACACAAAGCGTGAGAAAGGCGCTGCAGGGTCCCTATGTTTTGGAGGACACTCAGTACACAGAGCAGATCTCATGAGAGTTGTCTCAGTAAACTCAGTTGCTGGCTCATAATTAAGCAGTTACACAGTGCCGAACAGAGGCCAATAGAACAACCATGCGGATGAAAAGTGTTACCATTTTATTTAAGTTACAGTAATGTGTTGCCTATGTGTTTAATTAAAAGGGGCAGAGATTTCCATTGACACTGCTAGTTTCAGACTTACCTTTATTAACATTATTTAATGGCATTTCTGCTTGATGTAAAGACAAAGCAGCAATACCAACTCATGAATATCACGCTCCTTAATTTGGGCTATAGGTTATGTGGAGTGACTCAGCCTCATAAAATTAGCTATGGAGTCTAAAAATTAATTTCAGGAGTCTCTTTGTTTTCCAATCTTAGCATGTCCTTCCTCCTGGCTATATTTCAAAACTTCTGACACCTCAGCATAGTTAGGCCCAAGAGATCCACCGAACAAACATTGTTAGTCATATCACAAGGTCTTAGCTGTAACAATTGCAGTAATAAGACTTTTTTCTATAGCAGCAGTGGAACTGCAGGAGAGTCTAATTAGCAAACTCTATTCTGTTTTCAAGAATTGCCTGAAAACTCATTTTAGCGTCATTGACTTTTGTGATTGATCTTCATTCTAGTTTTGCAGTCTCAGCTTTCAAAATATTTATATGAACATATTTGAAAAGCTCTCTCTCTCTCTCTCTCTCTCTCTCTCTCAGCATGTTTATAAGGGAGATTCCTGTTTTTTGGAATGAGAGTTTTGTATTGACATTATGGTGCAAACATTAAAATAACGTTTGATAGACATGCTTGTTTGTTTTTAGACTTCTGAAGTTGAGAGTGTCATTTTGTCTTTATTTTTTTATATGAGGGGAGGGAGAATGAAAAGAGTACTAGAATAATTTAATTACCTTGAAATAACCTTAAAGAAGGTTATTCAAGTAAAAAAAAATACTATAAAAATGTGGGCTACCTAGATAAAATAAAAAAGTTTTAAAAAAATAGTAGTAGGCCTAGTAAATTAAAATTTAGATAGCCTTACTAGAATTATCCAGAAAATAGGACAGAATCCCTGCCACACAAAGCACCAATGCGACTGGTGCAATAGGCAGGCTACCAAATAACCTGAGACTTCTTCAGCAACAGCAGAATAAAACATGGACCAGGCAGACAACAATATAAACTCGACAGCAGAAAATAAAGCCAATGCATTAAAGCAATGCTGTTTTTAGAGAGAGACAAACACACACGCGGACGCGCACACACGCACGCGCTAGTGCAACACGCAACGCTACGTTTCTAGGCAACACAGAGGTTGTAATCATCCTCTTCTGTAACGTTACAGTAAGTTACATTATATTATATATATTACATATAACACAGTTGTTGAACTCACCTGTCTAAACGTCATTCTGCGAGCTTTGTGCACCGCGAAGTCCTCCACTGCTCCAGGTTCTTCTTGCTCGTTCATTCTCAACATTTTCAACCAGTTGAATCAGTTTCTCTGCCACTATAACCAGTCGACTTAGCTTCTCTGTCCCACTGCCCTCATCAACGTTTTCAAACATTTTGAGCTGAACGAGGCTCTTCAGCCAGTTACAGTTGTTGTTCTTGTCCAAAACAGCAGAAAGGCCTCACACACCCCACTGAATTTAGAAGTTTCCAAGCACACGTTAGCATTTAGTGATTTAGCTACACCCAGCATGCACCTGTTGTCAAATTGAGGGTGTGTTTGATATTGGTCACTACTGCCATAGCGTCATAGCACAGGGTGTTGCTATGGCTCCTGTCTTCCTTTCTCATAGGCTACACTTAATCATGACTTTTTGACTAAATGTTCTTAGTCTGTAACTTGAAATTTAGCAAAGTAGGCTACAATTCTTGATGTATGATTAATCCTTAACTACAACGGTTTTACTCATTGTTTTAAAAATTCTAATAAGCACAAAAAGACCTTTTTTTATAGTAACAAGACTAAATGTAATGTAATGTTACTTCCCTGCCCAATCAGTCCATTAGTTGACCACCTCAATCCCTAACTGTTGTGATTCAGCATTCCTCTTTTGGACCAGTATGATCCTGTTTTGCCTGCTGCAAAACCTTACCTGCCTTGTCTCTGTGTCCTCCTTTTCAGTCTTCACAACTGTTACAAGATCCCCCACATACAAACTATCTAGAGTAAATTCTCAAATTATGAGTTATCTAATAGCTCTAATCCAGCATTAGGATTTAACCCCCACTCAGTGGGCTATTGAAAGCTTTTACCTTAATGCATTTTGTTTCTTAGTTAAGCTGTTCCCTTAAGCACGAGTAATGTAACCCCATCATGTCATGCATCCAGGTTAGATCTCTGCTGCAGTTATGATAGTGTAGGCCACAAAACAGGTGGGCAATATGTTGCACTCATGGTCCCGCCTTAATCTGTGATGTCACACAAGAATAATTAAATGGAAAACTTTACATGCAATAGTATGCACTCTTCCTGCTGCTACTGCAGTTAATACATAGTTAATGCACTTGTTAAAGATGGTTGTTAAATCCACACGTTGTGTAAACATTACATGCAGCTTAGGGATATTCTTATATATGAGTTTATTTATTATGCTGCTATACTTTTATTATCCACGCTTTGGTAATGCATCCACAGAAACATGACAACAAATTGAATCTTCTTTTCAAATGTAGTATTTTAATAAACATCATGAGAGATAATGTACTATACTACGGATGTGCTGTCTGTGCAATGAATGCCTCATAAGCAGTTAGTTATGTGTAACTTGTGCTCCCTTTTTTGACAAAACTGTCAGGTTGCACTGAATCTCCAACACATTCCCTGAACTGTAATTTACAGAGTGCACAGAATCGCTCTCAGAATGTCTCCAAATATCAGAATTCCTGCACTATTTCACCTGTGCAACCACTGGCTCTGGTCAAATCTAGATTGAAAACTGTGATATCTGAGAGAACTCCATAGTGCTGTTTCTATTTTTTGTAGTAGAGTTTTGTGAGCAGAAAAAAATCAGGTTTACATAAAACAAACAGGTTGAATGTATATGTCTCTGATGATAAACCAGAAGAGTTTTTTTCTATAAACTCTGTAGACATATGTTACATAACGTATGTCACTTTATAAAAGTATTTTTTCTCATCAGATTTCAGCACCTTGTGCCTTTTCATTATCTGTACAGTACAACACAGGCCAAAAAAGAATGTTAGAAGTGCAAGCTTCATCTATATCTCTTGACTGGTTAATGACATTTGCATGGCATGTATTTGAACTGTTTCTTTTGGACCCAAAATGTTAGCAAAGCCTGTTAGCCAAAGGGCTTGGGAGTGTCCTCTCAATATATATTTAACTGTGTTGCCTGTGTGTCATCATTTCTAAGTGGAAAGCTGCTTTAGAAATTTGACATTTCCAGTTCTTGGAAATATTTTATTCTGTCCGACTCACCTTATCCCAGGGCAATTTCAGATCAGTAGGAATTTCCGATTATCCAGACGACCCTGGAGTTATCCTGACCTTGAAATATAATTGTTTTTTTATAGTCTCACTCAGTTAGAAATACTGGGCTCATAGTAAAAGCTCCATCTAAGAGAAAATACAAATGTATTGCATGAATTTAAAAATATGTGCATGTACCTATACAGAATAGAATTTTAGGAAAACCGCATCATTTATTTACAAACTGTAATGCAAACTGAGATTTCCCAGAAAACATTCAAATGCAAAACTTGCATTGTTGTAGGTGTGTCATGCTGCCAAAAACACAAATAAGTAAACTTTACCATGAGAACATAAATCACCTGTTCAAATGATTATCTGTTGAGCAGTGACGGACAGCACTCCACCCCGTTGTTGCAATTTCCTGTTGTTACCTTGCCATTTTGCTTCACTGCCTCTTTCTGAACACTTTGAGTGCGTAGATTTATGTTAGTTTCCGGTAAACAGATTGTGTCCCACCTACAGTATGTATCTCTGACTGTCCAGACCCAAAACGGCTCTCCAAGGGAAAGATGGCAGATGGTAATGCAAACTATAAAAAAAATCACACTTTTTATTAAAATACACTCTATGAATTATAAAACTGGTATGTATAGTAGTGCATTTACATAGTGCTCTTCACTTTGAGTAGGACAAAGCATTTTTCAAACATTGTACTAGGCCAGGTAGTAACATCATGGAGTTCCATACATTCCCTGTCTGAGCAACAATAGGTGGCCAAACACTTTGTTTCTTTTGGATGTGTCTCATTAGTCTACTCTGTCTTTGCAGACACATGCAGTGACCACATTTGGAGAAGGTGCTACTATCTGCCCCCTCAGGCGTGCAGTGTTTCAGGAATATAACAAAGTACAAACACACGATTGTATTGTTTAGTACTGAAGCTCTTTGTATACGTGAACATACATAAAAGTATTAGAAAGTGTGTGTGCAAGTCTGTTCATAGACACTTTAATATTGAAAGTTTGGTATATAGTCTGCATATTAAAAACATAAAAAGTTATCTAAGGGGTGTAACATATACTATGCATTATGCAGTATTTGCAATAGTGTTACTTAATTGAATGGTAGGAATACCAGGGTCTACTCCCTTACGTGCGGAGTCCCTGTTGATATCTGTTACTCCCCCAAATTATCTGAACTAGAATCATCAAAATGATTCCAAAGCGTTAAAAACAATTATTCATTATTAAGAATTAATTCTAGTTTTGCATTCTTATACCCTGTATTTCTCCATGTTCCCAATATTGTAACATATTTAGTCCCCCAAATGTGGCCTGAAAATGATCAAACCTGTAATGTGACTCTCCACAAAATATACAATAACAGTGCAACTCATTGCTAATTCTTAAAGCTTATCATTCCGAGTGATACAGAGTCCCCTGTGTGTGTGCTGGTACTCTGGTCTATCTCAGGTCCAGTGCCATGGCCTCTAGAACTCTTAGACAAACAGAATAATCTTGTACCATGCCAATCCAAACTGACAATTAGAATATGATTTGCATTCCACAGTTGCCATAATAACTGAGTCCTTATTTGATACTGTTCTTAACCATCTAAAGTAGTTTGCCGATCTGCACACGCACGCACACGCACGCACACGCACGCACGCACGCACGCACGCACGCACGCACGCACGCACGCACGCACGCACGCACACAGTCTTGTCTACAAACTTAATGATTTCAACACATGTTCCCTGTTGAGGCACATTAACTAGTAGCAGTTTGCTGATGTTTTCATAAATGGCGGAGGCCATTGAAGTTTTTGGCAAATGGTAATATATTGTCGTACACAAAAAATTTACACAAAAATGCATGTATCCTTTACCTAGCTTGCTGCAAGTCAAAATTCATAAAATCCTTGGAAGCATCCAGAATAAAAACATTAATAAAACCTACACAAAAATAAATCCGATTTTGAAACAGATGGACATATTTTGGTGCTCTAAAATAAATGTGCAAGACCTTGCCTGAAAGTATGAATGTCAATATGTTGTGCAGCATACAGCATTGCAATAGTGTAATGCACACCATCATCTGGAGATAGGTGCCTTTTTGTAATGGCTCTAATTAAGCATTGGCAAAGTGTGGAAAATGCATGCATTTTCACACTGTTAAAACAAAGCAGGGAATTCAACACATGTACTCTGTTTGATAAGAGTGCTCTTTAAGGCACAGTAACAAGGGGTAAATCAACACTTTTGAATGCAAAGCGAGTGCTTTACAGTAAAACTTAAGTTTGACATTGAAGCAAAGTGGCTTTAATTCACAGCAAAAGGTGCTTGCTTATGCAATATTAGGGCATCAATATGTATTTTTGTTTTACAAATAACACCAAACTGCAATACAACACATGTTGGTTAAACGTGGCAAACCAAGAAGTATGAGAAACTTCTGACCATTTGACCTTTTTCATTTGAGCCTTTGAACAGTCATGTATGAAATGATATCAAAACACGACTTGTGGCCGACTAAATCCCAGCGCTCTGCCGAGGACTGATAAGATGGCACACAGTCAAAGTCTTAGGCAGATTACCATACTGAGAGTTTGGGGGGAGAGCGAGAGAGAGAGAAAGAATGTGTTTAAGTGTGCATGTGTGATGTGTAAATGTACAAATATCTGGGTAAGCACCACAACAAATGGGACCCGAGATATGCGTAGGCAACAGAATGCCCCTCCTTCTGTTTGTTTAAAAGCACACACACAGTAACAGCTAAATCACTCAAAAGACGTCTTTACTTTTACATTGATGACAGACTTTTTGACAATTGACTCCAGATAAAATGCTTATTCAGAAAGATAGAGGCAAGAAGGCTGAGAATGTTTTTGTTCTACTGTACATTAGAGAGGTTAAAAGCCTCTGATGTGAATGGGGTACAGCTGAAGAGCAGGTTGTGTATGATACAGACTTTTCTTCTTGTGATCAAGAAAGTAAAGATAACAGAAAGGTTTAACTTTGTGGAGTAGGTGAGAATGCTCTTTGTTGCTCATTACTGCAGCAGTACCAAAACATCATAGAATAAATCTATTTGGGCCCATTTGTAAGATATGCTGAGTGAGGAAAAGAGCATTTCATGAGCATTTAAACAATATATGTAAGTCAGTCAATCACATGCAGCTTAGCAGCCACACAAATAAGGGAAAACATATTATATATGAAACTAAACAATGGCTATGAGGTAAAAGTGCTGAGTTAAATCTTTAATGTGTGGGCTGTATATTAACCCTATATTGCCCTAATTTTAGAGGGACACAATTTATGGGACAAAGTAAAATGAACTGAAATATATTTGGTTGCAATCAATTCTTTACAATCTAGGACAACCTGCAGACTCAGAGATAAGCAGACACTTGGGTCCTCTGCAAGACTTGACAAGACAAGACATCCTGCTTGTTTTGGAGGCTTTTTCACCTTTAGTCTGGTTTTTTAGCAAGTAAAACAAGCACTCAGTTGGATTTTCAAATACATTCCATACATACATGCTGCCAAAACAAATCGTATTGCAAGTTTTAGTCAGTCATCGTTTGATTTTAACTAGTTGAAGTAATAAATTCAGAAAATAATCATTTGAATGGAAATATTAAATACTCTAATAAAGAACATTAGCATTACCATATTATACCACACCATTAACAACCTATAACTACGATTCATCCCATACATCGTTATCTGAAACACACTTGTTTTTGACAGGCTCATGCTCTGTGACATCACAAACAGCTCTCCTGTCTGGTGTGGCCTAAAGTTAGCTCTGCATGATTGTAAATTCAGCCCTTTCATACAGAGTAGCAGGTGGGCTTTGTGAGGTTGTAGTTGTTTTTTTTATTTTTAGAAATCCAATAATGAGGATGTGCTGTGACAGTTGAGCAGACCCACCGTGACTGGAAACATAAGTGCTGCTACCCACAGCCAGAGCACGGACTCTATACTAGACCTGTGCTGCCTATGGGGTGCTGTTTACCATATTCACAAGAAGAGAATATATATATAACATCCCTCTGTTGTGAAATTCACAACCTTGTAAGTGGAACATTTCTGAAAGCCCTGAGTTCACGAGTTGTATTGTGTTTGCTGATGTTTTCAGAAATGGTGGAGGCCATGGAAGTTTTCGGTAAATGGTAATATATTGTAATTTTAGTCTTTTTAGTAATAGAGTTAGAGTTTTTCTTTGTAATTTTATAATACATATTTTTCCTCTGTCATAATGCCTTTGCATTCCCTGCATTATGTTACCCGCTGGCTAGCTTGCTAAATATTTAGCCGCATTAGCTTTTAGATGCCGACAGTACCGTTAATGTTGCCATTGCCTAGATGTGGTTGTTTAATGGATGGTCAATCTGCCATTCACAATTAGTAGAAAGTAAGAATTAAAAAATAAGCATTGGCATTGAACAATATCCAGAGTTTTGAGAAATAGTCCATATCGACATTCTCAGGCGAAAGTTTTAAATTTTTGCTGCATCCATTTTTGGGATCCAAGAATAGTTTTAGTTTTCTGAACCACTTAAACACATACAGTCCAGCATTTATCTCCAATAAGGCTATGAAAGCCTTATTTTACACACTAAAGAAATAGATGGAGACCAACAAACGCAAAGAGGTGATCGTTGATATTACCTACTTCTTTTGTGCAATGATATGAAAACCAGTTTAACCACTGTTTGTCTCAATAAAACATCTGGCTATCCATCAATGCTGCTTTTTAACTGATTTTACAGGTAGAATATTTATTATATGAGATGCAAATCACAATCAACATATTATATTAGTATTAGGGATAGCAACCTAGGGATAAATAAAGGTCAGAAACTGACAAAGGTTACTGACTGATGAGGTTTAAAAACAGAATGCAAATTGCTAATCTCTAACCTTTTAACCCCTGACCCCTAACCCTAATCACAGAGCCCCCCTTGCCTCCCCACACATCAAATCCCAATATAACCCCAGGATAAGGTAATTTTCAATCATGAATCCGTCATCCATCATACATAATACACGGCAGTGGAGATGTATGTCACAACTTGCTGGGCTGATGTTTTCCCATGCAGGGATTGCGTGTCCGTTCAGCGACTCTGCCTCTTGAGCTTTCCTCTCCTCCAGGCTCCCAGGTGGGTTTGTACAGGCCTGTCCATCTGCAAGATATGCACACAAGGCATGGGAATGGCTTCTGCAGTGTTACTGTAAAACTTCACAACTTTGCCTGAAGACACTCAGTTTTTCACTCCAGCGGTCAGAGCTGGCTTGTTGGTGCACGGTGGCTGTTTAGTTGCTCTGACTGATGCTGCTTTGTCTTATCTCTGCAGCACAGATGACGATTTTTGGGGTAAGCCTACCTATTAGGCCATTTTAAGACTATAGGGAGCATAGATACAAAGATATAACACATGTAAATGAAAACAAGTCAGAGATAAAGTAATAGGCATTTTCAGTTAATGTGGCTTAGAATTCACGACGAGCTTTTAAGTGACGATCTCTTGTGGAGACTGTGAACGCAACAGTAAAGTGTGACGTGTGGGTGGAGCTGTGGGTTCAGACCTGTTCGAGCTCTGACTCTGTGATCAAGGAGATGTTGCCACTAGTGCAAAACCATCGCAAGGAAGAAATGCGTGGAAATGCAGCGAAATGTATTGATTATTATAATTTTGTTCTTATTCGTATACATGATACTTTTACTTCCTCCAGAATCTAAACCATAATTGTTTTTGAGTGAGATTTTTTTCTTTTTGGTGAACAGCTTCACAATCATGCATGCATTTGCCTATATGGACTTTTCTTTGTTATTTATATTTTTTAAATAGTATTTGCTTGACTAGGAGGGCGACTGAAAACAATGCCCGATACGCTGCTTTCTCCAGGAAACTTACTCTAAAATTCTCTTTATGGCGTTTCAAAATGACAGACTATAACCGGAGGAACGAAAGCAACTATGGGATGTATTTTGCTGAAGCTTTCAATGAATCTGTTGTGGACCAAATATTTCCAAACGACAACATCACAACATGCCATAACTTCACAATGGACTCACAAGTTGTCGGGGTTGGCATCTTTCTCGCCGTTTTTATTTCGGTGGCAATTGTTGGGAACATTTTGGTCATTCTCTCTGTGGTATGCAATAGACATTTGCAGACTGTCACAAACTTCTTCATTGTCAACTTAGCCATTGCGGACCTGCTGTTGAGCATTATTGTGCTGCCTTTCTCTGCATCTCTGGAGGTTCTGGGATGCTGGGTGTTTGGCCGGGTGTTTTGTAACATCTGGGCAGCGGTGGATGTGCTCTGCTGCACTGCATCCATTCTCAGCCTCTGCGTTATCTCCATCGACCGGTACATAGGTGTTAAACACTGTCTTAAATACCCAACAATTATGACAGAGAAGAAGGCAGTAGCTATTTTAGTGCTAGTTTGGGTCTCATCCACGGTTATCTCTGTCGGACCGCTCCTGGGATGGAAGGAACCGCCGCCGGTGGACGACAGAATCTGCAGCATCACAGAGGAGCCGGGCTACGCGCTCTTTTCCTCTCTTTTCTCTTTCTACCTCCCGCTCATGGTCATTCTCATCATGTATTTTCGGGTCTATGTGGTTGCCCGCAGGACTACTAAGAGCCTAGAAGCTGGCGTCAAACGAGAGAGAAATAAGTCGATGGAAGTGGTCCTCCGGATACACTGTCGCAGCGTGCTGGAAGACGCGCGCCCGACCTGCTCAAAAAGCGCCAAAAACCATCCTTTTCGAAGTTCGCTGTCAGTGCGGCTGATGAAGTTCTCCAGGGAGAAAAAGGCTGCTAAAACCCTCGCAATCGTTGTGGGGATGTTCATCTTGTGTTGGCTGCCTTTTTTCTTCTTTCTACCGATGGGTATGTCTTATAACTTTATACTGTATGTCTGTTGATCCAGCATAAAATGTGCCCCAGTGCGTCCATTGCACTTTTTAATATAAGGTGTACAGAAAAGGAATTTTATAGTTCCATATACAGTAGGCGTATGCTCCCTGTCAGATGTGTTATTGTTATGGACATCAAACGAACAAATTGAAATCTCTTAAATGGCTTACACATTGAATTTATGATTCATCACGTGGACTGATAATTTGGTAAATCATTTGCAGTTAGCCTATATGAGATGTTTCTGCCTAATGAATGTTGATGAGTAGATGAGTGGATGTAATTGCGTCACTTCAACTTCAAGTAATTCAACTTTTTTTAGCCTGCAACTCCTGAGAACCACGTAGATTTCTATACACAACAGCATAGTTAGGCTACTGGTTGCCAGTATTAAACCAATACAGTTTAAGAAAATGTCATCAACTACAAAAACATGTTCAATAGGATTTGGGCATAACAGAAATGAGAAAATAGCTCCATGGATTTCAGTCTGTTTATTTTAAGAACCATGCCAGGAATTGATCAAAATTGTTGTTTTGGTCAGAAAAGTCAACTGCAATGTGACCATTAATGCGACTTGTTTTCATGCCTTTCATTTTTTCTGGGAGATTATCTTTTTTAGATGGCTATATCACATTTTTAAAAGAGCAGTTAAAATAGAATGACATTATTCACTAATGATAAGCACTCTAAAATAAATTCTAGTATTTCCTGCAGGCTACCTGTTTTACTCACATATTCTCATAAAAATGATATAAAGATATTTGTTTGTTAAGAGTTTTGTTTCATGACCTACATGTGTAGTGGGTAAAGTTCACAGCTATAACATTCAATTTTACTTTTTTAATTTTAATTATTTAAACTGCAGACTAAAAGTAAGTGTTCATTCTAAGAAAAAAAATGTGAGACCACATTACTGAAAGGATGAAAGACGGCTAAGAAGAGACCTTTTAGTGGGGACGACCAATGCAAGTCTTAATGGATTATAAATCAAATTGAAGAATGTTTCCTGCATATACACAGCTGCTCTAACATAAAGTAATAGTATTGACAATACACCCACCCCCACACACCCACCCCCACACACACACACACACACACACACACACACACACACAAACACACTTGGTGGCCTCAAACATTATAATTTAGCATATATTTCACATAGTTAGATAGATTATGAATGCCATTAAGAATAAATCACCAGTATCTTATCAACTATAGCACTTACAGCACTCTCATTCTTGCTGCACCTCCAGATTTATTGAAACAATTATTACAGCAACGCATGCAGACACAGAGAGAGGGTTCAAGCAAGGAAATGGGACTTGCTAATCACTTTATCTACTCAATGGGAGTGAAAAGGGCAAGTTTATTTGTATCCAGAAGTCCAAGATAGATACTCCTTCTCCTCTTGTGAAAATGAGTAAAGACAAGAATGAGTTTCATTGTACAAATTAATACATCATCATCTGCAGTATTCTTAATGGATGTGATGTGATTGCTAACACCTCATACATCTCAGACATTATAGCATACAATACATTTCATAAATCTTATCTCCCTAATAAAACGTTCTTGCCAGAAACCATCTGTCCTGTAGAATCCCATCAGACATGCTGCTCTGCAATCCGACCCTGATCTTTCGATTCCCCAAAGGAATTAGTTTAAACACTAAGTTCCCATAGGGATCAGTACAGTGTTAACATGTTTTATAGATTTACCTATGGGGGTTGGCTGTTTGTTTCCTGAATGACTGATTGACGAGTGCCCTGTTCACCCATACTTAGTCAGTGAGACAGAGTACACATACTTTGTTGAAACACATCATTACAGTAATGAGTAACCTTTATCTGAGATGCAGACATTTACTTTTAGCACCTCTTGTGCCAATCAGGCTCTTTTGCCGTGATGATACAAATCTAGACAGAGTAGTCTGAGTTAAGCTCCAGAGAGAGCCAACACAATTTGCTTATTGTGCACTAGACCCATGAATACTAGAAACTTGTGGAATAAAGAGCAATAGACTTTCATATTTAATTTTCACAGAGTTATCTTTTTAGTAGGAATTATTCAACAATGTTTATAATTGTGTTGTTTTTTATTATTAGTTGCTGACATAAATTCAACCTTTATAAAGGTATAGTTGACTTTTTTTATAGGCATGTTGTGTGTTCTATACTTAGGAATAATAAAACAATACACTTGGTCTCATATACATTACAGTGTTTTACAGTAAATGAATGAATAGAGAATTCTTGTCCATAAGAAAAATGTATCAATATCATAATATATTCTTCTTAATCTTAAAATCGTACTGCAGCTAGTGTGCATAGATGGATTACAATTATAACGTTAAAGGTCCCATAGCATGAAAATCTAATTTTATGATGATTTAACATTAATATGCGTTCCCCCAGCCAGCCTATGGTCCTCCAGTGGGTAGAAATGGTGATAGGCGATAGGTGTAAAACGAGTCCTGGGTATCCTGCTCTGCCTTTGAGAAAATGAAAGCTCAGAGGGGCCGATCTGGAATCTTGCTCCTTATGAGGTCATAAGGGGCAAGGCTACCTCCCTTTTCTCTGCTGTGCCTGCCCAGAGAATTTGTCCCACTGTCTGTGTGTGTATTATACCTGTTTATCAATAACTCAAGGTTTTTGCTCTTTAAAAGATAAGACTGGTCTATATTTAATTGTCAACAAATCTCTTTAAAAGACCAAAACCAACAATTAATTGATTTGACAGGTATTGTAGCCTGTGTAGACAAAGTATGATGTAGTTTATTTATCTGTGCCAGAGACCTACATTTTTGTCCAAAAACTATTAAAACACCTCAGTGAGCCGTACTGTTGCGCTGGGTGACATGCTCTTTTATTATGATGCACATTGGCACTGTAGTTTCAGTTTAGTTTTGTTTTTGTTTTTGGAAATGGTTTAGCCTTTAAAAATAATATATATATATATATATATATATACATATATATATATATATATGTATATATATATATATATATATATATATATATATATATATATATATATGTATATGTATATATATATTCATGATTCATGCTCAGTTTTTGAGGATTTCAGTAGTAAGAATCGGGCTTAGGAATGGTTTTGGTCTTTTTATAGAATTCCCTAAGCTCTGTAACTATACTGATCAGGATTCTGTCTGCTCACATAAAAGACACATCAAGACATTTTGTCTGAGAAAGTGAACACGTCCCCAGACACCTTGATTCATTCATGTACTACAATATGAGCCAATGTGAACTTTAAAATAAATCACATCCTCAGAAAAGATATAAAATAGCAATTGTCTTGCAAACATCAGACTTAATTGAAACTGTTTTCTAAAAGGCTATTAAGCACCAAAAATATATTACTTGTTGATCCTTATGTGGTAGTGTGTCAAAGTGGATCATCACTTGCTGTCTTCCTTTAAGGTGACACATTTCACTGAAAAGAATCAATAGAGGCCATTACTTCCTTAATCACTTTATTCATCTTAATCTTTTACCATATTGAGCCAGAACTGGTTTACAGAAGTGTCTTTTAATAGAAAGAGCCATGTAGCAGATGCTATGCACTCAAAATACTGTTGCAAACATGCTGCAGAAAAGGTTACAAGTAAGAGCGAGAACTCTGTTTTATTATACAGTTCTGTCTCTGAGTTAATGGTACAGTCAACTGCACAGTATGTTGTTGGTAGTTGATGTCAAAACAGCAAATATCCATTACTTAGAAAATCACATACAAGCCATTTTGTATATTCCTCACATTGTACAAACAGAACTGATATGAAAATGGACTTCTGGGCCCGGCAGTGCAGACTTGACATTAACACTGTGACATGTTGACTCCGTGTCCAGGGTAACTAATTGCATCAAATCCGGGGGGGACAACAATAACTAGACTAGTAAGCAAAAGAAAACTGACCTTTTAAAGCTAACATTTATGTTCTAATTAATAGTAAATAACCATTTTGTAATGTTACATGTAAGAACGTTAAAAGGCCTCAATCCAAAAAAAAGTCTTAGCTGTTCAATATTTTAATGCTCTATCATCCCAAAGAAAGCTGATACCAGGAATATTTAAAATTGTCCATTGCTGGATTTTCCATCATGCCAACACTATTGACAAAGACATGCTTTGAATAAACCAAGCCAAGACAGTGTAATGCATTACACATAGAATCAGGAACTGTTACAATGTGTCTGCACTGACTTATTCAAACACCTCACAAGACAAAGTGTATATTCTACCTTATCCTCTCAGAAAAAGATTACACCACAAGAACATTTAAATCCACCTAATGTTTTTAGCAGTCTGCCTAATGTAAGACGTACATGTGTATCAATTTATATCACTCAAGATTAAATTTAAGTACTTTGCACTAATAACACACCGTCATTATCACAGATTCTACTCAAGCAAAAGCATCATAAAAATAGTTGTATGCATTGGGGCACTTGTTTGAAGCATGCTCTGCAAAGATCTGTCTGTTAATAAAAGTCAACACAATGTCAGCACCCCTCTGTTACTATTATTAATCACAACCAAACAGCTACTGCTGAACAATAAATCAACACACAAATAATGCAGTGAATACCCTACTGTCAGAGGCATGACAAATGAATATATATGTAGCATAAGCCTAGTACGCATTTGTGTTACCTGTACTTTCCTTGAGTATTTTCTTGTCATGCCACTTTCTACTTTTACTCCGTTACATTTCAAAGATAAATATTTCAGCTTTTAATCCACTAAAATATGCACCACTGTTGCATAGTAGACCTCTAAATACACTTAATGCCTTGTTTGTTTCAGATTCAGGTTCACTTTAACAATTTCTTTCCTATTCCTCAATAACAACATTTTTTTTTAAATAGACTCACTGAGAGCAATATTCAAAAAAGACTAATTGTAAAAAAGATGTGTTAAGATCCAATCATTGCAATTAGATATTTATTTTAATATTCAAACTGACTAAAGTCCAGATTAACTAAATGGCATACAGCATAGTATTTCCAAAAATCCTGATCCGATATTTAACATTTAGTATATGTAAAAAGATACAAGAAATGATCTTACTGTAGCTACACTTTGCTTCAACTATTTGTGATTTTGAAACAGTGTGTAAAAATTCTTGGATTTTTAATTGGAAAATGAAAACAGTATACTGTACTTGTATTGTGCATTTACTCACAAATCTTTCTGATGGTTCCATTTCCTTCTAGGTGCATTCTTTCCAGCACTGAAGCCACCTGAAACTGTGTTCAAGGTGGTCTTTTGGCTGGGCTACTTTAACAGCTGCATCAACCCAATGATCTATCCCTGCTCCAGCAAAGAGTTCCAGCGGGCATTCACTCGGCTCCTCAGGTGCCAGTTTCAACAGAGAAAGAGGGTCCTGCGTCGCTTCTATGACCAGAGGTGGCGGACAGCTGTCAAGGGAAGGACAAGGCAGCAGGGAGAAGACTGTAAGCATGGCTATGCTGTGCATGAATCCTGTGGCAGCTCTTTGTTACACAAGGGGAAAGGGCGCTCACTAGGTTTGAAGACATGGAGCCTGTTTCCACCACTGCAAAAATCTTCCTTCCAGCTCAAAGAGAAAGTGAACAATCTGTCAAATAAAATCAAGGGAGGGCCAGGAAAAGGGACCACACCTGCAGTGGGTAGGATTGATATAGTAGACACAGTCTCTATGGGGATTTACAACTCCTGTGAACAGAGCAGTTATCAGTTCTATGATCTGGCAGACTGCTATGGCCTGAGAGAGACTGACATTTAGAGGGCCGCCAGAGAATCTTTTTTTATGTTCAAAGGGGCATATTGGACCAACTTGAAAGAAAGACTGTGATAGGACACAATTATATGTTCACAAAACACCTGAGAATCAAAGCTTAGTTAAAGATGTGGACTGAGAATGATGGCAAAAAGTAGCAAAGTCTTTGGACTTACTTTGTCTGTTGACAGGCATACTCCCTTTCAATAAGACATTTAACTTAAGCCTCATTAATACTGCTTAATTCTTAAAAATGTATACCAGACAGTGTCCCCTAACTATTAGCTGGCTGACACTATGTGATGACTGGCGACTGCTTTGTTTGATATTCAGCTGATTTTAAACAAAGAACTAAGATTTTTAAAACTACAATAGAGTGAAATAAGAGTTATAAGTGCAATTGTTTATGTTGCTGGAATGTGTGGATTAAATCAAATGTAATATGCCAGAATAAATCATGATATGTCATATTGCATTTTTTTATTTGGACAAAGCATTGTTAAAAATAAGAAGCCAGCTAAGAATAAAGTTGCTGCATAGTATTTATTCTAACCGTTGGATTTATAAGTTAACTTGAAATTGATATGTACACTTGTTTAAATAAAAATCCACGTGTCTACTTGCGCATAACTGTAATTTGCATTGCCAAGTGAGTGCTAATGTGAAATGAACATGCTTTTGGTATTTTATGATGTTTGTTAATGTAAGATGAAATGAGAAATAAAAAGGAAAAAAAAAACAGTTGAACCATTGACTCTTTAAGACAAAATAACAATGAAATTGATGGAAAAAAAAAAACCTTATGAGTGTGTGCATCCCAAATGGAACAGGTTAGTGAGAATAGGCTGACTAACAAACACGTGCAAATAAAGATTTTAGGAATTCAAAGAGAGTGACAATCCCATTCACATAAGGCTGGAGCTGCAGGCATTGTAGAGAAACGGATGGAGAGACTCTGTTAAGACTAATACATCTCAATTACTTCCTGTTATTAGCCTCTTTCCACCAAGAGTTTACTTAAATGTTTTGGGGAAAGTCAAACAGCTGAACGCCAAAAGGCACACAACCAAGTTTCCAAGAATGTGTTGCAATTTGTACTTATATTGTTCAAATCATCCAAAACTAACACAAGCCATAAAAAAATCTCCATGAAGATAAAAAATTTGATGAAAGCAAACAGAAAAGAGTTTTTTTCAATGGACACCCCATAAAGAACTGATACACTAAGCGGACAAAAACATACTGCTGACAATAACACTGATTTACAAGCACTGCGCAGCAACCCACCAATATAACAGTGATCCATATATTTGTGTGATTTGGTGTATAGTAGAGCTATGTTATTCCATTGTACCAATAATGTTGGTATTTCTCTAATGTACCATAATGTGAAGCAAAACACCTACAGGTATATATTTATTAGCCCTATACCAAACTGTCTTCAAAATATTATGACAAATATTGAATACCTATTTTTATATGAATGTACATTTTATCAGTTGTGCATATAAATTAATTCATAGTTTGTGCAAAATCAAATCCTAATTTAGTAAATGTTCATTCATGGATTTAAGGCCTTTTGTGGTATCGTGCAGGGTGCATTGTCTGTCATTATGTTACAACATAACCCATGCTTTTGCAGTAAGGATTAGTAGATCAAAATGTTGCAAGTGATATTTTCAGAAATGGGACACATCATGGTTCATGTCTCTAGTTTCATTTAGTATAAACACATTGTGGTCATTTCCCCACAAACTTTTCAAATTCAAACTAAATGTTACATGTTTATTGCAGAATAAATAACATTCTATGGTGTCGTTAAAAATGAAGGTGGAGTAGGCCTAGTGTATTTTAAAGATAATTTTTTGGGAGGCTTTTCTGCCTTCAATGGACAGGACAGGTGAGAAAGGGGAGAGAGGGGTAAGACATGCAGGAAATTGTCACAGGTCGGGGTCCAACCATGGACCCTCTGCGTTGAGGCATAAACCTCTAAATATACGTGTGCCTGCTCTACCCACTGAGCAAACCCGGCCACAGGCCTTTTTTTGTAATAACAAAAGCATGCTTAGAGCACGCGCACACACATACGCACACACGCGCACACACGCGCACACGCTTACACACACACACTTACACACACGCTTACACACACACACACACACACACACACACACGCACACACGTCAATTATCCAGCAATCAACAGCTTGAGATCTCATATTACTTTCTGTTATTTTTACTGTGGCTAAACTGCTGTGACTCCTGAATTTAGTCTCTCCTGTCTGAGACAGCAATCTTTTCATAAGAACAATCATTTCCTATTTTTACCCAATGACTACATCTAGCAAGTATGTTTTAAAAAGTAATCCTGCCTTATGATTTCACAATGACCATAGGTTTACTACAACATTCACAATAGCGAGGAAAAAGGTAACAGTTTTAATTATAATGCACGTTTCATACAAAGAGGTGGTTCAAGGTGCTGAGTATTATAGTATGATAGTCTTGTTAAAAAGTACTAAACATTTGTCTTCTGCCCATCATACCTCATCTTCTTTGATTTAATAGCACACATACTGAAAAGCAAAAAAAAAATCTTGTTCATACTAAATCTCTGTGCTGCTTGTATACGTCAGTGTCACCACAAATTAAATTACATTAAATATAAAATTAGAGTGAAATAGGATGAATTTTAGAAGCAATTTCATGAACATTAATAACTTGCTGAATGTTTTTAGACTCATAAATATGAATTCCATTCTTATAAAGATGTAATCCATCATAATATCAAATGACAGAAATAAATACAATAGGAAATAATTTGTCCTTTATTTGTCCTGAGATGTATTTTACAATGCAAAATTAGGCATTAAGTTATGTTTATTGTAGTTTTTCACCTCAAGAAGCAATGGGATTGGGTGTAATTTAAATTAGTAAAGTTTGAGCTAAACTTTACAAGAGCACATTCAATGGGGCCAACTATCTATATTTAAATTTTGAGAGATTCAATAGTTTATTAGCGCATGAGTTGTTGTCAAACTGTAAACATTTATATCATCACCAAAATACACAAGATAAAAACTGCTGCTGCACTACTAATTGTTCAATCATGCAACATTTCAGCTCATAACAGCAGCTGGCCAACAGCTGTCAACTGGGCTTTTTTACAAGTTGCTTGAATATAGAGATGCTAACTACAGGGTGATGGGTACTGTATTTATTATGTTTTTGATTTATCCTTGGGTAATATAACTAGTAATTTGCCAGATTGGTGGATCAGGTTGATTTAATGTATATTTGATTAGGTGTCAGATAGCCTTTGATTTTAATTGAGGAACTTGTCATTCACAGAATTTTAATTTTGCTTTATGTCCCTGCCCAAAGCTTTAGCCAACAACCACAATCATTACTGCACGTCCTTAACTTGCAAAACGTACCTGGGGCAGTCTCAGGCAGTTTCCAGTGTAAATATGAGAGACACAGTTAAATTTGTGCTTTGCATTTTATTTAATATCTTTAACACTTACCTTCAAACTTGTGCACCATCACTCGTATCTGCAGGTTGCATGAGGATATTTTTATTGTCCAGCAGTCATCTGAAGACACTCCTGTCTTCAGGTGGACCTCTGTGGTTTCACGAAGCCGCTCATCAGCAAAAGTTGCAAATTATGCAACACCTCTTTTTAGTAATGGCACTGAGACATTAAAAGAACAATTAATAATACTTTTTTATATGTACATAAATAATTATCAACCTTTGAGATACAGCTAGGTTAGGTGATGATAATGAAATTTATAATACATTTCCGTCAGCTTCAATAGATCAACTTTGGTTTGGATTGAGTCAAAGTGCTACGGAAGAGCTTAATTATAAGTATCAACAAGGTTTTTACCTGAAATGTAAATCACTGTTGTGTCATCTGATGAAGCTTCATGAACCCCTTTGATGTGACCTCTTCACCTTTGTGAAGGTCTCAAAAAAATAGTTATCTGTGATATACTTTGATCCTCCTTTCTCACTAGTATGTAGATTGAATTTTTTTCTCCAGCTGTAGCAATTTCTAAGCTCTATCTGCTCTGCCATCTGTAATTGTTATTGAATTTTTTTTAATCAAAATAATTTAATAATGAACATACCACAGTTATTGTAACTCTATACACATGAATGATTGTACTTCAAGATAGAACTATGACTACGCTAACTTACTTTAATATAGGAATACACTGTTACGGTTAGAAAGACCCAGAACCACAGAGATACAAACGGCACACAGACAGGATAAAGTTCAGGTAGGTTAATGAGTGCGGAGGGGTTCAAACACTGGTGACAAATGACTGGGACAACGGATGGATCTACGAGGAGAGGCAGAGTTAGTACTTAATACAACTGGAAACAACAACACGAGCGCAAATGACTAGGAGCCAAGTTACCACAATAGTGCATGTAACGATCTGGCGCTGAAGAGGCGGTCAGCCCGGGTTTAAGTATTTCAGTGGGTGGTGAGTGATGAGGAACAGCTGAGTGGATGACGGAATGTAGATGGAAAGCCACGCCTCAAGATCCCCTGGAACGCCCTCACGGCAAGACAGACAGGACACAGACAAAAAGGAAAGACACGACACAGGTTGGGGAATGCAGCAGACCACAACATATACAGCTACTAGCAGATACCTAGATGGCCATCTTGTCAAAGCATTCCTCCAGTTCTTGACCACTTTCTAGTTGGATTTTCTTCTAAGATCGAGCAACACATGGACAAACTTGTTGCCGTAATCCAAAGTTAATTAACTGAAAAATGGAACTGAAAAATCTTTTCAAACCAAACTTTTTTCTGTTACAAAATAAAAATTGTTGTGCCACAAAACACATTATTTTTACATGGAAGCAATGAAGCTGATTCCATGCATCATGGTTGAAGGCAGTCCCACATCATTAATTATCTTATAATTATAATTCTTCCTCATTTAAACATTTTTTTTCCATGATGTTGATAAAAAGGTGGTTGGAGCACTCTGAATAGTGCCATTGATTCACAAAAATGCAGTACTTACTGTTAAGTGAGCTTTATACAGTATGCCTTCAACAAATACACAAATACGATCTATATTTCATGGTTGATCTGCACGTTCATTTTCCTCTTTCCTTAGTGTGCGACAGCTCCATCCCAGGGGAGGTTCCATGCAGGCATACCCTGCAGCCAATGAACATTAGGAATGCCCTACGGAAGGAACGGTTGAAGAAACCATACAGGAAGGGATTTAGAGATGAGTTGATATATCCTAGCCACAAAAATATATCCCAGATGACCACCTCCGTGCTGTATTCAATGAACGGGTCCACAATGTTGACTGTAAAGAAGGGCATCCAAAAGATTAGGAAAACTCCCATAATTATCCCCAAAGTTTTTGCTGCCTTTCTTTCCCTCTTCATATTGTTTCGGTGTCTTTGTTTCTTGCTTGAGTCTTTGCCCACTCCAGCAGCCATCTGGCTTTCCATGGCGCTGATCTGCCTGGCTTGACGTTTGGCAGCTTTGAAGATCTTCCAGTAGGCTATTAGCATGACAGCCATCGGTAAGTAAAAGGCTACCAAGGAAGCCATGACAGCATAAATGCGATTGACCAAGAACACACACACATCTTTAGGGAGCAGGATGTCTACACTGGCAACATGGAGATCTAGCATTATGGGGCCAAAGGAAATGAGCATGGGAACAGCCCAACATACAACAATAAGGAGAGCTAACCGACTGCGGGACATTTTTAAAGAGTAAAGAAGTGGATTGCAGACAGCGTAGTAGCGGTCAAAAGCAATGCAGCTGAGATGAAATATAGAGGCAGTGCAGAGCATGACATCTAGGCTAGAGTGTAGCTTACAAAAAAGAACACCAAAGTACCAGCATCCCTCCACAGTCCGAATCATACTATATGGCATCACTACCAGGCCAACAAGGCAGTCAGCCACTGCCAGGGACATGACAAAGGAGTTTGTGGGTGACTGCAACTGCTTGAAGTAGGCAATGGACAAGACCACCAGGAAGTTTCCGACCACTGTGCAGACAATGCCAACAGAGAGGAAAGCATACAGTGAAATGCGAGAGGCCTGGTTCTTCAATGTAGTACAAGATTGAAGTTCAGTCGGAAGAGATATGTTAGCATCTCTGAGTAATCCCAAACTGCTGTTATCCATGGTCAAATCAAGCCTGTCAAAACACAGATACAGTTGTAAGTAACGAGTGTTTTAGACTGACATTTTAGTACAGTAAGTGAGGCATTTCATAGCAGTTGGCCTCCACTCCTCTATGGTACATTAACTGTGAAAAAATTGACAAACCACCCAGAATTCTGTTTGTTTTGACCCAATAAGTGCTCCATGGTAACATGGTATTCATTAGTTAATCTCTCAGCTGTAAACTTCAGTTTGACATTGGAATCCCAAAACACTGTGAGCCTGAAAAGCCCTTGTTCCACCGTAGTTGCTTTATCTAAAATGCAATCTCTTTGCTTGGTGTGGAGAGCCAAACCAGATGTTTTTTTCATCAACACAGATCTTGATATAATTTAGTTTTATTTTATTTATTTATCTCAAACAGTATATATATATATATATATATATATATATATATATATATATATATATATATATATATATATATATAAATATATGTGTATAGTACTGGCCAAAAGTTTTGTTTCACCTTCTCATTCAATATATTTCCTATATTTACATGACTATTTACATTGCAGATTCTCACTGAAGGCATTAAAACTATGAATGAACACATATGGAATTATGTATTCAACAAAAAACTGAAGAAAAAAAACAGAAAACAGAAAACAACGTCTTATATTCTAGTTTCTTCAAAGTTTCTCCACTTTTTGCTCTGATTACTGCTTTGCACACTCTTGGCATTCTGTTGATGAGCTTCAAGAGGTAGTCACCTAAAATGGTTTCCCAACAGTCTTGAAGGAGTTCCCAGAGATGCTTA
This sequence comes from Percina caprodes, assembly GCA_013375575.1. Classification (NCBI taxonomy): domain Eukaryota; kingdom Metazoa; phylum Chordata; class Actinopteri; order Perciformes; family Percidae; genus Percina; species Percina caprodes. The sequence continues at coordinate 1,280,671 of JABXJD010000011.1, read as the reverse complement.
GCACTTGTTGGCCCTTTTGCCTTCACTCTGCGGTCCAGCTACCCCCAAACCATCTTGATTGGATTTCAGATTTCCACTGGTCTAATGTCCATTCTTTGATTTTCTTGGCTCAAACAAATCTCTTCTGCTTGTTGCCTCTCCTTAGCAGTGGTTTCCTAGCTGCTTTTTGACCATGAAGGCCTGATTCACGCAGTCTCCTCTTAACAGTTGTTCTAGAGATGTGTCTGCTGCTAGAACTCTGTGTGGTATTCATCTGGTCTCTAATCTGAGCTGCTGTTAATTTGCGATTTCTGAGGCTGGTGACTCAGATGAACTTATCCTCAGCAGCAGAGGTGACTCTTGGTCTTCCTTTCCTGGGGCGGTCCTCATGTGAGCCAGTTTTGTTGTAGCACTTGATGGTTTTTGTGGCACTTGGGGACACTTTCAAAGTTTTTGCAACTGTCAAAAAAGCAAAGGGTGGCCACTTTGAGGAATCTAAAATATAAGACCTATTTAAGAGTTATTTCACACTTTTTTGTTAAGTACATAATTCCATATGTGTTCATTTATAGTTTTGATGCCTTCAGTGAGAATCTACAATGTAAATAGTCATGAAAATAAAGGAAACGCATTGAATGAGAAGGTGGAACCAAACTTTTGGCCTGTACTGTATATATTAGTGGAAATTAGTGCAAATACTGATATTATGGCTTTGTTTGATGTTATTGTTCAGTCCCTTCCATAAGGTCACCCCACAAACTGAAACACACATGCTTTTAACAGTAGTTCACACTTGAACATACAATATCCTCTTACATCTCTTTCATTAAGCATTGTGCGTATGTTACAAGGTAAATTACTTTCTTTAACTTTAAACATAAATTGTGCAGTTTTGAATGTAACAATGTCCATACATTTCAGCAAATGTGAATTAAAAAACGATGATTAGTGTGCTCATAACACCTGGTGTGATTTATTATCCTGATTGCTCTTTGTTGCAATTTGCAAAATTTTGTAACTTGCTTTTGTAGGTATTTCCCCAAACTTCCACAGAATATAACATATATGGTAAAATAAGTGTGCAGTACAAAGTATGTAATGTATTTTGGTTCAATATGTATCTAGTTTTGTTCGATATACCAATACTACTGGCCATCTTCATGCACAGATATTTAATGTGGGGCTTCCAGCACAGTTTGTGGTCAAGTACAACACCCAGAAATGTACTTTCATAGACTCTTTCAATTGTTTCATTATCGATTACTATTTTAACATCTGTATTTATAGTATGATTTCCAAATATCATGAATTTAGTTTTGTTCAAGTTTAAAGATAATTTGAATCAAACCAAAGTTTTTTGTGACCTTAAGATTAATTCATATTGTATGCATTATTAAGGTCAGCTAGCTTGCTTACTTCATTCCAATTATACTTTATTAACTAATTTCTAAATGCAGAAATAGTTTCTTTGGTTCTTATTCTCCTGAATTTAATCTCATTGCACCCCTTTTTCTCACTATAATTACAGTCATGAGTCACAAAGATTGGCAGGTGGTCACTTATGACTTATGTCATGAATTAGTATTCCACTTAAAGAGTTGCTTTCCATATTGTTTGTAAAAATATTATCTATCAGAGTGGCACCATTACATGTTATTCGGGTTGGTTTTGTGATTGTTGGAAAAAGACTCAACCTATACAGTGTTTCAATAAACTCTTCCGTCAATTTGTGATTATTAGGATTGAGTAGGTCAATGTTGAAATCCCCACATACAGTATTTGGTTGACAATCTATCAACATTGGATCCTGGTTTCCTTTGCACACAACTTACAATTACATTCTTCATTTTTCCCCCATACATACAGTAATTCAATTGAGATACACTCTATTATATCATCAATAACAACTGTCATGTTTTCAACAACCTTGTAAATGAGACCTTTGTCAACAAAAAAAGTGGAACCTGTCACTACCGTCACAGTTTCTTACAGAAATATTTAGGAATTTGAACCCTGGGTGTTAAATTTATCACAAACAGCACTGGGATTGTGTAACAATATTAGTAATTTGATTACTTATAGCAAGTGTGTTTGCCTCTGGAAATAATTTGCATTTATTAAGTTTAACTGATCTGGACTATGCATTGCACATAGAATAGATCAAATATGTCAACAGAATAATAGGAAATTGCCAGTGCCAGTGGTGTAAACAGGGAGCAGATGTTCCAGCTGACTTGGAATAGATTTAAATGAACACCACAGGGACTGTGCAGTGGTGACGGGAAAGGCTTGTAGACTTGTTGAGTGTAACCAACACACGTCACCATGGCTAATAAATGTTTTAATTTGAATTCACAACATCCTATCATCAAGCAGGGGAAAGTTCCATTTCCCCCCTCCACACACATCATTGTTCCCTTTTCCTTCTAATTTTACTGTTTATGTTAGAAACATCACATCTGCACAAAATCATACAGTTGTATTGGAGTCTGTTCATTTTTGTACAATACCTCTTCTTTGCCATTATCCACAAAATCTAGTTCCTAATGTGTGATTTTTAGAACAGGTACAATAATTAGTTCAATATTAATGCAAAAGCTTTGTGTATTCTTTTACTGTCAAGCTTATTAAACTGTAACAATATAAATACCAATTATATCAAAGTCAAATATATAAAGAATATAAATATGAAGATAAAAGTCATCTATTAGTTATTTCACATATCAAATTAATCCTTGGTGGTTAACATTTTTACAATGTAGCAATACTGGAGAACACAATATGCTAATATTAGTATGATGTTGATAGGCACAGGTTAATGATATTTTTCGTAATTTAAAATATCAAAGCAAGAAGTTCTAATTGCTTTTTACATTGAGAAGATTTAGTAACCACAACTCTGAAAAAAAAACGTTCAGAAGGATTGAAAAAATTGAAAAAGTTCAGAAGGATTCTGCATCTCTCCTGATCCTACAAAGAGCAGCTTGGTTTCTAGAAATTAGCTTATTAATAGATGTTAGCATTTCAAACAAGGTCTTTGAAATTCAGTTTATTAAAAAAAGGTTTCTTTATTGTAATACTTATTACAATACTTACAATACTACACATCAGGGTCTACAAGAAAATTGTGAAAACATTGACACTCACCTGTAAGGAAGAGAGATGATAGTCTGTCCTCATGTCTGTATCGTACTGCACCTTTTAGACAGAACTGAGAGGGATGGGAGAGCTGGGAAGTGGGCTGTAATGAACACATGCAACAGTAATCACAGTAACAAAATACAGTCTGCTGCCAACTCCATTGAATTGACAATTAAATTCTTATTGGGGTATGTTTAATGAGGGCAGACCAGAATCTGTCCCTGTGTATCACTTTGAAAATTTGGACAGTGGTGCCTGAAAAATCACTTTGTTCCCAATACTAAAAAGACCAATGTAAGAACATAACCCAAGACTATTGATGAAACCATAAACTGAATAGCTTATGCTGTGTATACAAAATATGCTATATAGTAGAACACACAATTCAATTTCTCCAGAGACATCATTGCAAACCTGAATGTTTTTGCATTTGTCGAAAGAACGTTGCCATCACTAGAGCCACACTGATAGTATGGCAAAAAAGAAATGTCTGCCCTGAAATAACATCTATTGGATGGATTGTTATAAAATTGTTGTACATACATTCATGGTCCCCAGAAGGTATATCCTGCTGATTTTGTTGGTCCCTCACTTCTCCTGTAGTGCCACCAGCAAGTTGACATTCTTTTGTTTTTTTATTAAATTGTGTCAACAACTGTTGGATAGATTGCCATGATACTTGATTCAGACATGCATGTGCCCTTTAGGAATAATTGTAATAACCTCAGCAGGCCTGCGTAGTTTATAGTAAGTCTAACTCAAGTTCAGTAGACTCTGGTCATTCACAACCAGGACCAGATCTTTATAAAGAATGACTCTTGCCTAGAGCTCAATTACATATTCCTTAAGAGTATCATTTTCATTTCTCCATGCACCTTGGAAGGTGAAGGTTTGCTAGAAATCCACTCTCTGCCTCTCAAGAGCTCCTTTACAACAAATGGTCTACAATTATATATATAGGATACACTATGGATTGGCACTGAAGGAAATGTTTGATTGCTGTCTGAATTACTGTCATGTAAAAAAACAACGGCACACATTTGTGCATTTCATGAATTTCAAAAGCATTTTGAATAAAGGTATTTGTTCACATGTAAAATATGGTGGATTTACTTTTGGAAAAACAAAAAGTGGCATAAACAAGCTGCTGCACATCTGCATCCATTGTCTTAGACAGCACAGCAAGTAGTAATAGAAAACACACTAGTTGTGGGTCACTTAAGTGCTGTGTCCTTCTCAGATATAAATTATATGCAAAAATGTTCTGCGTTGTTTGTAAATTACTTATTATTTTGCATTATAAATTTGATGCGTAAATTGAAAGAAAAATTAAAAGAAAGGGAAGCCTTAACAATAATGTCTATAGTAAGTACATATGCAGGAAGCATGGATACTTATTATCATGAGTGTTTCCATGAATGCAACTTCCCTTACTTCATACGTCTCATCATCCCTTTCATGTGTTTCAGTGTGCAGTAGAGCACAGCCAATCTTGCCAAGCTTGAATACCTTGGGCTTCAGCCAGTGACAGACTTATCTCAAGTGTGGCGTATGTTTTCTAATTAAACATGGGGGGATTTTTAATGAAAGGTGCAATAAAAGGCACATTTGCTCAATAGCTAGTGTTTTTTCAGACCAGTCATTCATATGTGTAATGCAAGTGTGCCTTACAGACAGGGTAGACTGGCTGAACATCTGTTCTTTTGTTCATGAAAGGTAGTGGGCAGAGATTGATTCCCGGGATTGGTTTCAATTTGTAAGTGGCAAATAAAATTATTACATGATTAATCATTTCATTATCAGCAATGTAATACTAATTAATGGTACTACTGTATACCTCAATGTGATGCTTTAAATTTGTACTCTTATTATTCTAGGCTTTGTGTGAATTTGCATCTTCTTGAAATACTGTAATCTGCAAATATTTTAAGAGAAATGTAATTGTGCCCAAATTTAAATTTTTGTAATCAATTTAATTAGGAAAAATTTAAATGAACAAATACATAAAGTAGCAAAACATTGCTGGTGTTCTGACTGATTCAGACACAATGCATTTTGTGTTTGTTTTTAATGTAACTAGTGCAGTGCCCATTGAAAATGTGCCTGTTTGGAACTGAGACTACTACTGACCTACAGTGTGGGCTACTTCTACATCAGAGGAAGACATGTACTATTACATTACCTGACAAAGAACAGGGGATTCAGAATGTAGGCTAATCCCAAAATATCACAATTAAAATGTGGAGTAATCAGACATACACTCACCTAAAGGATTATTACGAACACCTGTTTAATTTCTCATTAATGCAATTATCTAATCAACCAATCACATGGCAGTTTTTTCAATGCATTTAGGGGTGTGGTCCTGGTCAAGACAATCTCCTGAACTCCAAACTGAATGTCAGAATGGGAAAGAAAGGTGATTTAAGCAATTTTGAGCGTAGCATGGTTGTTAGTGGGAAAAACATCCAGTATGCGGCAGTCCCGTGGGCGAAAATGCCTTGTTGATCGTAGAGGTCAGAGGAGAATGGGCCGACTGATTCAAGCTGATAGAAGAGCAACTTTGACTGAAATAACCACTCGTTACAACCGAGGTATGCAGCAAAGCATTTGTGAAGCCACAACACGCACAACCTTGAGTCGGATGGGCTACAACAGCAGAAGACCCCACTGGGTACCACTCATCTCCACTACAAATAGGAAAAAGAGGCTACAATTTGCAAGAGCTTACCAAAATTGGACAGTTGAAGACTGGAAAAATGTTGCCTGGTCTGATGAGTCTCGATTTCTGTTGAGACATTCAGATGGTAGAGTCAGAATTTGGCGTAACCTGAATGAGAACATGGATCCATCATGCCTTGTTACCACTGTGCAGGCTGGTGGTGGTGGTGTAATGGTGTGGGGGATGTTTTCTTGACACACTTTAGGCCCCTTAGTGCCAGTTGGACATCGTTTAAATGCCACAGCCTACCTGAGCATTGTTTCTGACCATGTCCATCCCTTTATGGCCACCATGTACCCATCCTCTGATGGCTACTTCCAGCAGGATAATGCACCATGTCACAAAGTTTGAATCATTTCAAATTGCTTTCTTGAACATGACAATGAGTTCACTGTACTAAAATGGCCCCCACAGTCACCAGATCTCAACCCAATAGAGCATCTTTGGGATGTGGTGGAACAGGAGCTTCGTGCCCTGGATGTGCATCCCACAAATCTCCATCAACTGCAAGATGCTATCCTATCAATATGGGCCAACATTTCTAAAGAATGCTTTCAGCACCTTGTTGAATCAATGCCACGTAGAATTAAAGCAGTTCTGAAGGCGAAAGGGGGTCAAACACAGTATTAGTATGATGTTCCTAATAATCCTTTAGGTGAGTGCAGACTCATGGCAGTGTGCTACCCAACTAACTGAGAGTTAATCAGCACCTATATGTGTTCATCAACCACCAGAACCAGACTGTGTGTATGAGAGAGCGAGACACGTTGTGTCATATGATCTTTAACAAATTTAACACTTCAGCATAGGAAGTGTTCATTTCAAGTGGCTTGACGATTAACAGTGAAGTAGGGAATTAGATTTGCAGGGGTGTTTTTGCAACGGTAATGTTAGCCTATTAGTATTATGAGTTAGCAATAGATTTAATTAACCCAACCCAGAGCAAGTCTGATGAAAACTGTCTGCTCGGTTCAACTCTGCGATACCGCAGTAAAGTTAGTTTAGTGTTTGGCATTTGTCGGTTTTTGCGAGTGTTACATTCAATAACTCCTTATCTCCCTCTCTGTAATGTAAGTGGATTGAGATTTCTATGTTGAACAGCAAAAAAGGTATTAAAGATTGAAATAGCTGGTATTGCCATTTTAAGACGGTCCCTAAGTACGTCTATTGTGACCGCCGCATTGGCCAGACATTCAGTTCTTTGCGCTCTTAACTGCATCATCATTTTTGGTGATTTTGAGTTAAAAATAACTTTGAAACATCTGTCTTAATTTGCTCTCCAACATACCCTGAAACTGAGGGAAATTGAGGCTTTGACAAGGAGCTATTGAACGTAACATCTGCGAAAACCGACAAATGTCAAACATTAAACTAACTTCACCACGGTCTCTGAGATTTTTTTTCTGAAGGAATAGAGTCCCCCCACTGTTTTAAAGCATTCTGCATGTGACGTCTGCATGTGATGTACAGGTTACCTTCTCACCAAATACGCTGGTCAAAAGTTTGGGGTCACTTACAAATGTACATACCAGCTGATATGAGTCGGTGGCTGATCTTCAATGCAATATCTCCATTTCCCATTATCAGCAACCATTCATGCAATGTTCCAAAGGCACAATCTGATCCATCCATCCATCTTCGTCCGCTTATCCGGTATCGGGTTGCAGGGGTAGCAGCTCCAGCAGGGGACCCTAAACTTCCCTTTCCCGAACATTAACCAGCTCCGACTGGGGGATCCCGAGGCGTTCCCAGGCCAGGTTGGAGATATAATCCCTCCACCTAGTCCTGGGTTTTTCCCCGAGGCCTCCTCCCAGCTGGACGTGCCTGGAACATCTCCTTGGGAGGTGCACATGAGGCATCCTTACCAGATGCCTGAACAACCTCAACTTGCTCTGTTCGACGCAAAGGAGCAGTGGCTCTACTCCAGGCTCCTCACGGATGACTTTGCTTGTTATGACCCTGGGGTCATTTTGTGTTATTATGTCTCTCACCCTGCTATAGTTGGTTATCTCCTAACCACCGATAATGGAGAACAAGTGCGCACACTGGATTGGTCCAGCAGAGGTGATTGCTGTCTCCTGATTGGTCGCCAGGAGGACGGGAGCCATTTTAAAGCCCCATTGGACTAGAACTCAGCCCTCTCTCTTCACTCTGCCATTTTGTTTGTTATGTTGGTAACTAGACCCCCTAGACACTGGGACGTAACAGTGCTCACCCTATCTCTAAGGGAGATGCCAGCCCCCCTCCTAAGGAAACCCATTTAGGCCGGTTGTACCCTGGATCTCGTTCTTTCGGTCATGACCCAGCCTTCATGACTATAGATAAGGGTAGGAACAAAAACTGACCGGTAGATCGAGAGCTTTGCCTTCTGGCTCAGCTCTCTTTTCTCCGATCAATCTCCCGCTCCATTGTCCCCTCACTCGCGAACAAGACCCCAAGGTATTTAAAATCCTTGACTTGGGGTAAGTACTAATTTCCCTACCTGAAGAAGGCACTCCATCGGTTTCCTACTAAGAACCATGGCCTCAGATTTAGAGGTGCTGATCCTCATCCCAGCCGCTTCACACTTGGCTGCAAACTGATCCAGTGAGTGCTGAAGGTCACAGGCCGATGGTGCCATCAGGACCACATCATCCGCAAAAAGCAGCGATGAGATCCCCAGCTCACCGAACTGCAACCCCTGCCCAAATACCCTCCTTTCCAGCACCTTGGAGTAGACTTTACCAGGGATGCTGAGAAGTGTGATACTACCTCAGCGACTTCCACCAGGAAAATTGACAACAATCCCCCATCATCCGCCTGCTCTGCCTCTACCATAGAGGGTGTGTTAGCTGGATTTAGGAGTTCCCCAAAATGCTCTTTCCACCGCCCTATTACCTGCTCAGTTGAGGTCAACAGCATCCCATCCTTACTGTACATAGCTTGGATGGTTCCCCACTTTCCCCTCCTGAGGTTCAATGCCCCCAGCCTCCACAAGGATGCATGAAAAGCTCTGTTGGAGGTGTGAGTTGAAAGTCTGTCGAACAGGGGCCTCCTTTAGACTTTCCCAATTTACCCGCACTACCTGTTTGGGCTTACCAGGTCTGTCCAGAGTCTTCCCCCATTCCATGACCCAACTCACCACCAGATGGTAATCAGTTGACAGCTCCATACAGGACTCCCTTTAAGGTCTCCAAGAAGGCTGAATACGCTGAGCTCTTGTTTGGTGCATATGCACAAACAACAGTCCCCCTATCACCTGCAGGCGTAGGGAGGCAACCCTCTCGTCCCCCAGCCGGGGTTTGTAATATCATTTAACAAAAACTAACTAGAAGAACATTGAATAACCCTTTTGCAATTATGAAAGCACATAATGTAATCTGAAAACTGCTGCCCTGGTTAAAAAACAATGCAACTGTGAGATCAGTTGCATTGTTTTTTAACCAGGGCAGCAGGTATTCTGTCTACAATGGAGTGCAATGGAAGTTACCCTAAACTTTTGACCGGTACTGTATATACAGATAATATACAGTATAATATAATAATAATTATAAGATAGATAGCCTGCATCACGCTCTGTCTGCCTGTTGTCTGTAGCTGGTTGTGATTTGCATGTGTAGTATTTTGAAACGTCCTTAAATTCGGGAATTGTCGTTTGTATATTCAAAGTCAAAGACAGTCCAAATTTTTTGTGGGTCTGTGGTGTGTCACATTTTAGATGCCAAAGCTCCGCTGCTTTCTGTTTCTGGTCTGCTCAGTCAGTGTGCAGTGAGAAACGGGGAGAGGCCAGCGGCTAGAGCGGCAAAAGTTTCTTTTACCTATATATTTAACAATATCTTTTGCATTTCTAATCTAATCTAATCATACTCAGCACTTAGTTGTATGTGTGCCTGTAGCAAGACACGTTTGAAATTCATCGGACTAACGGATCAAGAGATATGTGCATACACACACACACACACACACACACACACACACACACACACACACACACAGACATACCTTCCTGTAATTTATAGATAGATGTGGAATAAATTAGTTGTGAGTCCTATTCTCAAATTGATCTTAGTTACCTTATGCAGTCCCTTTGATTAACCAAGTAAAAGTTAAAAACATGATAAGACACAAAACACTATAATACAAAATACTTTTTTCCCAAACATTTCATTGACGGTAAGAGCGGTCTTTGTTTTACATATTTCCCCCAAAATCCATGATTTGTTCATCTTTGAGTTACTGTAAAAGGCAATTAGGATTCAGATACATTAGTTTGCCTTTTTACTCCATTTAAATGTGTTCTCTCTGTCTATTTTTTTTGTTATGCAAAGTCAAGGCAATGGCCAGCGGTGATGTGAGGGATTTGTGACCTTGACTAATAGAGCACACAAAACTGTAAATGAAACATTTTTGGGATGGAAGCTGTACACACACACACATTGGATGCACACATTGGATGATCCTTGAGCCAATGCAGCCCTCTTCTGGTTTGCCATTGCATGTACATTATGAGAACATGATGCTGTCAATAGCAACAGCCAGATTATACATTCTGTATTAATTTTGTGTTTATGGACTGTGATGACTGAATGGTTGTAAATTGAATTCTAAATAAATAAATAAAAATAATCTGTATTAATAATAATATAATTTATGATAAATTGCACTCAACATGGCGCCTTTTTTTCAGATTAATAATACCCCACTTCCATGTGTGACCCTAATTCATCAATACGCAGTTAAATTTTTATGCACAACATCCATCCTTCCATCTTCATCCGCTTATCTGGTGTTGGGTCGCGGGGGAAGCAGTTCCAGCAGGGGACCCCAAACTTCCCTTTCCCAAGCCACATCAACCAACTCCGATTGGGGGATCCCGAGGCTTTGCCAGGCCAGGTTGGAGATACAATCCCTCCACCTAGTTCTGGGTTTTCCCTGAGGCCTCCTCCTGGATGCTGGACGTGCCTGGAACACCTCCCTATCGAGGTGCCCAGGAGGCATCCTTACCAGATCTCTAAGGGAGACGCCAGCCACCCATAGTATAGCACTCAGGAATAACCATAATGCTTTATAACAATAATCATAACACATAATTAACCATTTTATAATTACTTATAAGGTAAGTATCATAACACTATAAGTTACTATATTGTAATTATATATAAATACAAACCAAAACACAAACATAAATACATATAGACAAACTGACTCCCAAAAATATCACAAAAGAGACACACATATGTCCAGTGATTCCAGAGTTTTGACAAATATCTGATATCACGAAGTGCAAGATTGGTTATAGCATTTAAAATTGTATCATTTGACTTGCTTAATCAGCATATGAATCTGTACATAAAATTCCTCAGCACAGCGTGGACGGTGGGAACATTACGCAACACACACAAATGGCTAGCACTGGTCCATCTTGGACGCTTCATCAAAATTCTAAATGCATCATTGTATGCCACCTTTATCTTGTTTATCTTTGCTTTACTGTAGCTGCACCATAGATGAGCTGTAGAAAGTGGAGTACAGTATGTTCTGAAAAGAGATATTTTAACTTCTTCAGAACACATATGAAACTTGTGTGCCAGAGTATTTGCTTGTCCATATAATTTACAGCTCTGCCGCTATATATCATCATCATCACAAAAATCGTCCCTGATAATGTGGCCCAAGTATTTTACTTTAGTAACTACGTTAAGCTCTTGCCCTGACAAGTAAAAAGAGGGAAAACACAAAGCTTCCTGTCCTCCTTAGTTCTGACAATCATTACAACACTATTTGTAGCATTGAATTTGATGTCATACTGTAGCCCATTGTTTGAGCAGACTCTAAGCAGTTGCTGTAGGCCAGCACTATATGGAGACATAACAAATAAATCATCTGCATACATCAGATGATTAATACAGCTATCCCCCACCATACACCCAGTTTTACACACTTCTAATGTCCTAGAAAGATCATCCATATATAAATTAAAAAGAACAGGTGACAATATTCCCCCTTGTCTAACCCCATTGGTCACTGGGAAAGGAGCCGACGTCGTCCTCCCCCATCTAGGTGGCATAGTTTGATGGGAGTACCAATAATGCAAGATACGTATCAGGTATGGGGGGACCCCCTGCTCTTGTAATTTTCTAAATAATTTACCACGGTACAAAGCTTTGGATGCATCAAGGAAACAAACATTGTTGAACCATGTCTTTCATACTTGGTAACAAATTCTACAACTAATACTTCTATCCCAACTGCATTCTCGCTCCTTCACTCATTTTATTCAATCTCCGGCTACAAGTTAAATTTGGATAAGAGCAAACTATTCCCTGTAAACGCTGCCGCTCATAAATTTCTTCACCAAACAATCCCATTCAAGGTAGTCCAAAACAAATTTACATATCTCAGGGTCCAGTGACAGAAATTTTTTAAAAGTCTTTCACTATTTCCTTTATCTGAGGCTGGCTGGATAAATTCAGTAAAGATGAATATTTTACCAAAATTTTCTTTCTTATTTCAATGTATCCCAATCTTTATTCCAAAATTGTTCTTCAGGAAGCTTGTAGGGGCTATTTTGGTGTTTGTCTGGAAAAAGAGGACCCAGAGAATCCATAATACATTTCTTCAGCGGCCAAAAGTGCTGGGGGGGAATGGTCTTACCTAATATGAACTATTACTATTGGGCAACCAACCTCCGTATACTCCACTACTGTCTGCGTACACAGTGCCCCAGCGTGGTTGAGATTGGAGGCGGCCTCGTGTTTGCCATGCTCACTGGCAGCTCTGGTTTACACATCTAATGGATCAATCTGCACAGAATACTGTAAAAAATATTCTAGTTAAGACTACTCTCAAGATGTGGAGCCAGGTTAGATGCCATTTTGGGCTCAACTCCTTTTCAATGCAGGCCCCTATATGTTAAAATCACACTTTCAAGCCCTTGCTGAGAGATGGAGCATTTACCCTGTAGTCAAATCATGGCATAAAATCTTTTAATGACCTATATATTGAGGGCCTCTTTGCCTCCTTCCCCAGATTATGGCTAAATACAAGATTCCCAAGAGTCACTTTTTCAGATATATACAAATCCGTAGATTTGTAAAGAATATTAGCTAATTTTTCCCCTTCCAACCATCAACTCCGGCTATTGATATGTTGCTATTGCCACCCTCAATATCAAAAGGTGCCATCTCGTATGGTTATGATAAAATCCTCTCTCTAAGTGGCCAACTTTCAGCTATCAAAGCAGAATAGGAAGAGGAAATAGTCCTGGATCTTCTTAGAGATGCTCTCCATTAATACTTATTGGTAGCTTTCTGATAGACAGGTGTAAAATTTAGATTGTGCAGCACATGCTACGTGGATCCTCAGCTAAATTCTTTAAGATCTTGCAGCCTTTTTTAACCACATAGAAACATTACAGTTCTACAGTGTACCTCAGTGAAGCTGACTGCCCTTGTTCCAACTTTCAAACATTGAACTCTGCACCACAGGCTAACTCCACTGTCATTCTCTTTTTACATTTTTTTTTTTGCACCTTTGACTTAGACTTGACTGGACTGTGGCACTAATGTAATCATCCCTGTCATATAAGAAACAATGAAGACAATGTTATGTTTGTTGTATACATCTGTTTTATACAAAATTATTTTTGGATTAAGTGCAGTGAATTTATGCGTGTATTTAGGTCTATGTGTGTGTGGATGTATGTATTCAGACATAGGTAGCCATGCACATAGCCATGGCTTACTTTTATAGATGCTTCATTGTCCTTTATTTATTTATTAATAACTATTTTTATTTTTTAATAAAATTTTCATAATTTATATTTCATTTTTGTTCTATACACAAATCACATTTGCACTGAAAATTGTTGTTCTTGAAAAAAACAAAAAAAATCTCTTGCAATCCCACTAACAGTTATCACGTTATTCTCGTTGCTGTTATTTAACATCATCAGATCCAAAATTAAACAGTTTCAGAAACATTTAAAAGTTAGAATTACTTTACTGCGCCCCATGACCACTTATAATCACATTTTGATGCCTAATAGCAGTGATTATAAAGCATTATAAAATGATTATAATGTATTAAAATGATTAGAATTATAACTATACTATGATCCAGGAAAGAAAATGGTATTCAGGGAGTGATGAGCAATTAGTGATGAGCAATTAAAGTGATAAACAATTAGAGTATAATGATACTTATCCAATTACGAATGGATCTTACCACTCCTGACCATATACTGCACCTTGAAAGCAGTCAGTTCTGAGATCATTTTGACCGGGATGAAAAAGAAATGCTTGTTTCAAGAGTAAAGAGCTGCAGACAGAGCGGAGCTAAGCTAAAACTATTAGCTAAGGTTATTGTGTTGGCATCACACGGAAGCATTGCAAGGCTGGTACTTTCAGTAATACTACTGGTAGTTTAATTTCCACATTATAAACTTGCCCCTTGCATTTTTCTTAAAATCTAGGCTATGACGTCTTTGCAATGACCATAATCTTTGTTGACAGTAACACAGAAAAAAGTTTGGAATGGTTCAGTTCAGTCATCACAACTGATATATGTATATCATACAACTAATTCTAAATGTTTAAACATGTAATTCTGCTGACCTATTAATATAAAACTATTTGTTATCGATTTAAAAAAGACAAAACAAAGAATTTGAAAAACCAACAGGGTAATTTTAAAAGTTCTTTTTAATACTTAATGGTTAACAAATATGCATATTTGTTATAAATATACATATTGTTATCCCATCTTAAAAAAAGATGTGTTTTACAATCAATCTTTTTAAATTGTATGAGAGTACCTGGACATTTTTAAACATTCATTCAGCAATTAAATATCTATCCTTTATGTATTTTCATTTTTTAAATGTTAAAATTGTCATAAAATTGTTTGTAAAGAAGCATTTACAAAATGTAATGGCATCTGCACAAAAATGGCAAAAAAATATATGGTATTTTTAATTACTTACAATCTCAATGATTAGTTATTCAGTACTGAAAAATGGTCTCAATCTTTGACACAGTGCACATCTTTTTACCACAACGTTATCTTGGTAAATTTCATTATAAACACTTTTGTCTTTTGCTTTATTCCAAACTTGATAGCATACTAAAAGCTATTGGCCTAGTCATTTATAGGTCAATTAGCATCTGTGCCACAGCCAGCAGTGTTAGCAAAAAGACTGCCAAAGAGCCCATTGTGGGCCGAGGAGGACTGCTTGATGTTGTTGACTCTGAAATATAAGAAAAAGCAGAGGTTGTAGTCAAGTTCTCCTGACAGAATGTAACTTCACAAGTTGGAAATACAGGCTTAAAAGGAAAATTGCACTTATATATTTAAAAATGACCAGAGAATTTAAAATACGCCAATATTGCATGCATTTAATTGTTTAATTGACCAAAAAACGTCCAATAACTTACGTGTAGAAACGCTGTTTGATATTATGTTCAGAGATGTAGAGCTGCTCGAAAGCTGACTGCTTAATTGTGAAGTTGCAGTGCTTGCTGAAGGAACTGAAGCTTTATCGTTGTACACAAGGGTCATGTCCACTTTCACTGATCCAGGCCTACATTGACAAGGAAAGACAGCAACACTTTTAGAAGAAAGTTAAGGTAAATATGTAAAAATTAGTCAATGATTCAAATTTAGTCTTACGTGAATGATTTAATGAAGCAGCGTCTGTAAGATGATCCATAGAGAGCTATAGCCACTTTGTTTATCTAAAAAACAACATTACTGTCATTCCAATAACAAATATAACAAATTACCACAAGCACCAACAAACAGCTTACCACAAAGGCACACGTTCTCTCATTGCCCTGCAAGGAATTTTGCTAACGTTAAGGACAATGGCCAGTGAGCCACACTGGGATCTAGGCTCAACCTCACTGTTGGGAACATGACTAACTTGCAGTCAGTGAGAACAAACAAAAAACACCATCCAATATAATGCAAAATTCACTGTATGAACCAGACTCAATTACCAAAATATTGATCAAATTAAGCAAAAAGGGAATAACAAGAATTCCAAGAATAATATCAGCCTTTTTGTAGCTTTTGAATGCATCAAGCAAAAATGCATTGATGAGTGACCACACAAGTGTTCCTATAATCAGTGTGGACACTGATAAGATTTGTTTCACAAATGCAATGTTTTCTAAATGTAATTAGTTAAATTAAAAAGATGGTTATCTGTCTTATGATGCACATGGAATATTATAGATACAAAGGATAAACTTAAGTATACTTCATTTTAGTGCATAGATTTCTTACCTCTTTGACCAGTTTTGCAGCCAAAATCTGATATGCTGTGGAGGATGAGTCTGAGAGATCTGATGTAAATGTTTGGTCTAGACTAAACTTAAGCCCAAGGGTTCCTTCACTGGATGTAGGAGGATTTGTTGATGCAGTGGTGGTGGTTTCTGTAGCTGCAGTTGGAGCTGCTGTTGGTGCAGCTGTACCACTAGAAGCTGCAGTTGAAGCTGCTGTAACAGTGGGAGCAGCTGTTGGAGCAGATGTTGGGGCAGCAGTTGGGGCAGCTGTACCACTAGAAGCTGCAGTTGAAGCTGCTGTAACAGTGGGAGCAGCTGTTGAGCAGCAGATGTTGGGGCAGCTGTACCACTAGAAGCTGCAGTTGAAGCTGCTGTAACAGTGGGAGCAGCTGTTGGAGCAGCTGTTGGAGCAGCTGTACCACTAGAAGCTGCAGTTGAAGCTGCTGTAACAGTGGGAGCAGCTGTTGGAGCAGATGTTGGGGCAGCTGTACCACTAGAAGCTGCAGTTGAAGCTGCTGTAACAGTGGGAGCCGCTGTTGGAGCAGATGTTGGGGCAGCAGTTGTAACATTGGGAGCCGCTGTTGTGGCAGCAGTTGGGGCAGCTGTAGTCACGTTGATCAATGGTGAGGTTTCGTTGACTGGTGATGAGGTCATGTTGACTGGCAGTGAGGTCATGCTCACTGGCGGTGAGGTCACGTTGACTGGCAATGAGGTCACGTTGATCGGTGGTGAAGTCACGTTGACTGATAGTGAGGTCATGCTGACTGTTGTTGATGTCATGACTAACGTAGTTGCTTCTGTTGTACTTATAACTGTAAAAACAAAATTCTGATCATTGTAGTATTTGCAGGAGCATTACGAGCAGTAACAAATGCAGCTCTGTATGCTGTATTTAATGATAGTGACAAAACAAGATATATTAAACAACTCTTACTTGTTGCAACAACACTTGATGCATCCAGCGGAAGGGAGAAGTTGGAACTGTTTGACGCTGCCTCCACCAGCACATTTGCCACAGCACTAGTTTCTGGCAATGAGCTGGCATTGTTGAATATCAGCTGAGCATCAACCACGACAGAACCTTGACTGTAAAAGAAATATTTTAGCAAAGTCCTTTTTTTAATGCTGTAGTCTTTGGCTATTGTGCCCATTGTTGTTTAAATAAGGGTTCATGCCAAGGATGAATGTTATATTCCTAATAAAAAAAACTTTTAAAATCTGTTCATAAGATTCTGGAAAACTTTGATAATACGTATGATAAACCATATAACAGACAATTAACAAAGTATAACATTACAGTTTTAATTAATAACCAAAAAAACCTAAACATAACCAAACAAACGTTTATAAAATCTAATGTTGAGTAAGAGGGCTGTAACGATACACCAAACTTTGGTTTGGTTCACGATTTTTTTCACAAACAGGTCCCGCTACACGTCCTGCGATGCCGTGTTCATCCTGCTACGTCCTGCTGTGCCTTGTAATGCCGCACAATTCCCTGCTAAGCCATGAACTACTACAAAGAACTACTACAAACTGTGATCTTTTCTGTGGCTGTTATTGCCACTCTTCATTCTAACCCCAACCGGTCGTCAGACACCGCCCACCACGAGCCTGGGTCTGTGTTTCTTCCTGAGTTTTTCGCCACTGTCGCACTGTTGCTTGCTCTGGAGGGAACTACTAGAACTGTTGGGTCCTTGTAAATTCTGGAGTGTAGTCTAGACCTACTCTATCTGGTCTAGACCTACTCTATCTGTAAAGTGTCTTGAGATAACTCTTGTTATGAATTGATACTATAAATAAAATTGAACTGAATTGAATTTTTGATTTGATTTAGATTTTTTTTTTGTTGGGGGGGGGTATTATAATACAGAAAAAAAATTCTGCCAGTTGGCATAGTTTTGTCATTGATTACATCCCAATTTGCAACACAGTAATACGACAGTTACCTTATTTATTTCTATTGATTGATGTCAGTGTTGATCGATCCAACACCAAAGATACTATTGTACCTCAAAATAATGTTCCCAAAATTGTTTCAGTGAGACAATAATGGTAACAATTCCGCTCCCAAGCTGTAGGGAGAACCAAGAGGAAAAATGCTTCTGGTGCCAACTGTAAAGGTGCTGGTTGACAAGTAAGTAATTTAGCTAGCTAGCACACCTCTTTCTTCTGCCTCAGTCTCACGGCTGTGCGAGGCTTCAGTCGGGATGAGAGCTGAACACAGCCCCGGGGACACATCCACATTCAGCCTCCAGCCAGCTAGCAGCCATCCCAGTCAGCACTTAACTCCGGTGCTAAAGGCGCTAACGGCAGTACTTTCTGAACCGTCGGGAAACAGACCCAGGCACTCGAGTCAGAACAGTGCCACTCGTAACGTTAGCTACACCTCCGTTAGCAATACCGGTGCCCCTTCTTTTGCTTTTAGTCTTTACAGTTAGCTAAATTTACCAGACAAATCAGGGATAAGGCCTAATACAAAAGGACTAATAGTAATTTAAATTAGTGGTAGCACTGGATCTGGACAGGAGATTCTGCCTTCTCCCACTGCGACACAGGTTCGTGGAGCTGAGTGTCACGATTTCGGTTTTATTTTCCATATCGTTACAGCCCTAGTGAGTAATGTTTTATACCTGAAGCTGTTGATGACAGTTTGATTGAAGTTAGCTCCATATTTTATTGAATAAATGGTGTTGAGCTGTGAATGAATTGTTAAAAAATAAATCAAATTTAAAAATACATGAGAGGCAAGAAAGTTGCTATTATTAAACAAATATTCCATCTTTTTCTCTATTCTCCTCTTATGCTTTGAGTTGTTTTTCATGCATACTGTTAACAAAAGGTTGAATTACTCCTGATGTGTCATGACAATCAGTTGTTTCTGACACCAGCCATGTTTTCATTTTTGATAAAAGCATTTAGGTCATGTAAAAAATTACCATTATTAGTATGCTCATGTCTTACCTCCATCTCAATGTTGAGTATTGAAAATATAATACCATGGATTAATTTCTTAATGTTTTACTAAAGCTATTTTATCACTGTATTTGTAATAATATTGTATATGCTATTACCTGCTACAGTGTCTTGACCATTCATTCCCACTACAAAAATTACAGGGTTGTCTAATTTGAAAAACCTGTTAAAAATGTCTTCAGAATACACTGTCAATTGAAGTTCTTTTTCAAATCTTTTCATGGATTATTTGGAATCTGAATGTGGAAAGATGCAAATAAAATCAAAAGAATATGTATAAACTTACCGCTGTGGTTACTGTGTCTCGTAATTGCTTGAACTCTGGTGAGGTTTTGTTTGTAAGTTGGGATGTAAAATTTTGCTTTAACTTAAATCCTATCTTAATTTTTGGCTCTGTTGTTGTGACAGCTGATGGGGTTGTCGTTGGAGTGGCAATAGTTGTGATTGTTGGTGGTGAAGTCACGTTGACTGGCGGTGAGGTCACATTGATTGGTGGTGAGGTCACATTGACTGGTGGTGAAGTTACGTTGACTGGCGGTGAAGTTACGTTGACTGGCGGTGAGGTCACGTTGACTGGCGTCGAAGTTACGTTGACTGGCGTTGAAGTCACGTTGACTGATGATGAGGTCACATTGACTGGCAGTGAGGTCACGTTGAGTGGCGGTGAGGTCATGTTCACTGGCGGTGATGTCACGTTGAGTGGCGGTGAGGTCACGTTGACTGGCGGTGAAGTCACGTTGACTGGCGGTGAGGTCACGTTAACTGGCGGTGAGGTCACATTGACTGGCGGTGAAGTCACGTTGACTGGCGATGAAGTCACGTTGACTGGTGGCGTGGTCACGTTGACTGATAGTGAGGTCACGCTGACTGGTGTTGATGTCATGACCAATGTAGGTGCAGCTGTAGTACTTATTACTGTAAAAACAAAATTCTGATCATTGTAGTATTTGCAGGAGCTTTACGAGCAGTAACAAATGCAGCTCTGTATGCTGTATTTAATGATAGTGACAAAACAAGATATATTAAACAACTCTTACTTGTTGCAACAACACTTGATGCATCCAACGGAAGGGAGAAGTTGGAACTGTTTGACACTGCCTCCACCAGCACATTTGCCACAGCACTAGTTTCTGGCAATGAGCTGGCATTGTTGAATATCAGCTGAGCATCAACCACGACAGAACCTTGACTGTAAAAGAAATATTTTAGCAAAGTCCTTTTTTTAATGCTGTAGTCTTTGGCTATTGTGCCCATTGTTGTTTAAATAAGGGTCCATGCCAAGGATGAATGTTATATTCCTAATAAAAAAAAAACTTTTAAAATCTGTTCATAAGATTCTGGAAACTTTGATAATACGTATGATAAACCATATAACAGACAATGAAAAAAAAAGTATAACATTACAGTTTTAATTAATAACCAAAAAAACCTAAACATAACCAAACAAACTTTTATAAAATGTAATGGTGAGTAATAGGGCTGTAACGATACACCAAACCTTGGTTTGGTTCGGTTCACGATTTTTGACCCATGATTCGATACAAACCTCGATTCTTTTTTTTTTTGGGGGTATTTATTATAGTACAGACAAAATTTCTGCCAGATGGCATAGTTTTGTCATTGATTACATGGCAGTAGTACTTACAGTACTTCAGTACTTACTGAACCGTCGGGAAACAGACCCAGGCATTCGAGTCAGAACAGTGGCCACTCGTAACGTTAGCTACACTTTTGTTAGCGTTACCGGTGCCCCCTCTTTTGCTTTTAGTCTTTACAGTTAGCTAAATTTATCAGACAAATCAGGGATAAGGCCTAATACAAAAGGACTAATAGTAATTTAAATTAGTGGTAGCACTGGATCTGGACGGGAGATTCTGCCTTCTCCCACTGCGACACAGGTTCGTGGAGCTGAGTGTCACGATTTCGGTTTTATTTTCCATATCGTTACAGCCCTAGTGAGTAATGTTTTATACCTGAAGCTGTTGATGACAGTTTGATTGAAGTTAGCTCCATATTTTATTGAATAAATGGTGTTGAGCTGTGAATGAATTGTTAAAAAATAAATCAAATTTAAAAATACATGAGAGGCAAGAAAGTTGCTATTATTCAACAAATATTCCATCTTTTTCTCTATTCTCCTCTTATGCTTTGAGTTGTTTTTCATGCATACTGCTAACAAAAGGTTGAATTACTCCTGATGTGTCATGACAATCATTTGTTTCTGACACCAGCCATGTATTCTTTTTTGATAAAAGCATTTAGGTCATGTAAAAAATTACCATTATTAGTATGCTTATGTCTTACCTCCATCTCAATGTTGAGTATTGAAAATATAATACCATGGATTCATTTGTTAATGTTTTACGAAAGCTATGTTATCACTGTATTTGTAATAATATTGTATATGCTATTACCTGCTACAGTGTCTTGACCATTCATTCCCACTACAAAAATTACAGGGTTGTCTAATTTGAAAAACCTGTTAAAAATGTCTTCAGAATACACTGTCAATTGAAGTTCTTTTTCAAATCTTTTCATGGATTATTTGGAATCTGAATGTGGAAAGATGCAAATAAAATCAAAAGAATATGTATAAACTTACCGCTGTGGTTACTGTGTCTCGTAATTGCTTGAACTCTGGTGAGGTTTTGTTTGTAAGTTGGGATGTAAAATTTTGCTGTAACTTAAATCCCATCTTAATTTTTGGCTCTGTTGTTGTGACAGCTGATGGGGTTGTAGTTGGAGTGCCAATAGTTGTGATTGTTGGTGGTGATGTCACATTGACTGGCGGTGAGGTCACACTGACTGGCGGTGAGGTCACGTTGACTGGCGGTGAGGTCACGTTGACTGGCGGTGAGGTCACGTTGACTGGCGGTGAGGTCACGTTGACTGGCGGTGATGTCACGTTGACTGGCGGTGAGGTCACGTTGACTGGCGGTGAGGTCACGTTGACTGGCGGTGAAGTCACGTTGACTGATGGTGAAGTCACGTTGACTGGCGGTGAAGTCACGTTGACTGGCGGTGATGTCACATTGAGTGGCGGTGAGGTCACGTTGACTGGCGGAGAGGTCACGTTGACTGGCGGTGAAGTCACGTTGACTGATGGTGAAGTCACGTGGACTGGCGGTAAAGTCACGTTGACTGGCGGTGATGTCACATTGAGTGGCGGTGAGGTCACGTTGACTGGCGGTGAGGTCACGTTGACTGGCGGTGAAGTCACGTTGACTGGCGGTGAGGTCACATTAATTGGCGGTGAGGTCACGTTGACAGGTGTTGAAGTCACGTTGATTGGCGGTGAAGTCACGTTGACTGGCGGTGAAGTCACGTTGACTGGCGGTGAGGTCACATTAATTGGCGGTGAGGTCACGTTGACAGGTGTGAAGTCACGTTGACTGGCGGTGAGGTCACGTTGACTGGCGGTGATGTCACGTTGAGTGGCGGTGAGGTCACGTTGACTGGTGGCGTGGTCACGTTGACTGATAGTGAGGTCACGCTGACTGGTGTTGATGTCATGACCAATGTAGGTGCAGCTGTAGTACTTATTACTGTAAAAACAAAATTCTGATCATTGTAGTATTTGCAGGAGCTTTACGAGCAGTAACAAATGCAGCTCTGTATGCTGTATTTAATGATAGTGACAAAACAAGATATATTAAACAACTCTTACTTGTTGCAACAACACTTGATGCATCCAACGGAAGGGAGAAGTTGGAACTGTTTGACACTGCCTCCACCAGCACATTTGCCACAGCACTAGTTTCTGGCAATGAGCTGGCATTGTTGAATATCAGCTGAGCATCAACCACGACAGAACCTTGACTGTAAAAGAAATATTTTAGCAAAGTCCTTTTTTTAATGCTGTAGTCTTTGGCTATTGTGCCCATTGTTGTTTAAATAAGGGTCCATGCCAAGGATGAATGTTATATTCCTAATAAAAAAAAAACTTTTAAAATCTGTTCATAAGATTCTGGAAACTTTGATAATACGTATGATAAACCATATAACAGACAATGAAAAAAAAAGTATAACATTACAGTTTTAATTAATAACCAAAAAAACCTAAACATAACCAAACAAACTTTTATAAAATGTAATGGTGAGTAATAGGGCTGTAACGATACACCAAACCTTGGTTTGGTTCGGTTCACGATTTTTGACCCATGATTCGATACAAACCTCGATTCTTTTTTTTTTTTTTGGGGGGGGGAGTATTTATTATAATACAGACAAAATTTCTGCCAGATGGCATAGTTTTGTCATTGATTACATGGCAGTACTTACTGAACCGTCGGGAAACAGACCCAGGCACTCGAGTCAGAACAGTGGCCACTCGTAACTTTAGCTACACCTCCGTTAGCAATACCGGTGCCCCTTCTTTCGCTTTTAGTCTTTACAGTTAGCTAAATTTATCAGACAAATCAGGGATAAGGCCTAATACAAAAGGACTAATAGTAATTTAAAGTTGTGGTAGCACTGGATCTGGACGGGAGATTCTGCCTTCTCCCACTGCGACACAGGTTCGTGGAGCTGAGTGTCACGATTTCGGTTTTATTTTCCATATCGTTACAGCCCTAGTGAGTAATGTTTTATACCTGAAGCTGTTGATGACAGTTTGATTGAAGTTAGCTCCATATTTTATTGAATAAATGGTGTTGAGCTGTAAATGAATTGTTAAAAAATAAATCAAATTTAAAAATACATGAGAGGCAAGAAAGTTGCTATTATTCAACAAATATTCCATCTTTTTCTCTATTCTCCTCTTATGCTTTGAGTTGTTTTTCATGCATACTGTTAACAAAAGGTTGAATTACTCCTGATGTGTCATGACAATCATTTGTTTCTGACACCAGCCATGTTTTCTTTTTTGATAAAAGCATTTAGGTCATGTAAAAAATTACCATTATTAGTATGCTTATGTCTTACCTCCATCTCAATGTTGAGTATTGAAAATATAATACCATGGATTCATTTGTTAATGTTTTACGAAAGCTATGTTATCACTGTATTTGTAATAATATTGTATATGCTATTACCTGCTACAGTGTCTTGACCATTCATTCCCACTACAAAAATTACAGGGTTGTCTAATTTGAAAAACCTGTTAAAAATGTCTTCAGAATACACTGTCAATTGAAGTTCTTTTCAAATCTTTTCATGGATTATTTGGAATCTGAATGTGGAAAGATGCAAATAAAATCAAAAGAATACGTATAAACTTACCGCTGTGGTTACTGTGTCTCGTAATTGCTTGAACTCTGGTGAGGTTTTGTTTGTAAGTTGGGATGTAAAATTTTGCTGTAACTTAAATCCCATCTTAATTTTTGGCTCTGTTGTTGTGACAGCTGATGGGGTTGTAGTTGGAGTGCTAATAGTTGTGATTGTTGGTGGTGATGTCACATTGACTTGCGGTGAGGTCACGTTGACTGGCGGTGAAGTCACGTTGACTGGCGGTGATGTCACGTTGACTGGCGGTGAGGTCACGTTGACTGGCGGTGAGGTCACGTTGACTGGCGGTGAAGTCACGTTGACTGATGGTGAAGTCACGTTGACTGGCGGTAAAGTCACGTTGACTGGCGGTGATGTCACATTGAGTGGCGGTGAGGTCACGTTGACTGGCGGAGAGGTCACGTTGACTGGCGGTGAAGTCACGTTGACTGATGGTGAAGTCACGTTGACTGGCGGTAAAGTCACGTTGACTGGCAGTGATGTCACATTGAGTGGCGGTGAGGTCACGTTGACTGGCGGTGAGTCACGTTGACTGGCGGTGAAGTCACGTTGACTGGCGGTGAAGTCACGTTGACTGGCGGTGAGGTCACATTAATTGGCGGTGAGGTCACGTTGACAGGTGTTGAAGTCACGTTGATTGGCGGTGAAGTCACGTTGACTGGCGGTGAAGTCACGTTGACTGGCGGTGAGGTCACATTAGTGGCGGTGAGGTCACGTTGACAGGTGTTGAAGTCACGTTGACTGGCGGTGAAGTCACGTTGACTGGCGGTGATGTCACGTTGAGTGGCGGTGAGTCACGTTGACTGGTGGCGTGGTCACGTTGACTGATAGTGAGGTCACGCTGACTGGTGTTGATGTCATGACCAATGTAGGTGCAGCTGTAGTACTTATTACTGTAAAAACAAAATTCTGATCATTGTAGTATTTGCAGGAGCTTTACGAGCAGTAACAAATGCAGCTCTGTATGCTGTATTTAATGATAGTGACAAAACAAGATATATTAAACAACTCTTACTTGTTGCAACAACACTTGATGCATCCAACGGAAGGAGAAGTTGGAACTGTTTGACACTGCCTCCACCAGCACATTTGCCACAGCACTAGTTTCTGGCAATGAGCTGGCATTGTTGAATATCAGCTGAGCATCAACCACGACAGAACCTTGACTGTAAAAGAAATATTTTAGCAAAGTCCTTTTTTTAATGCTGTAGTCTTTGGCTATTGTGCCCATTGTTGTTTAAATAAGGGTCCATGCCAAGGATGAATGTTATATTCCTAATAAAAAAACTTTTAAAATCTGTTCATAAGATTCTGGAAACTTTGATAATACGTATGATAAACCATATAACAGACAATGAAAAAAAAGTATAACATTACAGTTTTAATTAATAACCAAAAAAACCTAAACATAACCAAACAAACTTTTATAAAATGTAATGGTGAGTAAGAGGGCTGTAACGATACACCAAACCTTGGTTTGGTTCGGTTCACGATTTTTGACCCATGATTCGATACAAACCTCGATTCTTTTTTTTGGGGGAGTATTTATTATAATACAGACAAAATTTCTGCCAGATGGCATAGTTTTGTCATTGATTACATGGCAGTACTTACTGAACCGTCGGGAAACAGACCCAGGCACTCGAGTCAGAACAGTGGCCACTCGTAACGTTAGCTACACCTCCGTTAGCAATACCGGTGCCCCTTCTTTCGCTTTTAGTCGTCTTTACAGTTAGCTAAATTTACCAGACAAATCAGGGATAAAGCCTAATACAAAAGGACTAATAGTAATTTAAAGTTGTGGTAGCACTGGATCTGGATGGGAGATTCTGCCTTCTCCCACTGCGACACAGGTTCGTGGAGCTGAGTGTCACGATTTCGGTTTTATTTTCCATATCGTTACAGCCCTAGTGAGTAATGTTTTATACCTGAAGCTGTTGATGACAGTTTGATTGAAGTTAGCTCCATATTTTATTGAATAAATGGTGTTGAGCTGTGAATGAATTGTTAAAAAATAAATCAAATTTAAAAATACATGAGAGGCAAGAAAGTTGCTATTATTCAACAAATATTCCATCTTTTTCTCTATTCTCCTCTTATGCTTTAAGTTGTTTTTCATGCATACTGTTAACAAAAGGTTGAATTACTCCTGATGTGTCATGACAATCATTTGTTTCTGACACCAGCCATGTTTTCTTTTTTGATAAAAGCATTTAGGTCATGTAAAAAATTACCATTATTAGTATGCTTATGTCTTACCTCCATCTCAATGTTGAGTATTGAAAATATAATACCATGGATTCATTTGTTAATGTTTTACGAAAGCTATTTTATCACTGTATTTGTAATAATATTGTATATGCTATTACCTGCTACAGTGTCTTGACCATTCATTCCCACTACAAAAATTACAGGGTTGTCTAATTTGAAAAACCTGTTAAAAATGTCTTCAGAATACACTGTCAATTGAAGTTCTTTTTCAAATCTTTTCATGGATTATTTGGAATCTGAATGTGGAAAGATGCAAATAAAATCAAAAGAATATGTATAAACTTACCGCTGTGGTTACTGTGTCTCGTAATTGCTTGAACTCTGGTGAGGTTTTGTTTGTAAGTTGGGATGTAAAATTTTGCTGTAACTTAAATCCCATCTTAATTTTTGGCTCTGTTGTTGTGACAGCTGATGGGGTTGTAGTTGGAGTGCCAATAGTTGTGATTGTTGGTGGTGGTGTCACATTGACTTGCGGTGAGGTCACGTTGACTGGCGGTGATGTCACGTTGACTGGCGGTGATGTCACGTTGACTGGCGGTGAGGTCACGTTGACTGGCGGTGAGGTCACGTTGACTGGCGGTAAAGTCACGTTGACTGATGGTGAAGTCACGTTGACTGGCGGTAAAGTCACGTTGACTGGCGGTGATGTCACATTGAGTGGCGGTGAGGTCACGTTGACTGGCGGTGAGGTCACGTTGACTGGCGGTGAAGTCACGTTGACTGATGGTGAAGTCACGTTGACTGGCGGTAAGTCACGTTGACTGGCAGTGATGTCACATTGAGTGGCGGTGAGTCACGTTGACTGGCGGTGAGGTCACGTTGACTGGCGGTGAGTCACGTTGACTGGCGGTGAAGTCACGTTGACTGGCGGTGAGGTCACGTGGCGGTGAGGTCACGTTGACAGGTGTTGAAGTCACGTTGATTGGCGGTGAAGTCACGTTGACTGGCGGTGAAGTCACGTTGACTGGCGGTGAGTCACATTAATTGGCGGTGAGGTCACGTTGACAGGTGTTGAAGTCACGTTGACTGGCGGTGAAGTCACGTTGACTGGCGGTGATGTCACGTTGAGTGGCGGTGAGGTCACGTTGACTGGTGGCGTGGTCACGTTGACTGATAGTGAGGTCACGCTGACTGGTGTTGATGTCATGACCAATGTAGGTGCAGCTGTAGTACTTATTACTGTAAAAACAAAATTCTGATCATTGTAGTATTTGCAGGAGCTTTACGAGCAGTAACAAATGCAGCTCTGTATGCTGTATTTAATGATAGTGACAAAACAAGATATATTAAACAACTCTTACTTGTTGCAACAACACTTGATGCATCCAACGGAAGGGAGAAGTTGGAACTGTTTGACACTGCCTCCACCAGCACATTTGCCACAGCACTAGTTTCTGGCAATGAGCTGGCATTGTTGAATATCAGCTGAGCATCAACCACGACAGAACCTTGACTGTAAAAGAAATATTTTAGCAAAGTCCTTTTTTTAATGCTGTAGTCTTTGGCTATTGTGCCCATTGTTGTTTAAATAAGGGTCCATGCCAAGGATGAATGTTATATTCCTAATAAAAAAACTTTTAAAATCTGTTCATAAGATTCTGGAAACTTTGATAATACGTATGATAAACCATATAACAGACAATGAAAAAAAAGTATAACATTACAGTTTTAATTAATAACCAAAAACCTAAACATAACCAAACAAACCTTTATAAAATGTAATGGTGAGTAATAGGGCTGTAACGATACACCAAACCTTGGTTTGGTTCGGTTCACGATCTTTGACCCATGATTCGATACAAAGCTTGATTCTTTTTTTTTTTGGGGGAGTATTTATTATAATACAGACAAAATTTCTGCCAGATGGCATAGTTTTGTCATTGATTACATGGCAGTACTTACTGAACCGTCGGGAAACAGACCCAGGCACTCGAGTCAGAACAGTGGCCACTCGTAACTTTAGCTACACCTCCGTTAGCAATACGGTGCCCCTTCTTTGCTTTTAGTCTTTACAGTTAGCTAAATTTATCAGACAAATCAGGGATAAGGCCTAATACAAAAGGACTAATAGTAATTTAAAGTTGTGGTACCACTGGATCTGGACGGGAGATTCTGCCTTCTCCCACTGCGACACAGGTTCGTGGAGCTGAGTGTCACGATTTCGGTTTTATTTTCCATATCGTTACAGCCCTAGTGAGTAATGTTTTATACCTGAAGCTGTTGATGACAGTTTGATTGAAGTTAGCTCCATATTTTATTGAATAAATGGTGTTGAGCTGTAAATGAATTGTTAAAAAATAAATCAAATTTAAAAATACATGAAGGCAAGAAAGTTGCTATTATTCAACACATATTCCATCTTTTTCTCTATTCTCCTCTTATGCTTTAAGTTGTTTTTCATGCATACTGTTAACAAAAGGTTGAATTACTCCTGATGTGTCATGACAATCATTTGTTTCTGACACCAGCCATGTTTTCTTTTTTGATAAAAGCATTTAGGTCATGTAAAAAATTACCATTGTTAGTATGCTTATGTCTTACCTCCATCTCAATGTTGAGTATTGAAAATATAATACCATGGATTCATTTGTTAATGTTTTACGAAAGCTATTTTATCACTGTATTTGTAATAATATTGTATATGCTATTACCTGCTACAGTGTCTTGACCATTCATTCCCACTACAAAAATTACAGGGTTGTCTAATATGAAAAACCTGTTAAAAATGTCTTCAGAATACACTGTCAATTGAAGTTCTTTTTCAAATCTTTTCATGGATTATTTGGAATCTGAATGTGGAAAGATGCAAATAAAATCAAAAGAATATGTATAAACTTACCGCTGTGGTTACTGTGTCTCGTAATTGCTTGAACTCTGGTGAGGTTTTGTTTGTAAGTTGGGATGTAAAATTTTGCTGTAACTTAAATCCCATCTTAATTTTTGGCTCTGTTGTTGTGACAGCTGATGGGGTTGTAGTTGGAGTGCCAATAGTTGTGATTGTTGGTGGTGGTGTCACATTGACTTGCGGTGAGGTCACGTTGACTGGCGGTAAAGTCACGTTGACTGGCGGTGATGTCACGTTGACTGGCGGTGAGGTCACGTTGACTGGCGGTGAGGTCACGTTGACTGGCGGTAAAGTCACGTTGACTGATGGTGAAGTCACGTTGACTGGCGGTAAAGTCACGTTGACTGGCGGTGATGTCACATTGAGTGGCGGTGAGGTCACGTTGACTGGCGGAGAGGTCACGTTGACTGGCGGTGAAGTCACGTTGACTGATGGTGAAGTCACGTTGACTGGCGGTAAAGTCACGTTGACTGGCAGTGATGTCACATTGAGTGGCGGTGAGGTCACGTTGACTGGCGGTGAGGTCACGTTGACTGGCGGTGAAGTCACGTTGACTGGCGGTGAAGTCACGTTGACTGGCGGTGAGGTCACATTAATTGGCGGTGAGGTCACGTTGACAGGTGTTGAAGTCACGTTGATTGGCGGTGAAGTCACGTTGACTGGCGGTGAAGTCACGTTGACTGGCGGTGAGGTCACATTAATTGGCGGTGAGGTCACGTTGACAGGTGTTGAAGTCACGTTGACTGGCGGTGAAGTCACGTTGACTGGCGGTGATGTCACGTTGAGTGGCGGTGAGGTCACGTTGACTGGTGGCGTGGTCACGTTGACTGATAGTGAGGTCACGCTGACTGGTGTTGATGTCATGACCAATGTAGGTGCAGCTGTAGTACTTATTACTGTAAAAACAAAATTCTGATCATTGTAGTATTTGCAGGAGCTTTACGAGCAGTAACAAATGCAGCTCTGTATGCTGTATTTAATGATAGTGACAAAACAAGATATATTAAACAACTCTTACTTGTTGCAACAACACTTGATGCATCCAACGGAAGGGAGAAGTTGGAACTGTTTGACACTGCCTCCACCAGCACATTTGCCACAGCACTAGTTTCTGGCAATGAGCTGGCATTGTTGAATATCAGCTGAGCATCAACCACGACAGAACCTTGACTGTAAAAGAAATATTTTAGCAAAGTCCTTTTTTTAATGCTGTAGTCTTTGGCTATTGTGCCCATTGTTGTTTAAATAAGGGTCCATGCCAAGGATGAATGTTATATTCCTAATAAAAAAACTTTTAAAATCTGTTCATAAGATTCTGGAAACTTTGATAATACGTATGATAAACCATATAACAGACAATGAAAAAAAAAAGTATAACATTACAGTTTTAATTAATAACCAAAAAAACCTAAACATAACCAAACAAACCTTTATAAAATGTAATGGTGAGTAATAGGGCTGTAACGATACACCAAACCTTGGTTTGGTTCGGTTCACGATCTTTGACCCATGATTCGATACAAAGCTTGATTCTTTTTTTTTGGGGGAGTATTTATTATAATACAGACAAAATTTCTGCCAGATGGCATAGTTTTGTCATTGATTACATGGCAGTACTTACTGAACCGTCGGGAAACAGACCCAGGCACTCGAGTCAGAACAGTGGCCACTCGTAACTTTAGCTACACCTCCGTTAGCAATACCGGTGCCCCTTCTTTCGCTTTTAGTCTTTACAGTTAGCTAAATTTATCAGACAAATCAGGGATAAGGCCTAATACAAAAGGACTAATAGTAATTTAAAGATGTGGTAGCACTGGATCTGGATGGGAGATTCTGCCTTCTCCCACTGCGACACAGGTTCGTGGAGCTGAGTGTCACGATTTCGGTTTTATTTTCCATATCGTTACAGCCCTAGTGAGTAATGTTTTATACCTGAAGCTGTTGATGACAGTTTGATTGAAGTTAGCTCCATATTTTATTGAATAAATGGTGTTGAGCTGTAAATGAATTGTTAAAAAATAAATCAAATTTAAAAATACATGAAAGGCAAGAAAGTTGCTATTATTCAACACATATTCCATCTTTTTCTCTATTCTCCTCTTATGCTTTAAGTTGTTTTTCATGCATACTGTTAACAAAAGGTTGAATTACTCCTGATGTGTCATGACAATCATTTGTTTCTGACACCAGCCATGTTTTCTTTTTTGATAAAAGCATTTAGGTCATGTAAAAAATTACCATTGTTAGTATGCTTATGTCTTACCTCCATCTCAATGTTGAGTATTGAAAATATAATACCATGGATTCATTTGTTAATGTTTTACGAAAGCTATTTTATCACTGTATTTGTAATAATATTGTATATGCTATTACCTGCTACAGTGTCTTGACCATTCATTCCCACTACAAAAATTACAGGGTTGTCTAATTTGAAAAACCTGTTAAAAATGTCTTCAGAATACACTGTCAATTGAAGTTCTTTTTCAAATCTTTTCATGGATTATTTGGAATCTGAATGTGGAAAGATGCAAATAAAATCAAAAGAATATGTATAAACTTACCGCTGTGGTTACTGTGTCTCGTAATTGCTTGAACTCTGGTGAGGTTTTGTTTGTAAGTTGGGATGTAAAATTTTGCTGTAACTTAAATCCCATCTTAATTTTTGGCTCTGTTGTTGTGACAGCTGATGGGGTTGTAGTTGGAGTGCCAATAGTTGTGATTGTTGGTGGTGGTGTCACATTGACTGCGGTGAGGTCACGTTGACTGGCGGTAAAGTCACGTTGACTGGCGGTGATGTCACGTTGACTGGCGGTGAGGTCACGTTGACTGGCGGTGAGGTCACGTTGACTGGCGGTAAAGTCACGTTGACTGATGGTGAAGTCACGTTGACTGGCGGTAAAGTCACGTTGACTGGCGGTGATGTCACATTGAGTGGCGGTGAGGTCACGTTGACTGGCGGAGAGGTCACGTTGACTGGCGGTGAAGTCACGTTGACTGATGGTGAAGTCACGTTGACTGGCGGTAAAGTCACGTTGACTGGCAGTGATGTCACATTGAGTGGCGGTGAGGTCACGTTGACTGGCGGTGAGGTCACGTTGACTGGCGGTGAAGTCACGTTGACTGGCGGTGAAGTCACGTTGACTGGCGGTGAGTCACATTAATTGGTGGTGAGTCACGTTGACAGGTGTTGAAGTCACGTTGATTGGCGGTGAAGTCACGTTGACTGGCGGTGAAGTCACGTTGACTGGCGGTGAGGTCACATTAATTGGCGGTGAGGTCACGTTGACAGGTGTTGAAGTCACGTTGACTGGCGGTGAAGTCACGTTGACTGGCGGTGATGTCACGTTGAGTGGCGGTGAGTCACGTTGACTGGTGGCGTGGTCACGTTGACTGATAGTGAGGTCACGCTGACTGGTGTTGATGTCATGACCAATGTAGGTGCAGCTGTAGTACTTATTACTGTAAAAACAAAATTCTGATCATTGTAGTATTTACAGGAGCTTTACGAGCAGTAACAAATGCAGCTCTGTATGCTGTATTTAATGATAGTGACAAAACAAGATATATTAAACAACTCTTACTTGTTGCAACAACACTTGATGCATCCAACGGAAGGGAGAAGTTGGAACTGTTTGACACTGCCTCCACCAGCACATTTGCCACAGCACTAGTTTCTGGCAATGAGCTGGCATTGTTGAATATCAGCTGAGCATCAACCACGACAGAACCTTGACTGTAAAAGAAATATTTTAGCAAAGTCCTTTTTTTAATGCTGTAGTCTTTGGCTATTGTGCCCATTGTTGTTTAAATAAGGGTCCATGCCAAGGATGAATGTTATATTCCTAATAAAAAAAAACTTTTAAAATCTGTTCATAAGATTCTGGAAACTTTGATAATACGTATGATAAACCATATAACAGACAATGAAAAAAAAAAGTATAACATTACAGTTTTAATTAATAACCAAAAAAACCTAAACATAACCAAACAAACCTTTATAAAATGTAATGGTGAGTAATAGGGCTGTAACGATACACCAAACCTTGGTTTGGTTCGGTTCACGATCTTTGACCCATGATTCGATACAAAGCTTGATTCTTTTTTTTTGGGGGAGTATTTATTATAATACAGACAAAATTTCTGCCAGATGGCATAGTTTTGTCATTGATTACATGGCAGTACTTACTGAACCGTCGGGAAACAGACCCAGGCACTCGAGTCAGAACAGTGGCCACTCGTAACTTTAGCTACACCTCCGTTAGCAATACCGGTGCCCCTTCTTTCGCTTTTAGTCTTTACAGTTAGCTAAATTTATCAGACAAATCAGGGATAAGGCCTAATACAAAAGGACTAATAGTAATTTAAAGATGTGGTACCACTGGATCTGGACGGGAGATTCTGCCTTCTCCCACTGCGACACAGGTTCGTGGAGCTGAGTGTCACGATTTCGGTTTTATTTTCCATATCGTTACAGCCCTAGTGAGTAATGTTTTATACCTGAAGCTGTTGATGACAGTTTGATTGAAGTTAGCTCCATATTTTATTGAATAAATGGTGTTGAGCTGTAAATGAATTGTTAAAAAATAAATCAAATTTAAAAATACATGAAAGGCAAGAAAGTTGCTATTATTCAACACATATTCCATCTTTTTCTCTATTCTCCTCTTATGCTTTAAGTTGTTTTCATGCATACTGTTAACAAAAGGTTGAATTACTCCTGATGTGTCATGACAATCATTTGTTTCTGACACCAGCCATGTTTTCTTTTTGATAAAAGCATTTAGGTCATGTAAAAATTACCATTGTTAGTATGCTTATGTCTTACCTCCATCTCAATGTTGAGTATTGAAAATATAATACCATGGATTCATTTGTTAATGTTTTACGAAAGCTATTTTATCACTGTATTTGTAATAATATTGTATATGCTATTACCTGCTACAGTGTCTTGACCATTCATTCCCACTACAAAAATTACAGGGTTGTCTAATATGAAAAACCTGTTAAAAATGTCTTCAGAATACACTGTCAATTGAAGTTCTTTTTCAAATCTTTTCATGGATTATTTGGAATCTGAATGTGGAAAGATGCAAATAAAATCAAAGAATATGTATAAACTTACCGCTGTGGTTACTGTGTCTCGTAATTGCTTGAACTCTGGTGAGGTTTTGTTTGTAAGTTGGGATGTAAAATTTTGCTGTAACTTAAATCCCATCTTAATTTTTGGCTCTGTTGTTGTGACAGCTGATGGGGTTGTAGTTGGAGTGCCAATAGTTGTGATTGTTGGTGGTGATGTCACATTGACTTGCGGTGAGGTCACGTTGACTGGCGGTGATGTCACGTTGACTGGCGGTGAGGTCACGTTGACTGGCGGTGAGGTCACGTTGACTGGCGGTAAAGTCACGTTGACTGATGGTGAAGTCACGTTGACTGGCGGTAAAGTCACGTTGACTGGCGGTGATGTCACATTGAGTGGCGGTGAGGTCACGTTGACTGGCGGAGAGGTCACGTTGACTGGCGGTGAAGTCACGTTGACTGATGGTGAAGTCACGTTGACTGGCGGTAAAGTCACGTTGACTGGCAGTGATGTCACATGAGTGGCGGTGAGTCACGTTGACTGGCGGTGAGGTCACGTTGACTGGCGGTGAAGTCACGTTGACTGGCGGTGAAGTCACGTTGACTGGCGGTGAGGTCACATTAATTGGCGGTGAGGTCACGTTGACAGGTGTTGAAGTCACGTTGATTGGCGGTGAAGTCACGTTGACTGGCGGTGAAGTCACGTTGACTGGCGGTGAGGTCACATTGATTGGCGGTGAGGTCACGTTGACAGGTGTTGAAGTCACGTTGACTGGCGGTGAAGTCACGTTGACTGGCGGTGATGTCACGTTGAGTGGCGGTGAGTCACGTTGACTGGTGGCGTGGTCACGTTGACTGATAGTGAGGTCACGCTGACTGGTGTTGATGTCATGACCAATGTAGGTGCAGCTGTAGTACTTATTACTGTAAAAACAAAATTCTGATCATTGTAGTATTTACAGGAGCTTTACGAGCAGTAACAAATGCAGCTCTGTATGCTGTATTTAATGATAGTGACAAAACAAGATATATTAAACAACTCTTACTTGTTGCAACAACACTTGATGCATCCAACGGAAGGGAGAAGTTGGAACTGTTTGACACTGCCTCCACCAGCACATTTGCCACAGCACTAGTTTCTGGCAATGAGCTGGCATTGTTGAATATCAGCTGAGCATCAACCACGACAGAACCTTGACTGTAAAAGAAATATTTTAGCAAAGTCCTTTTTTTAATGCTGTAGTCTTTGGCTATTGTGCCCATTGTTGTTTAAATAAGGGTCCATGCCAAGGATGAATGTTATATTCTAATAAAAAAAAACTTTTAAAATCTGTTCATAAGATTCTGGAAACTTTGATAATACGTATGATAAACCATATAACAGACAATGAAAAAAAAGTATAACATTACAGTTTTAATTAATAACCAAAAAACCTAAACATAACCAAACAAACCTTTATAAAATGTAATGGTGAGTAATAGGGCTGTAACGATACACCAAACCTTGGTTTGGTTCGGTTCACGATCTTTGACCCATGATTCGATACAAAGCTTGATTCTTTTTTTTTTGGAGTATTTATTATAATACAGACAAAATTTCTGCCAGATGGCATAGTTTTGTCATTGATTACATGGCAGTACTTACTGAACCGTCGGAAACAGACCCAGGCACTCGAGTCAGAACAGTGGCCACTCGTAACTTTAGCTACACCTCCGTTAGCAATACCGGTGCCCCTTCTTTCGCTTTTAGTCTTTACAGTTAGCTAAATTTATCAGACAAATCAGGGATAAGGCCTAATACAAAAGGACTAATAGTAATTTAAAGATGTGGTACCACTGGATCTGGACGGGAGATTCTGCCTTCTCCCACTGCGACACAGGTTCGTGGAGCTGAGTGTCACGATTTCGGTTTTATTTTCCATATCGTTACAGCCCTAGTGAGTAATGTTTTATACCTGAAGCTGTTGATGACAGTTTGATTGAAGTTAGCTCCATATTTTATTGAATAAATGGTGTTGAGCTGTAAATGAATTGTTAAAAAATAAATCAAATTTAAAAATACATGAAAGGCAAGAAAGTTGCTATTATTCAACACATATTCCATCTTTTTCTCTATTCTCCTCTTATGCTTTAAGTTGTTTTTCATGCATACTGTTAACAAAAGGTTGAATTACTCCTGATGTGTCATGACAATCATTTGTTTCTGACACCAGCCATGTTTTCTTTTTTGATAAAAGCATTTAGGTCATGTAAAAAATTACCATTGTTAGTATGCTTATGTCTTACCTCCATCTCAATGTTGAGTATTGAAAATATAATACCATGGATTCATTTGTTAATGTTTTGAAAGCTATTTATCACTGTATTTGTAATAATATTGTATATGCTATTACCTGCTACAGTGTCTTGACCATTCATTCCCACTACAAAAATTACAGGGTTGTCTAATATGAAAAACCTGTTAAAAATGTCTTCAGAATACACTGTCAATTGAAGTTCTTTTTCAAATCTTTTCATGGATTATTTGGAATCTGAATGTGGAAAGATGCAAATAAAATCAAAAGAATATGTATAAACTTACCGCTGTGGTTACTGTGTCTCGTAATTGCTTGAACTCTGGTGAGGTTTTGTTTGTAAGTTGGGATGTAAAATTTTGCTGTAACTTAAATCCCATCTTAATTTTTGGCTCTGTTGTTGTGACAGCTGATGGGGTTGTAGTTGGAGTGCCAATAGTTGTGATTGTTGGTGGTGATGTCACGTTGACTGGCGGTGATGTCACGTTGACTGGCGGTGAGGTTACGTTGACTGGCGGTGAAGTCACGTTGACTGGCGGTGATGTCACGTTGACTGGCGGTGAGGTCACGTTGACTGGCGGTGATGTCACGTTGACTGGCGGTGAGGTCACGTTGACTGGCGGTGAGGTCACGTTGACTGGCGGTGAGGTCACGTTGACTGGTGGTGAAGTCACGTTGACTGGCGGTGAGGTCACGTTGACTGGCGGTGAGGTCACGTTGACTGGCGGTGAGGTCACGTTGACTGGCGGTGATGTCAAGTTGAGTGGCGGTGAGGTCATGTTCACTGGAGGTAAGGTTACGTTGACTGACGGTGAAGTCACGTTGACTGGCGGTAAAGTCACGTTGACTGGCGGTAAAGTCAGGTTGACTGGCGGTGATGTCACATTGAGTGGCGGTGAGGTCACGTTAACTGGTGATGAGGTCACATTGACTGGCGGTGAGGTCACGTTGACTGGTGATGAAGTCACGTTGACTTGTGGCGTGGTCACGTTGACTGATAATGAGGTCACGCTGACTGGTGTTGATGTCATGACCAATGTAGGTGCAGCTGTAGTACTTATTACTGTAAAAACAAAATTCTGATCATTGTAGTATTTGCAGGAGCTTTACGAGCAGTAACAAATGCAGCTCTGTATGCTGTATTTAATGATAGTGACAAAACAAGATATATTAAACAACTCTTACTTGTTGCAACAACACTTGATGCATCCAACGGAAGGGAGAAGTTGGAACTGTTTGACACTGCCTCCACCAGCACATTTGCCACAGCACTAGTTTCTGGCAATGAGCTGGCATTGTTGAATATCAGCTGAGCATCAACCACGACAGAACCTTGACTGTAAAAGAAATATTTTAGCAAAGTCCTTTTTTTAATGCTGTAGTCTTTGGCTATTGTGCCCATTGTTGTTTAAATAAGGGTCCATGCCAAGGATGAATGTTATATTCCTAATAAAAAAAAACTTTTAAAATTTGTTCATAAGATTCTGGAAACTTTGATAATACGTATGATAAACCATATAACAGACAATGAAAAAAAAGTATAACATTACAGTTTTAATTAATAACCAAAAAAACCTAAACATAACCAAACAAACTTTTATAAAATGTAATGGTGAGTAATAGGGCTGTAACAATACACCAAACCTTGGTTTGGTTCGGTTCACGATTTTTGACCCATGATTCGATACAAACCTCGATTCTTTTTTTGGGGGAGTATTTATTATAATACAGACAAAATTTCTGCCAGATGGCATAGTTTTGTCATTGATTACATGGCAGTACTTACTGAACCGTCGGGAAACAGACCCAGGCACTCGAGTCAGAACAGTGGCCACTCGTAATGTTAGCTACACTTTTGTTAGCGTTACCGGTGCCCCCTCTTTTGCTTCTAGTCTATACAGTTAGCTAAATTTACCAGACAAATCTGGGATAAGGCCTAATACAAAAGGACTAATAGTAATTTAAAGTTGTGGTAGCACTGGATCTGGACGGGAGATTCTGCCTTCTCCCACTGCGACACAGGTTCGTGGAGCTGAGTGTCACGATTTCGGTTTTATTTTCCATATCGTTACAGCCCTAGTGAGTAATGTTTTATACCTGAAGCTGTTGATGACAGTTTGATTGAAGTTAGCTCCATATTTTATTGAATAAATGGTGTTGAGCTGTGAATGAATTGTTAAAAAATAAATTAAATTTAAAAATACATGAGGCAAGAAAGTTGCTATTATTCAACAAATATTCCATCTTTTTCTCTCTTCTCTTATGCTTTGATTTGTTTTTCATGCATACTGTTCACAAAAGGTTGAATTACTCCTGATGTGTCATGACAATCATTTGTTTCTGACGCCAGCCATGTTTTGTTTTTTGTTAAAAGCATGTAGGTCATGTAAAAAATTACCATTATTAGTATGCTTATGTCTTCCCTCCATCTCAATGTTGAGTATTGAAAATATAATACCATGGATCAATTTGTTAATGCTTTACGAAAGCTATTTTATTACTGTATTTGTAATAATATTGTATATGCTATTACCTGCTACAGTGTCTTGACCATTCATTCCCACTACAAAAATTACAGGGTTGTCTAATTTGAAAAACCTGTTAAAAATGTCTTCAGAATACACTGTCAATTGAAGTTCTTTTTCAAATCTTTTCATGGATTATTTGGAATCTGAATGTGGAAAGATGCAAATAAAATCAAAAGAATACGTATAAACTTACCGCTGTGGTTACTGTGTCTCGTAATTGCTTGAACTCTGGTGAGGTTTTGTTTGTAAGTTGGGATGTAAAATTTTGCTGTAACTTAAATCCCATCTTAATTTTTGGCTCTGTTGTTGTGACAGCTGATGGGGTTGTAGTTGGAGTGCTAATAGTTGTGATTGTTGGTGGTGATGTCAAGTTGACTGGCGGTGAGGTCACACTGACTGGCGGTGAGGTCACGTTGACTGGCGGTGAGGTCACGTTGACTGGTGTTGAGGTTATGTTCACTGGAAGTGAGGTCACGATGACTGGCGGTAAAGTCACGTTGACTGGCGGTAAGGTCACGTTGACTGGCGGTAAGGTCACGTTGACTGGCGGTAAAGTCACGTTGACTGGCGGTGATGTCACGTTGAGTGGCGGTGAGGTCATGTTGACTTGTGGTGAGTTCACATTGAAAGGTGGTGAAGTCATGTTGACTGGCGTTGAAGTCAGGTTGACTGGCAGTGAAGTCACGTTAACTGTTGGTGAGGTCACGTTCACTGGAGGTGAGGTCATGTTGACTGGCGTTGAAGTCACGTTGACTGGCAGTGAAGTCACGTTTACTGGCGGTGATGTCACGTTGACTGGCGGTGAGGTCACGTTGCTTGATAGTGAGGTCACGTTGACTTGCGGTGAGGTCACGTTGACTGGCACTGAGGTCACGTTGACTGGCATTGAGGTCACGTTGTCTGGTGGTGAAGTCACATTGACTGGTGGTGAGGTCAAGTTGATTGATACTGAAGTCACGTTGACTGGCAGTGAAGTCACGTTGATTGATAGTGAGGTCACGTTGACTGGTGGTGAAGTCACATTGACTGGCGGTGAGTTCAGGTCTACAGAATATTTGTTCAAAAAGAGAAAAAAACATCAAATTTGTTTAAAATCTATTTACTACAACGTAGTATAAATCTAACATAGTGTGACAGATTTAGATTTAGAGTAGTCTTTTTAGTCTTTCCCTGGGATTGGGTCCCAAAATGAGTAGCAGACCTGTTTTCCTTCGGCAGAGTACAATGCATTACAGTGCTATTATATGTAAATTTATTTTCCTTATAAAAGAAGAGTGCTGTTTTTTGCTATATCCTAGTCTGGTTAGCTCAGATGCTGTCTGCAGGACTGCTTATCACCTCTTTCTTTCTCTCCTTGCAAAACTTGACCAGAAAACATGTTTACACTTTCTGGCTGAGGTAATGTTGAGTGTAACTTCTGTGATTCCTAGTGATGACCAAATGAAGGTTTGTGAACCAATGTCTTTATTTTCTGAGCCCAGTAGATGGCGCTCTTGGTTTTAAGAGAAAGGCCTAAGGCATTGCTATTCAGTGTATTCTCAACCCTTTCTTGAACAGAGAGCACCACTGACAAGTAAAATCATGTTACCTGTTATTGCAATAGCGGCTGTAGCTGATATTATCACTAGTCCTGTAGAACAAATGACAATGATTAAAATTAAATTCAGTCCAATTCAAAATACAATTATATATAATAATATATCTCTCTCTGTCACACACACACACACACACACACACACACACACACACACACACACACTCAGCAATATACCTGCTAATAGAAGGAATTTAAGACAATCCATCCTCGCCTTTCCTCATTCCTGTGAAATATCAAGAGTTCAGTATCAAAACATGTTCAATACATTTTTGTATGCAGAACAAATATACACACTGATGCCAATCTAATAAATATTCTGTTGTCAGATTAGCTGCTCTAGCTTTGCAGTAAATCCTACCTTCATAAAGGTTATAATGTTCAGGTTTAATATAAGCTGTTTAGAGAGGTGTTGATTCAAGTGAATAGTCAGTTAGAGGTTTGTGGGGCTGTTATATTGCATTGCAATACTTAGAAGTATTTCTAATATTTAGTTGACCCCATTTATATCAATGAGGATGTTAAATAAAAGCAACACCTCTCAACATAATACAATTCAACAGCACCACAAAGCACAGCCTCCAAAAAGAATAAAGTTCAACCAACCCTTCTCTAAAACTATTTTGGTAAAAACTGAAACTTATAACTTATACAAATTAACTTATGCTATTGCTTATTTGTTGTGTTATAATTTGCAACTACCTCATAGCTTACAATTTGATGATGCACAAAAAGCCAAAAAGCCCATGCTAAACAGCAGCATGTGTGCGACAGTAGCCATGTTAATGGGTTAGAGCAGCTGTATAGCCCACACGCAGTCATAAATGTAAATATTCTATTATTTATCAAAGGCAAACTCAATGTAGAAAGATGGGGCCGCACAACATGGTGTCCACTTGTGATAGCCACAGCCACAGGTAATATCAGACCAATTCTTCTTAATTCTTGCCTACATGTTCCATGTTTATTTAATTTATCAGTTACACAGAACACTTAGGTGCTCATAGAGCAGCAATGCCTGACATGTCAAGCATTGCAATCAATTAGTGTTAAGTATACAGAATACTGTTTAACCGTTACAGCCTTCAGAATAATATGCATTACTTTTAATAGTGCATTGTTCTTCAGGATTTTTTTGTCTTATGTTTTACCCTTGTGTGGTGTTCATATTTTTGTTACTCAGCCAATGTTCCCGGGTCTGGTGGACCCACCGCAAAGATTGTGAATTAAAATTATTACTACTTTCTAAGCCCAAATGCATATCATTTATTGAACAATCAAATTCCCATTCACAGAATATATATATATATATATATATATATATATATATATATATATATATATATATATACTACATTTATATAAGCACATATGTATTAAACATTGACATAAATTGCTAAATATGTGGTATAATATATTAGTCATACACAGCCATTTTAAACATAACCCTAATTTTAACTAACCCTAACCCATAAATATTTGTTTTCTTACCTTGGTGGAGTCCCAAGTCCAACTGTGCAGCAATATTGTTGTATTCACAGCAATTGTTCAATGAATGGTACAAGCGACACTAAGACCCTGTGAAGATAGAAGTGAAGACTTGTGACTAGTGAGGGGGTTTTGACAGAGACAATAAATTCTTTCTTTTTGAAAACCTGAGACATAACTTGTTTGACTTGTTCTGTTGTGTTATTTCCATGAGAAAAGAAAAGGCACGATGTCATGGTTAGAGGAGACAAGGGTTGATTGATGAAGCATTGATAGACTATTTATTGATGAATGCAATGCTGCGTGAATAAAAAAAGCCTTCTAACTATTTCAAACATTCATAAACTGCCAATTCTCAGCCTCTATAGTGTCAAAATGTAATTTTGTTACTAATCTTTTTTTCTTTAATGACATTAATATTATTGCATGAAAACAACCTCAACAGACCTTGTGCTATGGTAGGCCCTACACCATCTCGTTCATGTCATCAATCTTGTGAGTGGTGGCATCTACGAGTGAGCTTGGGACACCCTACTGAGTCTAGGCAGCATGCCTAAGGTATACCAACAACTAGTCTTATAGAACAGATATATCTGTATCACAAAAACATATTGAATGACTTATAACATTGAAGCAATGCCTTACAGCTGCAGTTTTTATGTTTTTTCCTTATTCAACATACATTTAAAAGTCATCACCATCCTGGTTCAGACTGGGAACTCAATGACATACCTCTTTAATTAAGCCAATCCTTAATCAGTTTGCTATTAATTTCCTCATTTATTTGCAGCTACCAGGCTGTTAAATGAATAAATACCAAAATGTCACATAGCACGGAGAAATCCAGGAATAATTGTGCCATTGTAATGTGATATTCCTGATAAGAGGGTTTTTACAAGTTTCACTGACGGTGACCAGTTCGACAACATTCTCAAACCTCTGAAAGCCAACGGGAAACAAATCTCTACTGTTCGTTTTTATCTTTTATCTAACAGCCAAACAAAACATATGCTACTTAAGATGTATTAGACATAATCAAAAAGAAAGCACCATATAATAAAATCATTTTCAATCCAATATTCAGTGATAGCTATTGTTGATAATTACAGAAATAGTTTTCTCCTATTTGCTATTCATTCAATTCAATCTTCCAAATTAATTAATTGAGGATATTGCTGTAATAAAAATGTCAATGTTGATATACAATATAAATTATATTAATAATTAGAAACAGTAAATCACAAACTTAAAAAGTAGGACATTCGCGGATGTATTGTAGCACTATTATTTTGTTTCTATAAAAAAGTTTTCTTAACATTGCTGGAATTATAGTGTGCTCAAACAATAGAGAGCATTCTATACAAAGACTACAGGTTTCTAGTAAAACTAGATTATTATTATTATTTTACTCATAATTAAGGAACTAACTAAATTATTTTTTTAATTTAATTCTTTGAGAAGAATACTGAAACACCTCTATGTTTATGTAAAATCTCTACTGTTCTTTTTTATCTTTTTTTTGAAGAGTCAAGTTATGCACAAACTGAGTAGGTGATAACGAAGAATACAATAAATGATCACAAAAAACGTATTCTACTTAAGGTGTAATATATATATTAAAAAAAAAAGCAACATATAATAAAATCAGCTTAAATCCAATATTCAGTGATCGATATTGTTGGTAATTATAGAAATAGTTTGTTACTATTTGCTATTTATTCAATTAAATCTTCATAATTAATTAATTGAGGATTTTGCTGTAACAAAAAATGTCAATGTTGTTATAGAATATTTATAATATATATTAATTTATATTTAAATTATACCAATAATTGGAAACCTAACATAATGCTTATTGTTAAATTACAAACTAAAAAAGTAGGACATCAATAAATTCTATCAAAACACATTCTATTATTACTATAATATTACTATTATTCTAATATTACTATATGTGTACAGCGCTACTATCCATTTGGAATAGACACACACTGTTTAGCACATATGGATTTATTAACCAACACAAAATATGATTTGTGTAGAAGTAATTAATAACAGGTTAGGTAACCTCCTACTTTGTCTAAAAGATATGAAGAACCTTCTGGAATCATTTTTGCTCATAAGCTACTGTAATGTTAGCTAATGCCTCCTTTTCATATAAACTTTTTCAGAACAAACATCTTGACTTGTCATATCAGGAGAATCACATGTAAAAGTAACAGCATTAATAATGCTTTTAAAAGTATCATTAATTATTATTAAAAAGTATCTTGTTTTGTCTTTTGGATGGCACACGTATGTCTATGTCTCTGCATATTTTAAGGTACACTTCTACATTGATAAGATGTACTGAAACATTAGGGGAGAACCGATCAGCAGATATGGGTGGAGACATGGGTGGCGGCCCAACAACAGATACTGAGACATTTCTCGTTGAAAGGGAGGCACTTAACATGTTGTATAAGAGTGATTGCACAGGTTGAAGGAGGAAGCTGACAA
Organism: Percina caprodes; assembly: GCA_013375575.1. Taxonomy (NCBI): domain Eukaryota; kingdom Metazoa; phylum Chordata; class Actinopteri; order Perciformes; family Percidae; genus Percina; species Percina caprodes. The sequence goes on along the minus strand of JABXJD010000011.1, from coordinate 1,235,767 downwards.
CATTTAATTGGTAAAAAAACAAAATGTCACACAGCACAGGGATTTACAGGAAGAATTCTGCCACGGAATGCAGTATTTTTTATCTTTTCTTTTAAGAGCCAATTATGCACAAACTGAGTAGGTGATAAAAGAAAACAAGTGAGAAAACAAGGAAATTCAATTATAAAAAAGGTTTAAAAAAAGATTTTTGATTATTATTGGGGCTTATTTTTTAGAACCTAATCAGAACAGGTGAAAGTGCTTGAAATGTAACAATTTGAGAATATAACTGTGTAATGTAAGTGTATGAGAATAGCAGGTGCAGAAATACAACATAGTTTCATAGCACCTACATTTAAATACACTTGGGTCCAATGAACACCTCATATGTAATAGTTATGTATAGGGGGGTGTACCATGTGCAGTCATTGAAAATAATTTATTCTTCACAGAAAATGAGCATCATTTTTCTTTTAGCAAACAATGAAAACGGGTCCCACAGACCCGAACACCAAGGTTAAGAGATGTAAATAACCATGCAGTGTCACTATTTTGTCTCAGTCCGGTGTCAAAGCTCAAACATATCTGCTGTATACTATTTTGAGTCCGTTAGGTGTGGGAATATCTTGACTCCTCCCAATTCAATTCCGATTCAGAGGCCAACGATTCAATTCTAAACTGATTATTGATGCATCTTAAAGCAACAATTGTTTTTGTACATTTCCATGTGTGATAAAAGAAAAAAATACACATATAAATCTGAGTTTTTTAGATTTTGACATATGCAGTATTTGTCACACACAAGTTTTATATTTATTTATTATTTTTGCCAACAGATTTTTTATTTTGTAGTTATTCCATGCTTAAGCCTTAAACATGCTCATGAATGTCACCTCTCACAGTGATCTTCTATGTCAGAGGTTCAGTCATGTTTAAAGGTGGAGAATTGGCTTCGTAGAACATAAAATACAAGATGGTCGGATATAATGTGATAAAGGAGCCCTTATGCAATTTGTAATGCAAGAAGTACTGAAGCATTAAGGGAGAACATATCAGCAGATATGGGTGGAGACATGGGTGGCGGCCCAACAACAGATACGGAGACATTTCACTTTGAAAGGGGGCACTTAACATGTTCAACCAGAAGAACAAAAACAGTTAAGAGTGATTGCACAAGTTGACAGTACTGAAATGGTAAAAAACAAAATGTCACATAGCATAGGGATCTACAGGAAGAATTCTGCCATGGGATGCAGTTTTCACTGACAGTGACTGGTTCGACTACATTCTCAAACCTCTGACAGCCAATGTGAATCAAATCTTTACTGTTCTTTTTTCTTTGAAGAGCCAAGTTAGGCACAAACTGAATAGGTGATAAAAGACAAATGATCACAACAAAACATATGCTACTTAAGGTGTAATATATATAATAAACAAAAAGAAACATACATATAACATCAGTTTAAATCCAAGAATTAGTGATAGACACTGTTGTTAATTATAGAAATAGAAATTACCTTAAAGTAAAACTTTAAGGTACTTTGCTACTATTTGCTATTTATTCAATTAAATCTTCCAATTGAGGATATTACTGTAACTCAAATGTCAATGTTGATATGAAATATTAATTATATTAATAATTGTAAACTTAACATTATGCTTAACAGTAAATTACAAACTAAAAAAGCAGGAAACTTGCTATAGCAATTTCTATTTTTTTTCCTTCTATATAAACATTTTCTTAACATTGCTGGAATGAAAACAATAGACAGCATTCTATACAAAGACTACAGGTTTTTAGTAAAACTACATTTAAGGAACTACCTAAATTATTAGTTTTTAGGTTTCATTTTTGAGAAGAATATTGAAACAATGTACAAGGTACAACATGTAAAAGATAAATGCAGTCTTGCAAATTGAATAGGATCTGCCTGGACTCTGCTTGAGCTCATCAAGTCCTTGGAAACCAAAGACAAAAGATTGTTTCAGTGTCAATCATGTTTCAAGTCACAGTCACAGCATTGTGTTTAAAAGGGGTAGCTCCAGGTGACCGGACAGCTCAGTTGGTAGAGTGGGCGACCAAATATAGAGGTTTACTCCTTGACGCAGTGGGCCTGGGTTTGACTCCGACCTGGGGCTCTTTGCTGCATGTCATTCCCCCCTCTCTCTCTCCTTTCATGTCTTTTGCTGTCCTATCAAAATAAAGGCTGTAAATGGCCAAAAATAATCTTTAAAAGTGGCACTCACTGTGGTTCCAATCAGGTGACATTATCTTTTCTCAGACCGCAAAACTGATACGGCAGCACATATCTAGCCTCTGTTCCAAAAGTGAGAATTAGGTACAAAGAACATGGCGAGAGAAATCAGGTGTCAAGACAATTTAAACTTATAAGTAAAAGAAACAACTTTTTTTGGATGTTCGTAATGTCACATTTTAAAAGGTAATAAAATAAGAACAGAATAGAATTAGAATGCAATGGAAGACACTGGTGTATCCATTGTTTAGTCCTCCTATTTAATGCCTGAAGAAGGCACTCCATTGGTTTCCTACTAAGAACCATGGACTCAGATTTAGAGGTGCTGATCGTCATCCCAGCCGCTTCACACTCGGCTGCGAACCGATCCAATGAGTGCTCGAGGTCACATGCTGATGATGCCATCAGGACCACATCATCTGCAAAAAGCAGCAATGAGAAACCCCAGTCCACCAAACTGCAACCCCTCCCCACCCCGACTATGCCTTGATATCTTGTCCATAAATATAACAAACAAGATTGGTGACAAAGCGCAGGAGGAGGCCAACCCTCACCTTGAACGAGTCTGGCTTACTGCCGAGAACCCGGACACAGCTCTCGCTTTGGTCATACAGAGATGGAAGGGACCCCCCTCACCCCATACTCCTGTAGCACCTCCCACAGTATCTCCCGGGGGACCTGGTCATACGTCTTCTCCAGATCCACAAAACACATGTAGACTCGTTGGGCATACTCCCAGGCTCCCTCCAGGATCCTTGCGAGAGTGAAGATCTGAGCCGTTGTTCCACGACCAGGACGGAATCCGCATTGTTCCTCTTCCACCCGAGGTTGGACTATCGGCTGAACCCTCCTTTCCAGGACCTTGGAGTAGACTTTACCAGGGAGGCTGAGAAGTGTGATACCCCTGCAATTGGCACACACCCTCTGGTCCCCCTTTTTGAAGAGGGGAACCACCACCCCTGTCTGCCACTCCTTAGGCACTGTCCCAGACTTCCACACAATGTTGCCCCTCCACACCCAGAGCTTTCAGCATTTCTGGAAGGATCTCATCAATCCCTGGGGCTTTGCCACTGTGGAGTTGTTTAACTACCTCAGTGACTTCCACCAAGGAAATTGACAACAATCCCCCATCATCCTCCAGCTCTGCCTCTACCATAGAGGGCGTGTCAGCCAGATTTAGGAGTTCCTCAAAGTGCTCCTTCCACCGCCCTATTACCTCCTCAGTAGAGGTCAACAGCATCCCATCCTTACTGTACACAGCTTGGATGGTTCCCTGCTTCCCCCTCCTGAGGTGGCAAACAGTTTTCCAGAAGTACCTTGGTGCCGACCGAAAGTCTTTCTTCATGTCTTTTCCAAACTTCTCCCACACGCGCTGCTTTACCTCCTTCACAGCAGAGGCTTGCAACTGCCTCTGGAGTCCTCTGGTATAACATATCCTGGAAAGACTCCTTCTTCGGTCGGACGGCTTCCCTGACCACCGGTGTCTACCAGGGTGCCCCTTGAGGCAGTAACCTAAGACCCTAAGACCATAGCTCCCCGCCGCAGCTTCAGCAATGGAAACGTTAAACATTGTCCACTCAGGTTCAATGACCCCTGCCTCCACAGGGATGCTTGAAAGGAGGTGTGAGTTGAAAGTCCGTCGGACAGGGGCCTTCTCCAGACGTTCCCAATTCACCTGCACTACCCGTTCGGGTTTACCAGGTCTGTCCAGAGTCTTCCCCCACCCCCTGTGTATCATGACAAAACTTGCACCTTATTTCTTTAAAAGAGGAATGCTGGGTGGGTTTTACAAGGAAGAGGGGCCATCCACTTCCACAGCCCAAGTTGGCTCTGTAAAATGTTTTACAGAGCATTGGCCCATGACTTACAATTAAAGAAACTCAGGATTAGTTGAAGAAAACCTAATAGAAAGCAGATTAGGTTCAGAGTGTATGTAGCCATAGAAAAACGCTTGACTTTTCACCGAGCCTGCTTTCTGAAATGGTGCCCAGATCATAACCAATATGGGCATCATTTTGATGGCATTTCCAGGACTTCATCTGACTTTTTAATGACCCTAACCGGCTATAGAACCAGCTGTTGTAGTTGGTCGAGATACAGAGTTATAGGGTTTTCAGAACATCTCATACTACTTACTGTTTAATAAAATAGTGCGCCAACGCCCACACTGAATAGGCAGGCAATAAAAACAAAAAAGGCATAAAAGTTGTGTTAATCCATACCGCTGTTTATTTCCTGTTTTCCTTTTATGCCTTCCTGTCACATCTACTACACACCTACTGTTCCCTCAGAAGGAATCACTGCCCATGGGTAGGCATTGGTAATAACATTTTGAACATGTCTAGATTAGGAAATTTCCAAACAGAGCTACGTGTTGAAATCGACCGGAATTCTCCTTTAAGTCTTGGGAATGAAGCTAAAAAAAGACATAAAACAACACAAGTAACTCAAGGATCCAAGATTTAAAAAACAAAATGCTTCACACAAAAAGTGCACAAGACTAAAATTCTGCAGCCATGCTTGGGGCTCAGTGGGGCTGTACTCATGTACTATGTACTGTATACATAGTGGTACATTGCGCTAAATGTTAATTACAGTAAAATGCAAACATACTCACAATGACATTTTTTAAAACTGCTGAATGTCTGTACCACATTTCATGGCAATCAAACCACAGTTATTTAGACAGTTTACTGAAAACCAAAGAATGGCTCAACCTCTATGTTGTTCAAAAGAAAAAGTTAGGGGACACTAAGGTCTGTAGACTTTATAAAATGTAAAATGTACAGAACAACCCAAAGGAATGTGTACATACAAGTAGCAGTTGAAAAATAAGATGCCTGGCATTCCTCTTTAAGTCTGCACGTATGTACATTCTCCATATGTTACTTCAACCGCAAGCTGGCAGATTATGAAAACAAGATAACAGCAAGTCAGCTTGCTGGAATTGATGCACATACGTACTCATCCTCATAAATACTTTGGCAACAACAACAGTTTTTTTCACAAGCAAATAAATCAATTGTTCCAAATTCTGTCTGTTTGAAAATTACAATAATCTTGTATCTTTACAAGTCTTTTTTTTTCTTCCTCACGATCAATTTTCTCATATTTGGCTTTCAATCACACTCTACATATTAGTGAAGTGAGAGCTTCAAATCTTATAGTGTATATCAGGTGCACGGCAGTGACAAAGATGAAAGAAAATGTGAAATTGAATTAGTATAAGAGCTACATAATTCCATTATGATGTTTCTGGGCGGTTCCTCCATGTATGGATCCTATTATTTATTTATGTATCTTCTGTCTTGATTGATGTTTGATCCTTAACTGTGTAGGCTATATTAATTGCCTAGTCTGATAGTTTTAATAACGCTAATGATGGCTTCTGGCTGAAACACATTTGCTGTTGCCCACGTTGAATAAAAAGTTATCAGTGAGTGCCAGTTTTTGTTTTCTTTGAACTGTAACAGTTGACATTACATCCATAACTCTATTGATATTAAAGGACAAGAAAGAATCTAATACAAAAATCACAAAATAAGTGAACACAAAAAGGGAAAGGAATGTTTATTCAGACAATACACAATCTTAAGTACATCCATGAAAAAATAAACAAAAATATTCAAAAAGATTGACTCATTCAAAAAGATTTGCTAATCTACTCAGCTGTCACCTAATGATTTTATACTATACCCCGACTGCCTTACAGATGAGCTTGTGTTTGCAGATAACGCAGATGGGGATTCCTAGCATCAGTCTGGTTGCATAAGCGCTTTCCTCTAGCGAGGTGGAAAGCCCCTATGTGGCCCTCCCCTGCCCCTAAACCCTCCCCTATCCCCACGGAAATTTGGCCGGTTTCTTTCACGGCCTCTGTCTCCGCCTCTTCCTGCATTTGGCCCACCACGCCCACCTCTGGGTGCTCCGCCACCACGGTCCGACTTCAGCTTAGCAGGTGGAGATTTAGGCCGCAGCCTTTCAATATCCTCCGTGCAGCCAGACAAGTGGGAGTTGACAAAATGCGAGGCATAAGACTCTGGGTTCAAGTTACTATTTGTCAAAGTAGGACCCACAGTCAGCCAGCCTAGAAAGAGAGGAAAACAAATAAAAAGCAGTAACATGGGTATTTAGAAACCAGCAGAGGCACAGAGGAAGACAAAACTAAAAGCAAATCTACAACATGCAATTATTACCAAACTTTTCGAAAAGAAAATGTTGCATGTTCATCTCACCTGGTCTGATGGTTGAGTCTCGTCCAAACAGGTGCAACCTCCTGCGGCCCAAACAGAAATGCTCAATTATGTGGAAGATCTCCACAGGCTTCTCTACATTTCCCATCTCAGGCTCCTCAGTGATGATCAAGTCAATGTCCACGTTAGCATGGATGAAGTCACCGTCAGTACTCCTACGCACTGTTCCTTTGATTCCCATTAGGCAGTGTTCCTGGAGGGAATATGTTGTATACATCATGATATACAATTTGAACTGGTTTAACTTTACAATAATCATGGATGACGCTTTTTAAATTGTGTATCTTACATATACATCAACAGATTTTAAAAGGAAAATTAATCCCAAAGCACTTAGATTACCGGCGTGTAATATTTACATTAACGAACATATATTTCACATTCATGCTTTACCTTGGTCCTCTGAAATACTGCTTTTGGGTCCAGTGCCTTGGTCTTCCCTGGGTTATTCTTGTTGGTCTTGATCCAACAGATGTCCTCACACCGCCTAAAGCCCCACTTCCTCAAACACTGAAATGGGTGTAATAGGGGAAGTATTATGATGGAGTGTGTATATGTACTCCTTTTGTGGCTGTTAATATTTACAGGTTGATGTTTTTAATTAATCTGAGAGGATTACTGAAGACATGCAACACAGTGCATGCACAGTAAGGCTTCCCTTCCCATCTACTGTATGGAATATAATGTAGCAAATCAGAAATGTAAATCAATTTTAAAAATACAGTGATTCCGGGCAAGCAGATTTCTAACTGTTGAAAAGTGCATGACCTACTCTATGGTTCTAAGAGCAACAATGCCAATAATTCTCTGTTTTACGTACACTAAGTACATACACGTTTCTGAGTAATCTGCACAAAACATCATGTTTTGGCTTCCCAGTTTAGCTGGAATTGTGTTCTTTGTAGTAGTGGAATGCTATTGGAGATAACACAGAACAGTCATTGTAGTTCAACAGCTTTTTACATTTATTTTACAATAAACAAGCTCAGCCTTCCCTTCCTAAAGTCCACGCATTGCTTTTTGATAAAAGGCACTAGCAAATCATCCAAGACAATTATTTGTTTTTAGATTAATACTAGTATGGCCTTTAATTAATAGGACAGCTTGAAAATCGTAAAGGGGAGGGAGAGACAGATTCAAACGCTGGCCTACATGGGGCGCACACACTACTGGGTAAGCTAGATGTCCAAGAACAACTTTTTATATTAGACCAAAATTCCTTTAGAATTTTGCAGTCACACATTGTCTCTACTTCTGTTTTTAAATATATACAAATCAAATGTAAAAACTGACAACAACATCATCAGCTGGCCTCAAAACAAATTTTTTCACTACCCTAGCCCTTGTGAGCAGAAAGAATGGACAGACAATAGGGAAATCATGTCCACATTCCCAATGTCAATGTTTTTTCAAGTTGTTGAAAAGAAATTGTAAAAGAAAACAACAATTAAATGTATTTAATTAAAAAAGAGTGTGACTCAGTGATACTGACAAGCTCAAAAGAGGAAATACTTCACACCATTGACAGATTGTTCGTTTGACAGCTTGCTGGAATTGAACCATGGAGGAAATTAAACCTTGAATAGTCTTGTAAGAACAGACTTAAGGCTTTCAAAGCTGTTGTCATAACACACAAACAGTTGCCTTACTCAGTTTTCCAATGTACACTGAACTAGTAAGAACCTGAATGACTTGAAAATGGCAGTTTTAAAAATAACTTTCATGCCTTGTTTTGCAAAACCAGTGAATAATATGATATGTACTATATTGGACACATAGTAAGAGTTTGCCTGTAATTAAATGTATGCTTTAACTGAATGAGGGATCATGTTACCATTCTGCCCAAGTCCAGGCCTTCACCAGAGCCACACCAGAGAAAAACAAAGGAACGTGGAGCTGATATCTCCTCAATTTCCAGTTTCATGATCTAAAATAGCAGAGAGCAGAGAAGGAAAAGAGGGGAGAGTAAACAAACACATAATCATCATGCAGAATGGTGTGCATGTGTGTTGCAGATTCTTAGCTGTACAAGGGAAAGCTATACAGTGTCCCTGGAAATTATTTAAGCCTGCCTGCCCAGATGCTAGTGTGCAGAGCTCTTCACCACTCTCTGAATTCAGTGGACTACATTCATTCTGCACGAACAATATGAGGAAACTATGCGACATGCGAAAATGATGTTGAATATCGCAGTAACAATATTACTTGCGATACATAAACAGATATTAAAATGTACTCAGTTCTGCATGTCTGCTGCTTTCATTATTCATCTACAATACAACAAATTGCATGTTGAATTTAAAACAAATTAAAGGAAATCATTTCCAACTTTAATGAACAAATTGATTATATTGAATAGAAAAGACACCACTAAAAACAGAAAAAAAGAGAAGACATTTAATTACATTTTAAAGTGCAGTTTTCTACTGATATTTTCTTTCAACTAACAAAAAAAAATCTGTTTTGTGTCTATCGCGATATGTTAAAGCCTTTCGCGATGTGTATATTAGGCCATTGCGATGACAGAAAAAAAATCCCGATATATTGTACAGCCCTAATTCATTCATACAGCATTCATACACTTTCATACATCATACTGACTTCCACACCAAACTGCATTTATTATTATTACTGACTTTAAATTTCAGTTTATAATTGTTAGTCTCCCTTCTTTGTTGTGCCCTAACAATATTCCATATCTATTCACATTATACTAGCACAAACCGCTTAATGCAAACCAGTATAAGAAGGATAAATACATCATCCCAGGTCCAGAAGCGTTCAGTGTGGCTGATGCCTGATTCTCTGTAGTATTCCTCTAAGGGAGGCTCAAGAAGAATTACATCAAACTTGCACTTCAAATCCTGCAGGTCAAAGTGCTCTGGATCAGCCTGGAGGTACCTGAACACACAAACACACATATCTTAAATAGCAAACCTTTTATTAAGATAGTTGATGCCAACTTCATCTCAACTCTTTTAAAGTCAAGTAATTATCTCTGGGTGTAATCGCATTGGCATTCTGGTAAATATTTAATATTCAAATCATCATTTAACATACATGGGAGGGGTGTTGGTGGTGGAGATCAGTTCGTCCTTCAGTCTGATCAGCTCTCGAAGCTTTGGGTATTCTTCAAATCGGTCAGCCAAGCCTGAACCACAGATGACAACCAGGTCAGAACTACACACAAGCATACAGATGTACATGAAAAACACACAAGCATACACTTACCAACATCTCTGATGAAGTTCTGTGGCCTGTGCCCTGTGTCAACAAAGTGCTGACAGTAGTCATTGTGAGGGTTCAAACTCTGGGTACCCTGAAAATGAATAAAATAAGATAAATAGGATGAGCAGGAGAGAGGGTAAAAAGAAAAATGCATCTCCACAAACAGAGACAAAATAAAAAAAGAATAGCTTGATGTCAGGGCTTTAGACTAAATTTTTGCCTTGGTTGTACTGGTGCGCCTAACTTTTTTATTTAGGTTCACCAGCATAAAATTTAGGTGCACCCAAATTTGTCCTTGCAAAGGACAAACGCCACAATTTCAAGGTCACATATATTCTATAAATGATTTTAAACAAGAATAAGTTGTAGGTAAATATGTTTTTTAATTTGAAGCACAATTATACTGTATATAAAAATCTTTTTAAAAACATAAATAAATGTTTAAAGTGCTTCACTGGGCTGCCAAACTGAAACATTTTAAGCAAAATAAAGCATTACAAAATAGAAAGTGCTACTGTTTAAAAAGGCTTCACTGAACTGAGACCCAACATTTCATGGCTGAAAGTCTTAGAGCTGGTCTCTCTCTCTCACACACACACACAATAAATATATATATATATATATATATATATATATATATATACACACACACACACACACACACACACACACACACACACACACACAGTATATATTATATACTATATTACTATACTACATTATATAATACATACTATATTAATATTCTAAATATTGAGAACAACTACTTTACTTTTTCATAGGAGGAAAAAACCTTTCTAAATAAAAATGTCACATTAACAGTGGGAATCCTACAGCTGAATAAATAATGACACCACAGCTGTTTTCTAAAGCTTATTTTTTGTTCTTCCCAGTGTAACTGATCACTAATTTATAGGGCTGTAACAGTATGCAATATGAAACCTAAATTGCGACACTGTCGCGGAGTGAGAAGGCAGAACACCCCCTCTAACTCCCAGTTATCCTTCCCGTTCTGATCCAATGCTACCACATCTTTTAATTACTATTATTATTGTTGGTGCCTTATCCCCCTTTTGTTGTGTAAATTTAGCTAACTAAATTCCGTGTGTATATAACAGCAGTTCATTCCGGGTTAGTTCCAGTTCCCAAAATGCTTTGAATGTATGGAGCTGTCAGGCAGTATAACCCATCTGGACACCTGTGAGATTTAGGAGTCTCTTCTTCCTGCTGCCTTCACACAAATGTTACCACTATTACCACTGCAATTGTAGATTGCTTATAAGGTAACGGCTTACATACTCACAACTGGTAACATAAAATCACAACCAACATGCCCAATTCTACTACTTTTAAGATTTTTACCGTTGGTTTTCTTCATTTCTAATGTAGCTACTTTCTACAGTCGGGAAACCAGTTTATTTACCTCCATATAAATTAAAAACACTGCTTGACAGGCTACAACATCATAATTAGTAAGACACGATATAAACGAGACATTGCGTGTGTAAAAAAAAGTGACCTTTCCAACCTTAAGGAAAGTACTTGAGTCCTTGTACACTTCCTCATATGGGTTGCTTTCATCCGGTTGTTGCACCTCGACCTCTTCCTGACACACAACAACACAATGAGGTTAATATGTTTGTCTATAAACAGAATCTTTATCTGCATGAGAGACAAGTATTTGGTAGATGAATACAACTAAAAAGAAATTGATCATTAAGAAATTTAAAAATACAAGTGGAATCAAAATCATGAGAACATTACAACCTATAATAACAAATAAATGAGTAGATAACAAATAGAGGGAAAAACATACAGTTAAATAATCAAGATTCTAAGTGTCAAATCAGTCGCCCGAAAAAAAAAAGTGAGCAGAGACATTATCAACCCTCTTATTCTGCCCATGTCATATTCACCCAGAAGTCATTCATAGTCAACCTCATGCTTCACAATATGCTGAAATATTTAATTTGATAGAACTTACGCTCTAACCCCCATAACGATTAAACTTACACATGTTCACAGCTTCTGTTGCTGAGAAAAGAGAAAAACAACCATTTGGATGGTGGCCAGATTTATGCTCACAGCCAACAGCTACAACATGCCAAATGGCGCAAAGCCACAAATTCTGACTTGCAGGCAGGACCTTGACCAGACTATATCCAATATATGTACGTGTCTTATGGCAAATCTTTGGAGCTAATAAGAACGAATCATAGCCCTACTATTGGGGCTACTTTCAAAAGACCCATGTTGTTGTGTCCTTGGGCCAAACGCTGTTCATTGGAGTTTAAATGTGTGTGAGTGTTTATCTGATGAGCAGGTGGCACCTGTAAGGTGGCCACAGTGTGAATGGTTAAAGCGCTTTGAGTAGTGCTATATATATAAAAAAAAAAAAAGACCATTTATAGCTTGAGATCCTCAGGCAATGACCCTATTTACTGATCAGGAGGGACCACACTTTTGCCCTGATGAACAAACTACGGTGGCCCTGAGAGGCCACAACACTCAACATTAAGAAAACTGAGACAAATAGACCACAACACACAACAATAAGAAAACAAAAGAAATTAACACAACAGAAGTGTTTCCAGGGGACACTTTTAAGTGATGCACACGTGCCTCGACCACTGGTGTTTCAATCTGTGTTCTTGATGGTTTCAATTTTAACAATTGGATCATTTGTTTAAATATCCCAACCCGACTGGTTGCATGTTGTGGTCTATTTGTATGCGTTTTCTTAATGTTGTGTGTTGTGGCCTCTCAGTGCCCGTAACAAACTGCCTGAGAAGAGGTACTTTGTTCAGACTTTTTCATTTGAAATCCTCCTTCATACATATTGGTGGTGATGGCACATTGAATATGACACATACCTATGGTGTGGGAGACCTAGGTTTGAATCCCACTGCAATATATCAAGCTATGTGTCTCTGAGAAAGACACTTAACCCCTAGTTGCTACAGAGGCGTGCGACCTCTGAGATACAGTATATAGCAATTGTAAGTTGCTTTGAATAAAAGTGTCAGCTAAATGTAATGTAATGTACTCACTCCCCGGCTTGTCCTGAAGTTTCATCCATTACATGTTACATCTACTTTTGTTGTTTCCTACTGGAGGTTTTTGTATTTTGATTTGTTAATGTAATTGAGGTTTTATACTTTAAATTGCTAACATTTGTTTAAAAAAAGTGTTATATTAATTAGGTTTATTATCATTACAATAAGGTGGAGGCTTGTTTTAACCCATGCAGATTCATAATGATCACCTTTTGTTCTTCCACATCTTCCTCTGTGTCTTCTCCCTCCGTCTGTGCCTTTCTTTTGGAAGGTGCTACAGAACTGTCAAATGAAGCTCTGCAAAACACACAGCGGAAATACATTCCCAGATTCTGTGGCTTACTAAAGCACAAAATCAACATTTTAGCACTGACAATGACGAGACAAAACTGACAAGCAAGATGGACAAATGTTTACGAAAATATGTTAAAGAAGAAACAAGGGGAGCTGTTGAATATTAAAAAGTGAGTATATTTAATATGCTCAATATTTTCACAAATACAAGGACTAAATGACAAAAAGCAACTTAAAACGGCTTAGACTGGAAACTTTTGTGCTCTTCATGCCATGACGTCACTGCATGTGTACACATGTAGCATTTTAAATCACATTCCTCCTTTCAATTGCACCCCTCCTTTCATCGTTCTCTTAAAGGTGCAATATGTAATACTGACAGCTAGAGTATACTGGAGAGTTGTCTTCCTGGGCCCCTCCTCCCCTAACTCGAAGTTCACGGAGGTTGCCAGGTTGAAAACGCAGCATCCAACAATGTTGTTAGACACTAATCTCACATAGTCAGACTTTACTCCACATCACAGCTGAGTAGCTAATGTTAGATGTTCATAAAAGCCTGTGCTCACGTGGAGCTCTGTACCTGACTGACAATCCGCCTTGGTACACAGAAGTCACGGTTCGGTTCATAACATCATAGTTCGGTACAATGGAGGGAAAAGCAAAACAAAAATGCAATTTTCTTTTATCGTGCGTGTCTCAGGCTGTAGCGCCTAGTGTCATACATTCTCTACCCTGAGTGTGTAAAGTAAGATGTAAACAATAAGTACCCCACATCATCTCCAGACTCCATCTGTAACTTGTAAACAAAATATGACAATCAGCTAAGAAACTGAAATTACAGCATCTCTTATTTATGAAAGTGCAAATTACATAGAAGAATAACAAATAAACAAAAAAATTCTTTGGGCATACTTTTGCCAACAGACCTCCTGTAGCTTCTCAGCTAGGTGAGTGCTTGTGTGCTGCTCATACAGGTCTATAGAACTTATGGCGTTTTTCCACTGCGTGGTATCTACTCGACTTGCCTCTAATGGCCTTTTTTGGTTTTCCATTACGAAAAAAAAGTCCCTGGGACCCGCTACTAGGTACTTTTTTTTTTTTTAGTACTACCTCAATCGAGGTTCCAAGCAAGCTGAGGCGATACCAAAAGGTGACGTGGAAACCTGCAGACTACTGGTTGGTCGGAGAGGATCGTCACTTATGACTGCGTTTTTAGCAAACAAGAGTGCCATTTAAAAAAATAAATAAAATCTAGCCAGACACCGACAAATTATCTACTCTCTGCACTATTCTCACTTTTCAACTATTCAATATTAAGGGCTATTGGGGACTTTTGCATATCGTTTCCAATATTGCAGAGTGCGTTGAGTCGAGTAGAGGCGAGTCAAGTAGATACCACGCAGTGGAAAAACGCCATTAGAGTCAATAACATGAGCAGTTATCATGAGATAGCTTTCCATAGCACAAGGAGAAGTCCAACCATCAGTTGTTAGTGAAACAGACTTTTTTCTCTCGTTCCAGTGATTGGCACATCTGGGAGATGGCGTCGGATGCGTTAGAATGTCAGATGTATTTCCACTCACATACCCGGCAACTGCTGAACAACGCTGACACAAAATCCTCGTCTTATCCACCACCTCGCCTGTACTACTGTAACTGGCTTGGAAACCCAAGTTTTCCCAAACTTGTGATCTTAACCCTTGTATGGTATTCGGGTCAAACTGACCCATTTCAAATTTTTCCAAGAAGTAAAAAAAATTTTCTACCTGAAAATCAATTTCCTTACTTTATTTTCTGTGATAAACATGTATTCCTGACTCAATTCAGAAAATTAATCTATCACATTGTGGATTTTTGACATGAATTATAACCTTATGACAAAAAACGAATCACACTTCTATTTTAATGGTGTTCTAGTAGAGACTGATTGTATTCCCTAAACATGTTATCGCAATTGTTTGAGATTAATACAATATTTGTAAATAGATTATGAAGTAAAATTTTATTTCAGAATTCTTTTTAAAACCCAAAATAAGTCACAGGTCAATTTGACCCGAGGGATAAGAGAGGGTCCCAAAAGTGAAGACAATACAAGTGTTAAAGAGGCATACGGGTCCCCTAACTCTTGTGGGTCGCCACCACTTACCATAGGCTAGCCTAATTGTCCATATTAGTGTGCTGCTAGCTCTAACTCACTTATTGGACTGGAGGCGGAGCTTGGCTAACAGCTACATAGCTTCAGATAAGGCGGGGCTACACTACATTAATTAATTAATTTGCACGCAAGCTTTATTTATTTTCACAACATGTATTCTCTGTGTAAATTCAGGGACCAAACCGAGACACCTGTACCGTTTCGGTTCAATACGAATACATGTAGCATTCCACCCCTACTACCCGACTGACGGACACACTTTCTAGCCTTAAAAGCCTAGCCTATACCTGATTTACAGCCATCTTTTATTGGCTTAAAATTACTCACCATTATATATATATATATATATATATATATATATATATATATATATATATATATATATATATATAGCAGTCATTCTAGAATAACATGCGTCCATCGCACTCCAGCTCTCACCATATCTCTTTTAATCAGTTATTGTTGAAAACAAGTGAAGGAGCTTTCTCAGAGATACCTTTTTTTTTTCTTCTTTTTTAAATATATCCTAGTTATCCTAGGCTATTTATTTCAGATTATTTTCATTTACATGTGTTGCATCTGTATGTACAACATACAACTTCAACATAAATAGTCTATGTGACAATAAAATTTGTTTTGGTTAAAATCAACAAATAATTGTGATGATTAATCGTGATCAAAATAATCGCGATTATCATTTTGGCCATAATTGTTTAGCCCTAACACCTTTGGTTAGCCTTTTGCCAATTTACGAGAGACATTGTTTCAGTTCACCTCATTAATTAAGAAACTATGCAGAACATGGGGAGAGCTAAAATGCAACATATATACTCTTTCCATGCCTTCCTTTACTTTCTTAATGTCTCCCACTTGTGCCCTGATACACGTTTTGCTTTAAACATCCTTGCCATTTTCTCACTGTTTTGGGGGGTATATCTTACCTGCATGATTCTCTTGTCTCCTCTATCTCCTTTAGTTCATCTTTACTGTTGAGGACAGCTCCGATACTGTCTGCGCTTTCAGCTCCCAACTGTAGTCAGACAAAAATGGGAAAGTCGGTGCAAAGTAACATATTTTCAAATTCTAGTATTGTCTCCTTTAGTATATAATGCATTGTTGTACTCAACGTTTTCTGTCTCAGTATTTTGTACTGCTTTTATATAGCTCCAGGTATAACAATTTCCCTCGAGATTAATAAAGTTCTATCTTCTCTTTCCGTTAACGTTACTCTAAATGTATGTTGTTATATTTCCCTGTAACGTTATATGTATCCTAACTGACATATCATGTAACGATGTCAATTGTGGTAAGGTTAACGTTAGCTATAGGCTCAAATAGCTTCAACATGTTGACGTTGTTACGTTAATTTATTTACATTTACAGTGCTAATAACGTTATGCGCCTGCAGTCCACTCGAGGGCGAAACATGCGGATATGTCAGCTAAATTATCATCGCCCATGTGTGTAATGTTATTTATGCAACGGTACTTCGTCCTTTTTCACCACACAGTCGAACATTAGTTTTCATTACAACAATGCGGTAATCTAGCAGCGACACAGGTGGTCAACAGTAAACTATAGATCATGCTACCTCACTTAGCTAGCTAACGTTACTCGCTAACAACAAGATGCTCACAGTCCACTTGCCTGTTGAGCTAAAAGCTGCCGCCTAAGTTTTTGTCGCTCGCGGATCTCTTGCAGTCGGCTGTTCATTTCTTTTGTTGCAATATTTAGCTGTTTTAGTACCCTTGGTCGTTATTACATTAAAGCTTTTCATATAAATGTGATTAGCTAGCTATAACGGTAACTTATATTATTAGCAAACAATTGGCCAGTGTAGCCGCTAAAGTCACAATGGGTGTACTCGTTATGGACACCGGGGCGCTCAGGTTCGATTTGGAGCCGCTAAAGTAGCTCAATGGCTATTGTGTCATTATTATATACTGAGGCGCTTTTTGCATCCGCAACGGTTAAGGCAGCCCAGTTTGAGTGGCTCAACCGGCGAATTGAGCAGTGTATCGAGTAACTCCGCCAACATGGGCGAGTTTTGGCGTACGCCGGTGTCAATTAAGAGTGAACACTTTGTGCGTGAATAGACGCGGCTTGATTATGTCACCAGATAGGACGCTTCTGTTTGACGTTACCAAATTCCTTCTCCAATCAGATAATATCATGGAAAATACTACATTTTAGACACTTGAAGCGCTATTGTCCATTTAAGTCTGCATGTCATCAAAGATGCTCTGAGACGTTCATCTTTGGATGTATGGTATGTGGCTTTCGTTAGATAAAGTAGACTATAAGTGAGGTTAAATATAGTGTAGGTTAGTGTTAAAGGACATTTCGAAAAAAGAGAATGCACAAAACGTCTTAAAGCATATGCCTTAATAAAACTTGCTTTTCAGTAAAACCAAGCAATCAAAAAGCATGTTGGTCATGAATGTTGTCTCAACAAAAAGCCATTTCTTAACGTTTTGGGAACCCTACGTGGATTATAGGCTATATATTATTTAGGCCTAAAGTTATTAGCCTATGTTCCCCTCCTGTAAATTTGATCTTTGATTAATAGCATAGGCCTACATCATTTCCACATATAATTAAACGGTGTAAAATCGCAATATGGGGGCGAGGATTTACTGCAAATATAGCCTATAACCTATGCTTTTCAATCTTGGTTGGGGGCTGCCAGCCCATTAGCACAAGCAAATAGGAGTTCCATTGATCCGCGTCGTTTCTCTTTCCCCGTTTCTCACTCTCGTCCCACGGCAGAGCGATGAGGCTGACTGAAAATCGTCTCTGCTGATGATAGAAGCTACTGATGGTAGAAGCACTGTCTTCGCTGCCTACAACCAGAGACCTAACATGAATTTGGCATTGCTTGCTATAACAGCCGCGCTTTTGGCTGCGGATAGCGGCTCCTGTTATTCCAGCAGCGTCCCTTCATTCATTCTGCCGTTTACTGACTGCGTCCAGAGCCGCGGGAAAGACGGTTTCTACCTGGGTGCTATAGACGTCACTGAGTCCGGCACCCGGTGCATGAACTGGACCGAAGTTGCCGGCTTCAAGGAGCGCTACCCGGGCAAAGGAATAGGGGAGCACAATCACTGTCGCAACCCGGACGGCAGGATCCGACCCTGGTGCTTTTTCAGGAACCACAAAGGCAGAGTGGACTGGGGGTACTGCGACTGTAAACAAGGTACGGCTAAACTCGCAGACCTATAGACACACAGCATTATAGGATTGTGTTGGGATTCATAATTTTAAATGTGTAATATGTCGAAAAAAACCATAGAAGTAGAAATGAACTGAATGATAATTTAAAAGCAATGCTTTATTGGATACAGAAGCCTAATTAAGTCCCTGTAAGTTTTGTTTTTATTTGGGCTGATGAAGAGCAGATAACTGTACAGTGGTTTTTAAATTGAATTTTCTAGCTCCATTGTTTTCAACTCAGGAAGCCCATGCTGAAGTAATTAGACAGGAAACACCTTCAGTGTCCCAGGTGTCAGGACAGTGAATGCAGATGGCAAGTCTAAGCACATTTGTGCTGTAATGAGTGCACAGGTATTTGATTATATGGTGTGTTGTATGCCATATAAGTAGGCTACGCCATATAGGCCTACTTAGAGAGAGTAAAGTGAGTAGGCTCAATAAAATCTCTCTTGTCCCATTAAAATAGTTTGACATGGGGAACACCATATTATCACCTATATTGCCTATCAAGTACATCTCTGGATTGATGGAAGGTAAAAGAAAAAGAGAGTGGTGAAAGGAAAAGTGTGCAATTTTCATCTGGCACAAGCAGCATATGTGGTATTTTCAGTCTTGTAGTGTGTACATCATGAGTAAATGATCTTCTTGTAATTGATACATGAGATTGACATACATTGGTCCTGTTATTAAAGATGGTTGGACAATTACACACCTTTTGAAGGGGTGGCCACATTCTGTTCTTTCAAAAGACAGCCACACAGTGAATGTTTAATTTGACTTGGAAATGCTGATTGCATAAGAGGCAGACGTTCACCTGTGCGTGTCTGTGTTTGTGTGTGTGCGTGCGTGAACATGCACTCCTACAATCTTTGTTGCCATAATAACCCAAATATACCAAGTGATACACACAAAGAAATAAGGTTACTCCAACAATAAACAACATGCACCCACACACACTGTAACCATCTGTGAACCACTCAATTCCAAATCTTAATTAGCTTGTAGCTAAAGGAATTTAATCAGTGATAGAATCAATTGTTTGACAGTGAGGTATGAGGCCCCTACAGGGTGAATTCACATTTTATTCTTGGGTAAAGGAAATTTAAAAAAAAAAAAGCTGTGTGGATAGCTAAATATGTCATAATTTGCTGTGACAGTAAAAAATACAACCAGTATATAGTCAAACAACAACTTTATTGTCTTACCGTGTACTATTTTTAACAGCACTATATTTTTATCTTTATGGTTGTTTTATTTTTACTGTCTATTTGTAATGTGATGACACAACACACACATAAAACATTATATCAATAGATGTCAGGACGCTGACAGAGTCATTGAATCATTTATGGGACAGTTGTACGCCCTTATATGTGCAAAACATTGCATGCATCGCTGATCGCAATGGAGACAGTCTTCCTTTACAAAATCAAATACAGCCTGCCCCCCCCTCTTCTTTTTTTTTTTTTAACTTGGAGCTGTTTCTCTTTTTTCTTTGCACCCACTTCTGCCCCTTTTATTTTTTTCCTGTCTTTCATCCTGCTCCCTTTACTCTCTTTCTGTCTTAACACCATACTTATATATTTTGTATGGTGTGACACATCTTTTCTGTGTCATCTTTTATCTCTCATTTTGTATGTGCTGGATTACTATACATCTATTGTTCTCCAACCCTCTTTCCATCCCAGGCTCTGTGCGTCTGCAAGGCGGTCGCTCCAAGCTAGATGGCAGGGTGGAAGTCTATCTGGGAGGAGTGTGGGGGTCTGTGTGTAGCGATGACTGGGGGGACGAAGATGCTGCAGTGGTTTGCAGACAGCTGGGCAAGGGGTGAGAGAGAGCACACATGCACACACATGCGCTCAGGCATGCGCTATTTGCCGCTCTCTGTCTGCATCCCCCTCTTACATACGTATTCAGACACAGGTGCAAGTACATTAACCATCTGCTATGTGAAGCTAAAGAAGTCTGGCATATGGTAAGAGTGAGATCACAATTTCACAAGATATCAGACATACACATGCACTCTATTCACAGTCTTTGTACTTTTCTTGTGTGACCCTTGCATTCCAACCCCCTCATTCCCCAGAGGTATTTAAATACTTCAGTGCTCAGCTATTTACCTTGTTACCACCTCTCTCTGTCTCTTTTGACTGTGTCTTCTGGTCTTGCATTTTAAGATGTTTTCATGCTAGAACAGCCACTGATCTGCTGGGTCTCAAGGGAGCCTGTAGACAGATCATACATATCAACAGTGTTCCTAAGCTGGGGTGTAGATAGTTGAGAAAGTGTATTATTTCCCTGGAGAACAGAGGCATTCTGTGCACTTACTCCACATGTTAACACTAACACCAGCGCTAGCACGCATGCTGACATGAACACATGCCTGTGTCTGCATATTCACACAGGAGTCAGTCAATGAAAGTCCAGAGCGGAAAGGAAAGAGGGCAAATGTCAGCCATATGTCAGCCGGCACTGTTGGTGAAGACTTTCACGTGGCCAGTTATTGAAGCTGTTGGGTGTAAAACTGCTGAGCACTTCGACCCTGGACTGTCAGAGCATGAACATACAAATGGCTCCAGGTTTCTGCTAGCAGACGGCTGCTGTACTTTTTCCTCTGAGATTGGCCGGCTGGCTGCAGGATTCATCTCGGATGATTTGAAATAAGAAGTGCCAAGCAACTTAATTTCATTTTTCTTGAACATTTTTGAAATGTCTTGATCCACACATTTCATCAGTTTGCTGTTTGATGTCAGTTGTGTGTTAAAAAAAGTATTTCAAATTAGTAAAAATAACTTATTTGCTTATTGATTCCATTCCAGGATCTCAGGTCGTGCACGTGCAGTTCCTCTGTTTCGTCCAAGCATGGCCAAGCTCCATTGGAGGGCGGTCCATTGCCAGGGAGAGGAGCCAGACCTGCTCCTGTGTCCTAAGACTGCTTGGAATGGAGGGGAATGTTCTCTGGCTGCAGCCATCACATGCACACAGCAGCAAGGTAGGCACTCTTCATGTGGAATTATAGGTCTGTGATGGATGGATAGAGGTTTGGATGAATATTTAAAGGTGCTCTAAGCGATGGTGGGTAATGGCACTTCTTGTTGACGTTAAAAGTATTTTCAAACAAAACAAGGCTAGCTCGCCCCTCCCTCCTCCTCATCCCTTCCCCTCTCCCTCCCTTCTGTGCTTCCACACACTGACCCCCAACCCCCACCCCCAACGTCTACTTGTTGCTTATTGGCTGGAATGCTGGAACACTGTTTGTGATGTTTGGTGGTGCAAGTTGCCGCAGTTTGTTGTTGTTGCCGTTTGCAGACCCTGGGCTGTCTACAGATACCACATTTTTTTAGAGTGTGTTCTGGGGACAGGCAGCTCGCGGATAGTGAGGAGATGTTCGCTGTATGTGACAAAATTTTACCCTAAAAAGCGTGTGACATTGCTTAGAGAACCTTTTAATATGATCTGATAGCTCAACAAACCTTAAAACATTCTGCAATCCCTACTCAGTTTTAGAACTGTCCTGAAAATAAACTTTAAATAAAAAAAGACATTGTTCTTTATCTCCTATTTTCCTACCCTCTAAATTTAGCACTTGCCGTAGATCAACATACTTGATGAAGTTGATGCATGATTTTTGCACTTTTTGGGGTTGTACCAAAATTGTATTATACACTTATTGTAAGGTGCTTTGGATAAAAGCATCAGCTAAATAAATGTAATATTTAAAGTGCCCATATTATGAAAAAAAGTCCATGCTGTTTTGAATGAGATACTGTTTCTGAATGTCCTCTGCCTTCAGTCTCCAGGTGAGCACGGCTTTCTATGTCACTAGCCAAGACGAGGTAGCTAACTGTAGCATGCTAGCGCTAGCATGCTAGCTCGTTCTCAATGGCAAAACACTGCTACAGCACACACAAGTTCACCATAATCTACAAAAGAACTACCTCCATGTCCCGGTTCTGCAGGTATTCCAAAAATGTGCCCTCGTTTAGAAAAAGTCTCCCAGCTAATCCTGCCTTGTACTGACCAAAGTTGGTGAAACAGTAGCTAGCTGATGTGATCTTACCTAGCTACTGCGCATGTGCAACTCCAACAAAGATAGTAAAAAAGTGAGATGTCTCACTCTGTAGCTAAAACAGAGACCTAAAACACAGGGTGAAAACAGGATCATCAGCAATGTGCAGTTCAACAAAAATTCTGTGTTTTTTGAAAATGAAACCATGTAAACCTATTCTGGTACAACCTCAAAATACAATTATAAACCTGAAAATGAGCATAATATGGGCACTTAAAAAAAAAAAAGTCCTGCATTTCATGTCAGCCTGCATAGATTCTTTAAGTAGACTGTGAAAAAGTGTGCATTCATGCTTGTGTTTATATCAGCAATCAAGAAGCTCCCAATACGGCTGGTAGGGGGTCGATCAGGGTCAGAGGGCACAGTGGAGGTCTTCCATGCAGGGCAATGGGGTTCCATATGTGACGACCAATGGGACAACAGTGATGCAGAAGTGGTGTGTCGACAACTGGGGCTGAGGTGATGGGACACACACACACACACACACACACACACACACACACACACACACACACACACACACACACACAATAATGTTCATTCACATTTATTCCAACTGGTAATTAGCATAAAGGAAATACATTGTGATTATGAGCGTAAGAGGAAAAAAAGTTTGACAGAAATATACACCAGGAAGCTTAGATGAGTAACTGTGGGTGTCCCGTCTGTCTCTCTTTATCTCCAAAAGTATGAGAAGTATTCTTTCCATTCGGACACACAGAGAGAGAAGCGAGCAGTAAAGAACATCTGGGGGTCAGATAATGAATCAGGCTCATTGTTCCTGCATGAATTCTAGTACCACAGAGATATGCATATTCAGCAACACCACACTCTGAAAATGTACGTGTGTGCATTTTTTGTGTGTGTCACTGTGGTGTTGGTGTTGCACTGTTTATGTATGCAATTTCTCAAAATCTATTTGAAATACAGTAGGTTTATTTGATTCAATTTCCAGATTAAACAAATACTGCTTCCTACACCACATATTTTTTTAAGTCAAACAGAGCCCATCTGTACATCTGTTTTGAATTATATCAGTATAACTGCAAACCAAGCCTTCTATTCTTCTATGTTTTCTTTGCAGCGGTGTGGCGAAGGCATGGGGCCAGGCACATTTTGGCAAGGGTTCAGACCGTGTCTGGCTGGATGAGGTGCGTTGCACAGGCAATGAGCTCACTCTGGAGCAGTGTCCAAAAAGTGCCTGGGGGGAACACAACTGTCTGCACTCTGAGGATGCAGGAGTGTCCTGCAACCCTCTTACAGGTAGAACAATCTATAATCTATAATATTCATAAAAACATGCAAGTTTAATGCAAACATAGATTATATAACATATAAAGCGATAGAAGCCCTTCCTGGAATTCCCACCTTATCGTGGCGGAAGGGTTTGCATGGCAAACATTTTGACTTGTCAAACACAGGTGTAACTGATAGCATTAATAAGGGTTGCACATGACTGTGGTATTGTGTGTGCTGGGTAACTGGAAGGTCTAAATTGAACAGAGCAGTCATTAATGATGCTTACTGAAAAAGGTGCAATGTGAAAACATCTCTTTCCCACATGAGCTTGTTCCTGGAGCCAACAACGTATTGGAGGTTGCTTTTAGGAGAGTTAATGGTGGCCAGGCCCAGAAATATGGTTGACTATTGCTCAGCCTGAGCAAACAATGTGGGAAAGCTTATGTGGTTTTACCACACACAAGGAGAGGAATAAGCCGGGTTGCCAGGTGACCAAAGTGTGAAGTCTTAAGGACTAAATTCTGGCTACAGACATTGGCTTCGAACAACATCTCCCAGTGCTATCATTACTGTTTTTGTCTGAATAATAAAAAAAATGTTGTTGCAATATTGTGATAAAAAACAATAGCTTATAACGTATAAAGCCATAAAAATACCTATTTGTAATTTATTTATTTATTGAGAACGCTGTTTTAATGTGGAGGCAAGGTTATGAAAATGTATCCTCCTTAGCGAGGACATTGCCTAACTCTCACTTCCTCTCCAGATGGCTCTGTAAGGTTGGTAGGGGGCACCAGCAGCTATGAGGGACGTTTAGAAGTATTTTACCGTGGTGAGTGGGGGACAGTGTGTGACGACGGCTGGACAGACTCTAACACACACGTTGTGTGCCGACAACTTGGTTACAGGTAATGTGAAGTATTTACTCCAGACAGGCACATACACATGCAGTCACATGTAGTTATTAAGAAGTTAAATAAAATTTGTGTTTGTGTGTGTGTGTGTGTGTGTGTGTGTGTACATGTCTACCTCGTAGATTAGGTGAGACTCTCCTTTCTGAAGGACTAGACATCACCTCAGTCCCACGCTTCGGGGTGGGGTCAGGTCCCATTCTTTTGGATGATGTGAGCTGCACAGGGAAAGAGCCTAGCCTATTGCTGTGCAACAGGAAGGAGTGGCTCCGCCATGACTGCACACACCATGAAGATGTGAACATTGTTTGCATCGCTGATCGCAATGGAGACAGTCTTCCATCGAGTAAGACTGAATCTTATCTTGCTGTAAGACTTCAAAAGGATGCAGATAGCATAGAAACCATTAATGGGTGAGAGAGGCTCAATGTTACCTTTTTAAAATGTTATGGTTATGTATGTGATTACATACTGCTATTATTTATAATATGTGCATACAGGTATGTCCATTGACTTTGGAAAACAAAGAGCAGTGCTACTTGAAGCTTGATTAAAGTTTGTTATAACAACACACATGGAAACGTAATGTCTGCGTGGGTTG
This sequence comes from Percina caprodes, assembly GCA_013375575.1. Taxonomy (NCBI): domain Eukaryota; kingdom Metazoa; phylum Chordata; class Actinopteri; order Perciformes; family Percidae; genus Percina; species Percina caprodes. Next base: position 1,210,517 of record JABXJD010000011.1, on the reverse strand, counting down.
TGCTCTAGGTTAGATGTGGAAAGTTTGCAAGTTAGCAAACGCACAAGTGGGTAATCTCTAAACATTTCTGGCCAGTGTTTTAGGAAAATCGGTTGTGACACAGGTATTTGCCTTCATAAATAGTAATGGTCTGTCTCTAAAATCCCAATGTGGTTTTAGAGTTGATCAAGACGGAAACTCCGCTCGCAACACCCTAATGATTGTTGGATGGTATTGGTTTAGATTGGTTACACTCTCATCTCTCTTTTGTGTTGCCATTGTTGAATACAAATCATCCATCCGCTGTGAATTATGGGGAGCCACAGGGTTCAGTCCTCAACCTGTTGTATTTTCCATTCATATGCTTCATAATTGAAGGACAAAAGTGTCTGTTAGAAGCAGACTTTTAACTAGATATATTTAGTTAAACCATCAGTGTTTTCCATCTGGGCCCCTCAACCCTGGAATTATACCTGCATGAGATCAGGTTGGCAAGTTTTTCAAAATTTGGTTTAATATAACAATAACCAGACATTATTCTAGAAGGACTTTTACTCAAATGACTCCTGTAGTTTATTTGCTGATTGTTCTTATATATTTGTATTCCCTTTAATCTATAAACAACTATACATTTTTGTTTTGTAAACACTTTGTAATAATAAGACTGGATCAAATTAATAAAAAATATGATATATTAATATTATTATCCATAATAATGTTAGCTTAAAACAAGGACTGTAGAAGCTTTGCATTAAGAGCACACATATGTATAGACTTTGAAGAACAGGAAACCTAAGGATGAAAGCCTCTATGTAATTTCCTGTCACTTCATAATACTTATTAATGGAACTGCAAGCTGATGTCTTTAAGATCTCTGCCAACCTGCATTCAATTTGATCTCATCTGACTGAGAAGAGAATAGCCAACACTCTCCAAGAGACAGATAGAGGATGATGTTAGTCATGCTAACTCTAATAGGCACAGCTGTTAGTTGGCTTGTCCTGGCTAAATAACTGGGCCGCTTGTAAAGTCGTCATAATTAAATGGACTTAATGCAAACCTTTCCCTAAAGTAAGTCTCCCTCATGCCACTATTTCTCACTATTCCTAACTGCAAACCCATAACTATCAGGCATCAAACACACATAAGACTGCACTTTTTACCTCTTCAGAAGAAGAGACAGAAGGGTTAAATAGTGTTACTACTTGCTAAAAGAGGGAGGAAGGGCTGGATGGTAGCACCATTAATCAAGCCTATTTCTGTAGCCGACAGACACCAATAAAGATGTGTAAGCATTGTGCTGGATGGAACCAGTTTCATTCTCTGCCATCTGTCATGATGTTGAATGTAACAGATAAGTCTACTGAATGTCACAGAAAGGATATGTCATGTTTTTTTTTTAATGTCCTCTCAGTGATGATAAGTTGGATTTAGGTAGCTTATGTTTTTTTGGCAAGCACCTGAGGGACACTCTCACCTCACAAACGCCCACTAAAGAATTGCGTCATTACTACACAGCATTTGTGTGTGTGTGTGTGTGCTTGTTTGTGTGCATTTGTTTGAGTGTTTATGTGTATACGCAAATCCCTCCTTCCCACTCAACATGCCACAGGCAAATTGGTTTAAGTTGTTATGTTGTTTTTGGAAAAGAAGAAAAATCAGATAAGCCAGGCTGTGCTTTGAACTCTCTCTCTCTCTCTCTCTCTCTCTCTCTCTCTCTCTCTCTCCCCCTTTCAGTCAGAGCAGCTGTGTGAGTCTGTGTGAGACTGTGTGTGTGTGTGTGTGAGACTTTGTGCGTGAATGCATGCGTGCGCTGAGAGGGGGAAAAACTGTGTTTGTATTTCTAAAGGAAAGGACAAAAAAAGGCATTTCCTAAAGACCCAACACTAACAAAGAAGTAAACATTCCTACAATTAAAGGAGAATTCTGGTCAATTCCAACACGTAGCTCTATTGTTTGTAAATTTAGAGTGCTGTCAGTGGAGAGAAAATGAAACCAATCGATGCTGCCTACACCCTGTTATCTTCCTGCTTGCGTTAGCACCCAACAGGCTTAAACAGGGCAAGTTTAAACCTGTTTTTAGCCTCTAAACATGTTAAAAATGTCATTAAAAGTGCCTACCCATGTGCAGTGATTCCTTCCCAATGAACACAGTGAATCTGACTGCTGTATATGTGATAGAAATGCATAAAAGTTGTGCTAATTCAACTGTGCTTAGTTCCTGTGTTGAGACAGCAGTTAGAGAGCATAGGGGACGTCTACAAACTACAAAACAGAAAAGAGATAAAACAAAAATATGTAGGCAATCAATTTAATGATTAAATAGTGTCTCCAAACTTACCTCAGTTATAACATGTCTCATGCCAGTTGTACTACAGCACTTACTAAAAAATGCATATGCTTATTTTTTTATAATATGTTTGTATCTCTTTTTGGTGTTGTAGTTTGTAGATGGTCCCAAAGCACTCCTTGCAGTATCAAAACAGGAAGTAAAACAGAGCTGAATTAGCACAACTTTCCTGCATTTCTGTTACATCTACAGTAGTCAGATTTAGTGTTTACACTCGGAAGGAATAACTGCACATGGATAAGCACTTGTATGGCATTTTGAACATGTTTAGAGGCTAGAAACACGTTTACAACTTGCCATATTTAAGCCTGTTCAGTGCTAACTCTAGCAGGAGGATAACACGGTGTAGGCAGCACAGATTGTTGTTTGAAACATGGCATATGTCATTCAACTTAATACAGTAACAGAGATTCCAGGCTAAACTGACCGCTAACAAAGTCGTTCTAGTATTTGCTATTTACAGAATGATTGTGTTACTGTATACAAAGTTTGAGCTACAAAACGCAACAACCTACTTTAAATATCATAGCATAAAAAAAGTTGACACTTGGCAAGAGTGTTAACTGATCCTGAAACTGTCCACACATGGAAAAGACATTGGTATTCATTTAAATGAGATTAGTGTGTGCGTGCGTGCGTGCGTGCGTGCATGTCTGGGCATCCGTGTGCAGACAAATGATGATGGATGGTTTAAACTAAAGCCCAGACTGATTTGATTAGCAGTTTAGGTGAATACCATTTGAGGGAAAGAGAACAAGAGAGGGGGCATGTGTAAAACAGAGAGAGGCAATGAAAATAAATGATCTTTTTATCGCGACAGGATTCTAACAACTTCCCATTCTGGGTGGCTATGTGCATGAAAACAGACAGGTGTTCAAGCTTTTTCCTTTGGAGGGAGCATGAGTGCACATGCCCAATTTAGGAGACATACTAGCCCGGAGGATGAAGTTTGTTAGGAAATGTGCCTTTGAGTATTTCTAGACTTGGGCAACTTCAGAGAAAAGAAATAAATCTGTGCCAGCAGGGTGAGTGTGTGTAGTTGTTTTAAATTGCTTTTATGTGTATGTGTGTTCTTCAGGTGTGCCAGTAAGGCTTGTGGGAGGAGAGAGCCCTAGGGAAGGCCGTGTGGAGCTCTATCTGGCTGGACAATGGGGGACTGTGTGTGATGACGGATGGACTGATCGTGACGCTGAGGTGGTGTGCCGACAGCTGGGATATAGGTATGTATGTGCATGTGTGTTGGAGTAGCATCACTGATAGCAATGTGTTTCTGGGTGACATGATAAAAACTAGAACAAGCACAATGACTCGCATAGAGCATGAGCAACAAGAATGTTTTGCTTGCCATAAGGGCAGATGAAGCTGTTGGAAGTGGCTAATTCCACACAGCACTTACAGGTTCAGTTGGGAGGAGGGAAGATTGCCTATGAAGTTTGGAGAGATGGATGCATTTTACTGCTGCAACTAATGGTTATTTTCATCATTGATTCACTATTGAAAAATCTCTTGATTAATGTTGTGGTTAACAAAATGTCATAAAGAAGTGCAAATATATTCAGTTTACTAGAATAAAAGGTTAAGACAACCTGCAAATATTTACTTTTGAGAAAGTGGTACATTTTAGGCATTTTTGCTTCAAAACTGAAATGATGAAAAGTTCATTCATTTAGTTGACAATTTCTGCCGATCATTTCCTTTTCAGTCAGGGTCAGGATGTTGGAATAAAGGTAACATATTGGAGAAAAGCCTCAGTTTTGAGCTGTGGCATTGCAGTGTGATCACTCTATAAACTCGCATAAGTGAATCCAGACTGCCTACTCTGTTTGCAAAATCAATCATTACTTCTTAGACTTGGCATCTGCTCCCACTCTGTCTTCCATCTGTCTATCTCTCAACGCTTGTCTGTTTTCAGTTAGCATTTCATCGTGCACGTCTCGAGTTTCAAGCTAACCGACAATGGAAAAACCATGCTTTTAATCATTTAAGATTACTATATTTCATTAATCAATCTTTAAAAATTGTGCACTAAAGTTTTTCAAGTACATTTTATGAGCCTCTGCTGCGCTGCCAGCTGTTTTTATTAGGGGTTATAGCTGTGCCCTTTTGCAGAGTAAAAATAAACATCCAATTAAAGAGCAAGCCAATTATGCATGTGACACATTCACAGTGACAGATATGTTGAGGCAAAGCAAACTATCTCATCTCATCCTCTCTGTGTCCCATTATCCCTTCCCTCTGAGACACAGTCCCGTTTTCCAAAATAATGGCCATGGGATGGCAAGGGAAAACTGTACCGTGACAAACTGTCTTCATTTTCTCTTTCATCACTGCTCAGTATGAGACACTCATCCCTTAGCCACCCAATTGTGACACATCTGGGTGTAGATAAAAGCCACATCTGGAGTGCATAAGCATGAGAGAAAGAAAGAGAGAGAGAGAAAGAAAAAACATGTTTGAGGAGTGTGTGGTAAATGGTCATTCATTACATACATTACATAACATGTCATTTAGCTGACGTTTATATCCAAAGCGACTTACAGCTGCTCTTTATATCAGAGGTCACACACCTCTGGAGCAACTATGGGTTAAGTGTCTTGCTCAGGGACACATTGGTTGATGTATCACAATGGGAATTGAATCCAGATCTCCCACACAAAAGGCATGTAACATATCCACTGCGCCATCTCCACCAAAATATGCATATTCATATACATATAGACACACAAACCAACAGGGTTCCAGGGGGTCTTAAAGAAAAAGGGGATTAATTATTGTATTTTAGTAAGAAGTTTTACTTAGATTGAGGACTTGTTTGAAGTTTGACCAAACTGCATCACGCGCCTGTTACCTGCAGCTTGTGATCAGTCACTTTGGCCGCATCTTTTCTTCCATCCTCCCTTGTAACATTTAAAATGGATCCAACAAAAATTCAGCCAAGTCAAGAAATATGGTTATCCAAATTTTAAAAATAATGCATGGTACATGAGCAGTATGTGAAATATGATGTCTGACAAAACAATTGGCGTTCCTTTTTAAGTTGAGCATGTAATATCCAAAGCAGATTGTGTCACATTTTTGACTGATGTTGTGTTCCCAAAGTACCAAACAGGCTCGATGTCGGGCTTAGTTCCAAGTGACTTGGAAGTTCACCCTTTGCACGCTAAGTGCCGCTCAGGGAGCTATTGGAGACACAAGCACAATACTACATGTCTCAATAAGAGACATGAGAATCCCTTTGGATAAGTGGGGATAGAAGACCTGCCACCCATCAAACCCCAGGGACGCAACATGAGTCAGTTCTCTATCAGTTTTAATTAAAGTCACAGTTACAGTCTACACAGGCACACATACGCATCCACAGCCTGCATGCCTCTGTGTGTTAGCTGTTTGCTTATTAAAGTCAGAGGTGAGAAAGTAATACAAATACTGTTATCAGATTGTAAAAGTGGTTTGGCCTGGTTTACGTCACAGCCCAAGAATGTCAAACAATAACATCCATACTAACATGTCATCACCATCTGTATGCTTATCTACACCCATGCAGACAAAAGGATGTGGCACCCAAGCATTCAACTCTTAAATGCTACTGTTTGGGAATGGTTAAAGGTCCCATGGCATCAGTGGCTAGTAATGGTGATAGGTGTAAACCTCATGGCTTTCAAACAAGCAAAGTGGTAGTTAGTCAAGGCCACTCCCCCAGCCTCCACCTATAAGAAGAAAAAAATAATAGAGTTTGTATCACTAAATCACATTTTTAATTAATATGTCCGACACATTCTACACTTTCAAAATCTCATCAGACTATTACAAAAAACATATCAAATTCTATTAAAATGAAATGAGACCAAGCATTTGGAATTTTTACCTCCTACTATAACAATAGATCATCCAATTCAACTGACTCTTTTTAAAAAGCTTCTCAAGATTTACTTTTATTACCTCTTTTCTAAACTGATCTTTTGCTTTCATGTTGATGTTATTTCTGTTTTGTAAATTCAATTTTGTGGCTTTTGAATTTGTTGCTGTCCGGCCTTTTTGATAAATATGTACAGTACATGTATATATTTTTTAGGTGAGAATGACTTTGTTTTTTCTCCAACCTCAATATGAACTACCTTTTTGGCAGTTTTGAGTTTAATATAATTTATTAGGCAATCGCAATGAAGTGTCTGTGTTCTGTGTCCATTCCACTACAGTGGGGTTGCAAAGGCCCGTGTGATGGCGTATTTTGGGGAGGGGACAGGGCCCATCTACGTTGACAATGTTAAGTGCGGCGGGGAGGAGCGTTTGTTAGCAGACTGCATCAAACAGACACTTGGCACTCACAACTGTCGCCATAGTGAGGACGCTGGGGTCATTTGTGACTATGGTGAATCGCAAACCAACTACAAAGAGGTCAAAGGTCGGTCGGGTCTGATTTTTATTTAAAAGAATATGGAGCTCTTGTGATTTATTTGGAGCATCTGAGTGTGTATTGAGCATGTGTGAGACTATAGTGTGTTTAGCAAACATTTCCATTATGCCATATACACTGAAAAACTAATGAGAAACAAATGACTAAAGAAAACTCAGGAGGTACGGTTTTGAGAGGAAAGCAAGCAGGCAGTGTGTGTGTGTGTGTGTGTGTGTGTGTGTGTGTGTGTGTGTGTGTGTGTCCAGATGGTAAAAGGGAAACAGCAATGTTATTGCTTCTCCCTGTCTGTCACACATCAGGGCAGACTCACACAATGCTATTCGTTACCTGCACATATGCTATTACTTCCATTTCGCAAGGCTGCATTCTTGTGCAAGTCAAACCACTGCAGGAGGGTCCTTAGTCTCTTCAGTATGATGAATTACATCTTCTGTTTGTAGGTTTTAACATCACGTACACACAGACTACGAAAAATGATATCTCATTTATTTAATTTAATTCATTTCAGGTTCATGTGTGGTAATAAAAGATGGATTTAAAACATCATTTTTTCAAGCAGTCTAAATATTTAATATGAGAGACATCTGAGCTAAAATGTATGGTTTAACAATCATCACCCTCCCACACATCCTCACATATACACTCCCAATGGTTCCTCTTTTGTCTCTGTCAGATCCTGTCAACTCAATTTGTGGTTTACGGCTCATACACACCCGCCAGCGGCGAATCATAGGAGGAGAAAACTCTCTGAGGTAAGCTGGAAGGGACAGGAGGGAATAATGACAGCACAAAGAACTCCTGTCAGAGACATATAAAATAGAGAATATTGGACACATTTTCAAGACGATAGATGGAAAACAGCTGATCTGAAGCTACAGGCAAAGAAATGTCCACTGTGTGTAATTCCTCCAAACACAAAACTATAAGTGGAAACAAATGAGTAAGAATGTCAGCATTTAATGTGAGTTTGTCACTTACAACTATTTACATTGAAGACGCACAGTCTTGCATTGGCCAACACGAAAAAACTCACTGGAATTAAACACGAAAGTCCTGTGGTTATGACGTTCTCCATCTTGCTCTGTGTGTGTTTGTGTTGTGTGTGAGAAAGATATAGAGAGAGAGACAGAAAGAGGTTTGGATAAGCAGAGAGTAAAGCAACATTCATGATTCATTTGAATGCAAACGAGTATGTGCGGCCACATTACGGTTAAATGTGAAACCAAAGAAAACATTTTTAGTATGTGTTTGTGTGTGCATGTTTAGATGACATCCTGCATGTTTACATTTTACATAGCTGCCTGTAAACTCATTCTGATTGGTAAGCTAATGTTTAGTGTCCTCCAAAAAAATCACATAAATCATATTTGGATAGAATATACATGTTGCTATGATGACTACCTGCACTTTTATATTTGTCTGTCTGTCTGTCTGTCTGTCTGTCTGTCTGTCTGTCTGTCTGTCTGCAGGGGTGGCTGGCCATGGCAGGCTGCAGTTCGTTTGCGAGGATCTCGAGGAGACGGGAGGTTGGTGTGTGGAGCGACTCTCATTGACACCTGCTGGGTCCTCACCTCAGCACACTGCTTCAAGAGGTCACACACACACACACACACACACACACACACACACACACACACACACACACACACACACACACACATATACCAACTGTTGTGGAAGTGTCTATACAGCGAGGGAGGAATTTCATTGGCAGAAGAGACCTTGTTGAAACAAAATAAAGACAGGCTGCAAACTGGATTAAAGATTTTAGGTATTTGGTATAAAGGTTTAATTGTTTTCTGCAGAGAACAATCAAAATGACAAGAACAGGTTTCACAATGTACAGAGTTACAGAGTGGCCACAGTTCTGTGTCCCAAACCGCATATGGCAGTTCCTTATATCCCCTTTGTCCCTGCAGAAACTAGGCCATGTTTGGAAAACAGTTTAATCTTAAACATAACAATTAGTGGACAGTTGGGGCTCTTACGTATTTCTGAATCTGTCCTCCGTGCGTCAAGTTTTCTTGACCGGTCATTCTATCTTAACTGAAAAAGGACATCTTGTCTCTCTGGATAGGCTATGGTCTCGACCTGGGACCTGGTATGATAAACACGGCTTTAGACAACTGTTTCTGTCAGACTTTATGCCATTTGTCATTGGAGGACAAATGCAGAGACATAACATATTCAGTTGTCTCCTACAAGGAAAAGACACTGAGGAAAGATACAGAAGTCATATACTCTGAGAGGCCTTGGAGATCTTATGGTCATCATTGGTTAAATGTAATTTTCCCATTACATTCCTCCCTTTTGATTACATACTAATCACAACACAATTGAAAATTACTGAAAAGAAGACATGCATATCTGCACGTCCCAACAAAAAATGTTTTTGTGAGGAATTTAAACCTCTTAGTTTAAGCTACCACTACATCTAGTCTAAAAGAAAGAAAATGAGAATTAAAATGGATTTTATGAATCTGGAACTACTCAAATTCGGAAGCTTAGTCCGAGTTGTAACTGTCCTCATTGTAAGAGGGCAAATGAAACAATTGAGGACCTTCATCTTTTGGTTAAAGGCTTGATACTGAACTTTCTCAAGAGTAAACAAAGAGGAAATAATTTTTTGTATTAATGGGATAATACAACAAATACCCATCAAACAGATCACAGAGATTACTGGAACCACAATTTTCCACATCCAAGCCTTCCAACCCTCCCCAAGTAACCAAGCGCCCCAATCCCACCCAGAATCAGTGTGATGGACATCTTGAGCCCTAAGATTAGTGGCGAGTTGGTTTAGCTGATGAACAGTGTCAGTGATGTTTCCTTCAATGTCTGGGATGAATGTGCTGCATTGATCACCTATCACATTTTGGCCTTTTACCTGTACTAAGTGCATTCTTATTGTTTTTTCTTTTTCTTAGTATGGACTATTGAGTTGGTCGCCAATACATTAATATAGAATGCTCCGCATGGATCTTTTCCTGATAACCACGCACATACTACAAAATAACCTTCGTCTTGTAGATTAACTCTGTTCGGGGTTAGCATTACTGCGGGGAAGAGGTGTTTACTTTCTGTACTGTTGGTCTATTTGTCAGGTTGGTGTGGTCAGAGGGAATCTGATTCCCCCAATCTGACCCACTTGTGTGCCAAATTGCTAAATCCCATGATGGGCACAATGCTTCCCCTTTCGGGTCCTGCATCATGTCCATTACAGGCATATAGCATATGTACATTTCTACTTCACCCCAGAGTGATTTGTCATTTCCGCACTGAAAATAATCGGATGGTTGTAACAGGAAAGAAGTTGATGTTAGATACTACCGTGAAGTTTGTTGACCTTAGGTTATTGTTTTTCTTATATTGCTCATACCCCAGTTGCCAATAGTGTCTAGACAAGAAAGGTGAAGAGCGTTCTACTCATTTTAACCCCTTATTTGACGAGTGAAAACTGAGTGTGCGTGTGTAACGTGCATCAGTAGTAACATTAATGGGAGAAGAAGTGGTGTTAGAATAAATGGTGTTGTCAGATTTAGCTCTATCATATCTGTCTAACAACCAAAATGCAACCCCCCACAAACACAGAAAACAGAGAACCAGAATACATTTATGTCATACACCATGCCTGTCTCTTCCTGTGTTCGTCCATCATCACAGCAAGCCTGCTGTGTCCTTCCAGGAATGTGCTGTGTGTGTGTGGGTGGCTGGGCGATGCAGTACCGTGCTGCAGATTTTTCTTCTGGTGTAGTGGATTTCTTCTGGTGTCAGAGGTTCGTCCACTAGCACGTGACACACCGTTGGAGTCAGGTTTTTTTCAGGTTTTTTTGTGTGTGTGTGTGTGTGTGTGTGTGTGTGTGTGTGTGTGTGTGTGTGTGTGTGTGTGTGTGTGTGTGTGTGTGTGTGTGTGTGTGTGTGTGTGTGTGGTGTGTGTGACGTTGGTGACACAGAAACGCCGTCTGTCAAGTCACGGAATTTAGAACGTCGCACCGTTGGTAACACAGAAACGCCGTCTGTCAGGTCACAGTCGGTCTTCTGGCAACCCTGGCTCGTCCTCTGGTGCTGAAACTTCTTGCAGTGTGATGCGTGGATCCACGGAGCCCGCTCAGCAACCTTCACTGCCGTGTAGGTGACCAGAAGAATCTGGAAGGGACCTTGCCAGCATTTTTCACAACCACTAAATCTCCTCGGCTTCAGCGAGTGGAGTGGTCCTTCAGCTGGTTGGGGCAGGGCAGCAGAAACTTGGATTCTTATGGCAGAGAGAGCAGAAGACAGTTGTACACACTACTCTAACGTGTCATGCCCACACAGAGCTGTGGAGGGAAGGGGTGCTCTAGGAGCCTCTAAACCCTACACTGGGTGGTCTGCCGAGAAGAATCTCGAATGGACTGACGTTGCTGCGCGTTCTTACCCTCATTTGCATGTATATAGTTTTGTTCTTAACGTGCCGTTATCGCTTGACAACCGACTTGATATTCCCCACCTGGGAATGATTTCTGTCATTAGAGCTTTTGCTAACAATGAAGCTGTTTGTTTTTGAAGCGGGAAGCACCTCCACCCATTTTGAAAACATATCAACCATCACCAAACAACACTTTTTCCCCTCTGACGGTGTGAGATCAACAAAATCCATCAAATGCCCTTATCGGTGGTGGATGTGCTACCTGCTGTGTTACAGTCACTGGTCTGCCTATATTGTGTTGTGCACATTTTCTTTTCTGCAAATGTTGTGAAGCCCTTAGTGAATAACAATGATCCATGAGCATTCCACTCTTTTGACACGATCCAGCCAGACACCCTCTTTAAAGGTGCACCCTGCATTTTTCAACTGTGTACTGCAGCTACTGAATCTGGAAGTTAAAAATCAGTCAGCTGCACCGTGTGTGCGGAACATTTGCATATGCCTATCTGTGATGGGAGCAAGATGGCCGTCAGAAGGTCATTGATCAATTGATGATGCAAAATGGGCTTACCATAAGACTTAAGGAAGTTTTGGTGTTTCCACAATGCCCCAAAATCATGTACAACCCCGAAAGCGTACCTGGAGTCCGTGTAGATTGTTACAGACGAACCTTCAGCCAGTTTACATGCTTCAGTGAGAGCAATGATTGTGAACCATCCTCTGCTACCAAATGATTTCAGCAGCCTGCGCCGAGAAGTGTTTGGGAAGAGATTTAGCAGTTAAGCTTTCTGCGTCAGATACTACAGCAAACCTTACCTGTCCCTGGCCAGTGTCAGGGCAGCGTGAGGCTGACCCATCCACATACAAAACAAGATCTGAATTTGGCAGTCAGATCTGGACACGGAGCACAGGTGTGTTGCAACTTTGCCAAAACAATCATGTGGTTCTCCCTATCCTGGTGTGGGCATAAGAGAAGCAGGGTTAACTACTGTAAAAATGTTTAGCAGTGACATTAGGCATATCAAGCAGACATGTGTGATACCTCAGATATCATGCTGCAAATAAATGTGAAAATCGTTGCTCCAATAGGATCAGAGAAACTACAGAGAAACAATGTTAATGGAGCAAAAATACGCCACAAGCCTGAGCCTGTGACCGTGAGACTGCAAGAGAACAGACGTTATGCAGCCCAAACGTTCAGCCACTGTCTGAGTGAATGGAAGTTTAGGGTTTGCAGACCTAAAGTCGGAGGGTTTTGAAAAGCTTTTTGAAGATTTGCAAACGCCTGGTCCGCCTCTGTCGTCCATGTGAGGCGGGTATGCGCAAACATATTTTTACCATGTATTAAGTTAGCTAAAGTTTGAACTAACTGAGCATAATTCAGAGTTAAAACGCGACAGTAGGAACACATTCCTCGAAATGACATCATTTGTTTGTTTTTTTGTTGCAGGTTTTGGGAGGGAAACTATTGCCTCAATTCGAGATAGAGACAATGTTTTCCTAACGCTGAGATGTCATGACCCAAAAAATGCACTTCTTTTTTCACAAATTGCAGTTTAGCTAACCTAGCTTTGTGCCCCTCTGCTGCCAGATGTCACAGTAATGCAATAGTGTCTCGTTCACACTGTTCTTTTGTTGGACTCGCCACTAGGCAGTCATCAACATATTGAAGGAGAACAGAACCTGGGGAAAGGGTTAAGCTTTCAAGGCTGTCCCTCCGTGCTTCATTGTAGATGGTTGGGCTCTCGACAAATCCTTGCCCTAGGCGTGTGAATGTGTATGCCTTACCATCAAACAGGAATGCGAACCAGTCTTTGTCCACTGGAACACTGGAAAAAGCGTTAGACAAATCAACAACAGACAAATATTGTGCCCCCACCCCAGGAATTCCTTGAAGAATAGTGTATGGATTAGGCACATTTGGTGCACGTGCGTGGACCGCTGCGTTTACTGCTTTGAGGTCTTGAACAAAACGCCATTCGACCGGTTTTCCCTTATCACGAATTTTCTTGACAGGGAAAATTGGCGTGCAAACAGGTGAATCAGGACAAGGAACTATAACTCCTGCTTTCAAAAGAGAGTTAAAAACCGGTCTGATGGCGTCAATCGCTTCCTGTTTCAGTGGGTACTGATGCTTTTTAGGCCTGAAGTCTGAGCGCGGTGTGATGACAACAGGCTGACAATTTTTGATGTCATATTTATGCGCTGCCCACAGGTGAGTCGGCACGTGGGACAGCAACGGTGAGATCTTTGTGGGGGAAGTATTCACAGCATTATTCAAAAGTGTGTGTGTGTGTGTGTGTGTGTGTGTGTGTGTGTGTGTGTGTGTGTGTGTTTTGAAAATAATGAGTCAGGCTGGGCAATGACAAAATGTTGTGACTCCTATGCCAAAACGTAACATTGGATCTTCTACCTAACAAATTCACAGGACACCGGAGAGAGCAAAAACATTTTTGCACTTCTCTTCTGCGACGAATAATGTAGATTCTAATGTACACACATCATGGAGGTTGAACATCTTTCTGGAAGAATTGCTCCACTTGCACTTTGGCAAAAGAACAACTCTGCCAGAAAGCTTTTAATTTGCAAATAAAATCAGCCAAAAACCCTACATCCCTTCCCTGCACATTCAAAATCGTAGTAGCCAATTTATAAACCTCAGATGAAAACATTGCATAAGTAGGAATACTTTCTACATGTTGTTTCATTCTAGGTGACAAATTGCATCTAGAATTCTCCCTATTGTGCGAGGAAGAGTGTGATGTTTATGGACTGTAGCGTATGAAAGCATTTACTTCATTGCAATAGATTAGTTAGTTAGTGTGTTTTGCATTTTTACTTCCCTTATCTGGTGCAGATCCCGCTGGCTCAGACTCTCCACCGCCCTCCTTCCCCTCCTTCCATCCATCCGCCTGTTGCTGGCTGTAGACGCGATCCCCAGCTGGTGGACCTCTCTGTTGTCGTTCGCGTTTTAGGGATGGGCATTTGTCTGCCCAGTGTCCTTTTCCTCCGCAGTTGAAACATGTATCTCGGTCCACTGCTGACCTCTGCCCTCCACCTCGCCCTCTGCCTTTTCCTCTCGCTTTGCCTCTGCCCCCTCCCCTCTCCAGCCACCGTTGACACTGTCAAAGTTATTTTTCTTCTGTTTCTCTTCGTTTCTCGACTTGTAGCATTGGATGACGGTACACGATGCTGCTGTTGCTGTCAGATGTAGGTGGGGGAGAGGCCCTGGCTGCTTGTAGAGAGGGAGCTTGCAGCGAGGTGGGTGCTGTGTGGAATCTTGTCCGCTCCTGGCGCTTGCTTCTGGGGGAGACACGGACGGTGTTTCTCCCTTCGGCCTGGATGGCGGAGGAGGGTAGGGCGGTGGTGGGTTGAGCAGCTGATCGCCGTCTTTGAGACTCGGATAGAGAGAAAATGCATTAGTGACAGTGGCAATTTCTGTTTTTTCTTCCCTGCACGTGTCTTCTCTCATCCACTGATTAAAACACTCTTTGTTTTTTTCTATTTGAATCAGATCTTGGGTGCTAATCATTTTCCCCCCTTTTTCTTCGTCTTCTAAATCCTGTTTTAGCATTCTAAGTTTACCTGTACTTAAAGAACCATTTTCAGGAAAACCATGTTTTGTTGTCCAATATGGCAGACATTCTATAGATGTAGGCCCAAATGTTCTCACCATTTCATCCACTACCGGCCTTAACGTGTGACTTTGTGCCCCTGTTACCCATCTACAAAAAATAAACAGATAACAACCAGCGGAAATACTACTTTTTTTTTGTATAATCGTCACTATACGGCCCAGTTTAGTCCTCGGTAAACTTTGCGGGTAAACCTGCAAACAGCTGTAACTTAATGTAAGCTACAATGACGACTGTTTATCTGTAATGATTTCAAAATCTATTGCCCGTATTGGATGGAATGGTGTCCACTTGTGCTTCCTATCTGTTATACATAACAGACAGGAGGCAATTAAGATTTCTCCTGTTCTGTACACAACCCAAAGTTTTACAAAACAAAAAGTGTACTTTCACCGGAAACCCTCAGTTAAACCGCAGTCAATATTTGTCTCATAAAAACTGTCTCAATGTCTAATTCAAATCAATTATCCAACAGTATTGAAACTTTAACTTACCCCCGCTGTTTGAAATTGCTTCCTTTTCGTTTGGATTTCAGAGTGGAATCAGCGAGCCCTCCGCGGTTTCTGACCCTATGTCTCTCAAAGATGTTTTTGGCGAGGTTTAGAGGCAGGTGATCATCAGATCTCTGGAGCGCGCTGTCATCAGTTACCAGGGCAGTCTCGATCTGATCCCCCCCTTGAAATCCTGCCAACAACGCCAAGTTTGTTGTGGAAGTTTCTGTACAGCGAGGGAGGAATTTCAGTGGCAGAAGAGACCTTGTTGAAACAAAATAAAGACAGGCTGCAAACTGGATTAAAGGTTTTAGGTATTCGGTGAAAAGGTTTAATTGTTTTCTGCAGAGAACAATCAAAATGACAAGAACAGCTTTCACAATGTACAGAGTTACAGAGTGGCCACAGTTCTGTGCCCCAAACAGTATATGACAGTTTCTTATATCCCGTTTGTCCCTGCAGAAACTAGGCCATGTTTTGGAAAACAGTTTAATCTTAAACATAACAATTAGTGGACCTCAGGCAGACAGTTGGGGTTCTTACGTATTTCTGAATCTGTCCTCCATGCGTAGCTGAAAAAGGACATCTTGTCTCTCTGGATAGGCTATGGTCTCAACCTGGGACCTGCTATGATAAACACAGCTTTAGACAACTGTTTCTGTCAGACTTTATGCCATTTGTCATTGGAGGACAAATGCAGAGACATAACAAATTCAGTTGTCTCCTACAAGGAAAAGACACTGAGGAAAGATACAGAAGTCATATACTCTGAGAGGCCTTGGAGATCTTATGAATGAATAATATGAAAATCATTGGTTAAATGTAATTTTCCCATTACACAACTCACACACATACTGTATGTATTTGTCACCAGTTGAAAGGCTAGGATAAAATTTTGCAAGCCAATTAATCTCATACAGCATGTAGTATGGAGGCCAGGAAATTATCAGTTTTGAAGAAATCTTCATTCATGAAAATGTGGGTGAGCTTATGCATACATTTCCCTCCTTCTCTGCTAGAGCTACACCTGAACTGCACTACTTAAAACTACTTCAGTATATTCAATTCTTACAGTGGAATGAGAATCTCAATGATGTGAGCAGTGATCAGTCAGTAGTTTAGTTGTGGTGCAGGTGCCAGGGAGACAGCCAGAGTTACTTCATCTCAACTTCATCTGGTTTGGGAGCCTCCACCTGGCACCACCAATATGACATCAATCACATAATGCATACAGCAGAGAAGGCAACAGAAAGAAAAATGATAAGGAAAGAACATTAATTGAACATAGAATGACTTTTGTGAAGAGCTTACAAAGTTGAGCGTTGTGAGGGCACTAACCCTGCCTCTGCATTTGATATCTGTACAGCACATGTAAGGTTGTCAGACTGTATTTTAGGTACTGTATAATGTCTTTTGGTTGCGTGGGAAAACCATAACTCTTTATAGGCCCCAGCAGCTCTGCCACTATGAATACAGATTTTTCCACATTAAACAGAGGAAGTGGTCATTCACTAAATCGTATCCATTACCATTGATCCAGCCATTCCCAGGCCCTTTCTTCTGCCAGAGTTGTACTCCCAATGCAAGAACCTCTACTCTGCGGGTCCTCTTTCTTTAAATGACACACAGGAAACTTACAGCTGTGCTTTTCTGCAAATTAGGAACACTTGGGAAATAGCAATCAGGGCTTCTAGGATTGATGAATGCAAACAGTGCCCATAGTTGACCACCAGTGTAATTGCAGATTGACAATAATGTATGTTAGTCTGACTCTTTACTAATAATGGTAAGTCATTTAAAACTGCACAGTAGGCACTATGGTAGACACAGTAGTTAGCCTCAAACATGCCACAGTCTTTCCGTGATTGCTCTTGTGGTTGAAAGGCTTAGTTTGCTTGCACAGGAGTAGATAATTGATAGGCTTTACCAAAACAAATTCATTATATGTGCTCACTCACCTACTGCCTCAGGCTTTGCCTTTTTATTTATATTGAATGGGTTTTAATAATTCACAATAGCTTGTGGAATTCATCTGCCAGGTTCAGATTGATGACATTCCTACAATAGTAACATTTTGCTGACTGCAGCCACATTGGCACACAATTTGTAAAGTAGCAAGTAAAGCACAATGCTTTTCTAGTGTAACAGTAATTATTTCTAATAGACGTTGCTTACAGGATACCGTGTACACCCAAACACAGTGACAAAAATGATGAAAGGTACTGTATTTTGTTCTGTGTTCTTGTCTTCAGCTTTGAAAAGTAATATGCTGCATGCAAGCCAGAGCATGCAGACCAAGATAGGGACTTCCGACTTTACTGTGTCCCTTTCTTATACAGTATGGTAACCAAAATAGGGTGATACAGCACACACAGCAACAACAACAAAAAACATGCAGTCACACAGTACACAGAATATGCATCAACAAGTTAGCGTACTGTTGGAATAAAATGTATTCATATCATGTGTGCTCATAAACATATTCACGTAGTGCATTATATTAATCATATGTGTTAAATTTATTAGGTTTTGCGCTAAAAGAGCTAAAGCATTACACATAGTCTGCTTGGTGTCAGTGTGATTATTAGGTTCACTTCTGAATAAGAAGCATGTAGTTTATAGTTCACTGTGACCTTATAATAGGTTTGTTTTGATACAATGTGTCCAACCATAGCTCTGCCGAGTGCATCAATTCTAAAAAGCAGGGCCAAGGGTGGTTAGGGACACATCCTGTGTTTGGGTGAAGGTCCTCTCCAGTAGACGTCTGGTACCTGTTATCTATTGTGCAGGCCAATCGCTGCTAGACACGAACCTTATGGAGACAAAAGACAGCACACGAACATGTCACGTGGTAGCAACTGAATCCCCCCTGAGGACATAAAATCATGCAGAATGAGCTAGAGGGTTAGACAAACTTGGGAGAGCTATGGATGCATATTCTCTGTAACTTTGTCTCTAGAATATATTCTGAATAAACATTCTTTTATCCAACCTACGGACTTGAACCCTTCTTCCTGAAAGAATCTAGAAGGGCAGGATTTGAGCCCAACAGTACTCACTTCTTCTTCTTGTTCTAATTTGCACACATGCACAGATGATTTCATAATGACATGTTAAGGTGCCACTACCAAATCTAACTAACACAGTCATGTTTCCCTATACCTTACACTACCGATTAGTAGGTTCATAAAAATTGACCTTAGCTCAGTAATCACATGCTGTCAACATGTTAAACCTATTTATACCTTGTAGCTGTACAGCTGGGGGCTTGCCAACAGTAACACAACTCCAGCAGATTTGTAACTGTTTTTAGCAACTACAACAACGTGTGAAAGGTAACTTAGGTGTCGCATTCTAACTCCATTCTGATCCTGAGATGTTGCCTTCATGGTGGGTATGCACTCCATGTATTTAACTGGTCAGCAGTGTCTTTGCTCTGCCAGGAACGTCTTGGCATTCCTAGGTCAGGAGATCCGGAAAACACACTACCAGTTGTAACTGGACACACAGACTTGGCTCGATCGAAAGGTCTCCTTCCTTAACTCCTCTCCCCTTCCTTCTCCTCCCTCCCTCCCTGTCCTTTGGTCCCATTTTTGTCCCTGACTTACCTCTTTTCCTCTCCCACTCCATTTCAAAAAGGCCAAACATCTCTAACAAGTAAATGGAAAGCGTGGAAAACACTTTATTATGTCAACCTATGAGTCAGTATAAAGCATAAACACACAGACACAATGACAGATTTATTGTTTTCATTCTTGTCTATACTTAGTCTGTATCCAAGTTTTAATTTGTTTAGCTCCAAGAAGTAGTGCAGGACATTGTTAATCAAGATTTATAGTGAATTGATAAAAGCAATGTTGTGTGAAGAAGGAGATAAGGCAGAAAAAAGGAGGGACCATATATTTAATTGGTTAATCGGACAAAGCTTTTAGGACTGTCTGATTAAGTATGTGCAATATTTATAAGCCTCAGGGGGAACATGAACACTATACGTAATACTTTGTAGAAAAGCTTTGGAACATATAGGAAAAAAAATCTAAATCTAAAACTAGTGCAGATTTTATAACTGTGTGCTCAGTGTAACAGTACAGAGTACTGTTTTCAGCTTTAGATGAACTATTGCTGAATTAACCCATGCAAGAGCTCTTTATTTTATTGCTTATGGTTTATGTATCAGCAGTGGAATACTACGCACACACACACACACACACACACACACACACACTTTCTTTAATGACCTCTCTTAATCCATCCCTCTATTCCTCTCTGTTGCAGGTACGGAAACAGCACCAAGCAATATAAAGTTAGAGTGGGCGACTACCACTCCCTCGTCCCTGAGGAATATGAAGAGGAGTACGGCGTCGATCAGATTGTCCTCCACCCAGGCTACCACTCCCATAACAACGATTACGACCTGGCCTTGGTTCGTCTGTCACCGGGGGCCGTGGGCCAGATGCCGGGAGAGTGTGTGTCATTCAGCCGTCATGTTCTTCCCGCCTGTCTGCCCATGAGGAAAGAGAGAGTGCTCAAACAAGCCAGCAACTGTCATATTACCGGCTGGGGTGACACGGGTAAGGATGTGTTTGTGTGTAGAGGTGGATACGTATCCTGAGGTGCAAAACATGACATCATTTTATTTCATTCTTGTATTTAGGATGTAAGCAACACTGTAAATTGGAAGGTGTAGGACCTTCACAACTTCAAAATCACACTGGGACTAGTTATTTGGGGCAAAAGTCTATTGTACATTCGGACAGACAGTGAAATAATCACGTACTGTATCCACTGTATTCTTACCATATGTTAGTCATTTTGAAGGTTAACTGCAAATGTATATATAGTAAACAAGAATCCTCCACCAGTAATTGCACTTGTTTGACTTCTCTGTATCTGTCCATACACTTGACTATGTACAGCGGCAGACATCTGTTAGTGAACTTTAAGTTACATGCTGATGTCATCATCATTAATCATTGCAACTTAGTCACAAAGGGCTACAGACAGTGTCAGTACATATACAAAAACATGTACTCCCTATTGAGGGGGTTTTGTGTGTCTGTTTTCTTAATGTCGGTTGAATTTTTTTGTGTGTGTGTGTGTGTTTTTTTTTTATTAGTTTACCCAAGTGTGATGACAGCACAGGCTATTTAGAGTGTGTGATGGTGAGATGTCTGCTTTGTACAGCTGTTTGCATTTGGCAATCTGCCCTCTAATATCACACACACTCCACCCTTAGAGAGACAGAGGGGAGGGGGGTCTTACAGTACACCAGGAGAGGATATCGGTGGATAGATTTATCCTCTGCAGACATTTTGGCCACAAGGTGAAGTACCTTCTTGGTACTGTTGGGTGAAGTGACTGCCAACAGCATGTGTATCAGAGGAAGCACATTTCTGTGTACAGCCTCCAACAGGCCAACAGTGAAGTTACACGGCCAGGGATCTAACAACTCATCCTCTAGGGACCATAAATGTCTCTACCAAATGTCATGGCAAATCATCCAATAGTTGTCCAGACATTTCACTCAGAACCAAAAGGACGAAAGGGATGGGCCTACCGACCGATATTGCCATCACTAGAGCCATGCCACTATCATGGTTAAAACACAAATATGATGCTCACACACACTATTCCACCTACCTTCCACCTCTCATTCTAAACTCTTACACTTTGCCTCTTTTTCAGGCCGCTCATACTCCAAGACCCTACAGCAGGCCCCCCTCTCCTTACTTCCCCGGCGTCATTGCCAGCAGCATTTCCACAGTGCCTTCACAAGCCGCATGCTCTGCGCTGGTAGCACCCAATCGGAAAAACGAGTGGACAGTTGCCGCGGTGACAGTGGAGGTCCATTGGTGTGTGAGCGTCTGGGAGGGGGTTGGGTGGTTTACGGGGTCACGTCCTGGGGTCATGCTTGTCGGACACAACAGTCTCCCGGCGTCTACACCAAAGTCTCTGCTTTCCGCTCCTGGATACGCAAGGTGATTGGCCGTGATGACAGGAAAGAGAAAAAGCGATGAAAGGTGAATGACAGATTTAAAGAATTGACCTCTTGATTAGAAAGAATGACACTCAAAGACTTACTCAATTGGTCAGGTGACAACTGATACAAAAATGTCTTTTCTTTCATCTAAGTCATAAGCACTTATTTTAATGATTTAATATTCTCTTGAGCTGCAAGATTTTGGATCCAAAAAATGTAACTGTAACTTAAATATCTTTTTGTTGTTTCTTGTGAGATGGCATACTACACTTAAAAACATAATTTTTTTTCCAAAATAATGTTTTCTGTGCTTGCTTTTGTTGTAACGTTGTGATTTCTGGTGTGGTATGAAAATTGTTGAAAAGGGACCACCGTAAAAAAACAAAAAAGAAAGAAGATAAACAGCATACATGCATGCACTCATGCGTACAAGTAATGGCATGATATGAAGTAGCAGACTTGCACTAAGAATCCCCCTTTTGGTACTTATTACATGATATTCAGAGCTTTTGTGTTAAGCATTCAGGTCACATTGACATTTGCCAAATTGAAATATGCATTTCAACCTGATTTCATTATTGTTTATGTAATGTGTCTCCATTGGGCTCATTGTTTTGCTGTGTAAAAAGCAGATTTCAGGTCTTCTTAGTAATAACTCAGGCATTTATCATTTACAAGCAGTCAATATTTGTCCTTAAGTCAATGCTGCTGGACATTTGCAGAGAAAGGAAGGGACTAAAGTGTGTTTCTGAATCACAACACATAACAGCATTTCTAAGTGTTGATTTGTCGTATTGACACTGTTAATTCATGTTCTTTTGTTCTAGTAGGATAGTTAAGTAACGGAGACAATCTGGTACACTTGAAAAAAAACTACACTGCCTTCTTATTTGGTGTGTTTACTGACTAAGTGTTATGTTTAAATGTACTGTAACATTTTTTTATAAATAGGTTTTTGTACAAATAAAATAAAAAAGTGAGTTTGTTTGTTTGTTTGTTGTTGTTTGTGTGTTTAGTTAACACACTTAAATGTTTTAAGTCATACTGTAATGGCCAAAGTCTGTTTATGTAAATATCACTGAATATATGTTTTAAGTGGTTGTTGCACTTTATGTTACACTTTCTGTTATTCCCATACATCTGAATGGTGGCAGCAGCTGGAACAATAGAGCTCTTTCAGGTTTGTTTCTGACTGCAAACTGTCAAAGTGAGCACCACTATGTCAGACAATGCGTATGCACACACACCCACACAAACACAGTGTCATCAGTTTGTCACACAGTGTCGACAGGGATGGCAGTCATTTTCTGAGTTGTTCTTATTTACAAAGCAAACACGCCATGTCGACTCAACACCCATTTAAGAACGGGGACCAACTGCTACAGTGGGAAGCTGCACAAAATCTTGGCAACATAAATGCTAATTATTCTCATCTTTCCAGCATTTCTTTTCCTTATGTGCTTAAAAGTTATGTTAGGTTCAATGATTTAACTTTGGACCAGTTATTGTTATAGGTTTACTCCTTGTATCAAAGCACTTTATTTGTTCTGCATTTCCTGTATTTTTGATCAAGTTAAGCCAAAACCTTTATTATAGTACAGTACAGTATTTTTTTATTGTAATATCGAACAGAATAGCACCACCTTGTGGTTAACCCATTACATTAAACTTTTCCATAAATCTGTATGGATGGCTTTTGTACATCCTGCTGCGTAAGTGAAATTTCAAAGTCTTTTCCCTTGTACAGTGTATGTTTACTTATGGACCTGAGACATAGAGCTCTGTGATTTAATTTATTGTTTTCAAAAGCATTTAAAAAAAAAAAAATCCAAATATATACAAAACAACGAAAAACAATGCTTCAGATAATGTTGAAAGCTTGAAAGTAGTCTAGCTCTGTTGGCTAATTAACTTTTACTTGATTTTAAAATATGTTATGAGACATGGATGCTAAAAATGAAATGCAAATGTCATCATGCGTTACTGCCTTTATTTCAGTGAACTGTTCCTTTCGATCCTCATAGACAAAATTGAACTATTTGTCAACCAAATGTGTGCCTGTTTTGTGCACACATGAACACAGAGGCAAATAGTTCAATTAACTAATAAGCTCGGGAGGCACAATATGCTACAGGGGGTTTGGGGGAGTAAACATGCAGCTCCATTTTTTTTACTCCTGCTGAGTGGATTGCCTGAACTCACCTAACTGCTCTGAGCTAGAGCACAGCTATACTTGTCTGAAGTACCCTCCTGTGGTCAATTTCACACATTACAAAACATTGGAGCTCATTTTATATGAGAATCAGGACACTATAAAACATGCAAAATATTAAACATAAAAAAGTATTATGATTTTAAAAAATTATATATTGTATACATTGCATTGGATACTTGCTATATAGTGTATTTGCCCCTATCAAATAAACAAAAAATGAATAAATTGAAATTAAGTGTTTTGTCTTTCGGCTGAGATAAATATTACATTTAATCTATATATAATAATATATAATAATCTGTATCTAATGCATAAAACAAAATCATGGATAGTCTCAGATGAACAATTAACACACAAATATAGACTAAATGTTAATTGAATCTATGATTTCATGTTATTTCTGCCAATTAAAAATGAACATGGCAGTGTTTTTCAACTGAATATTAAAACGTTGCTTCTTCTGATTTTTCTAAAAGACATTTGCATTCTTCTTGTGTCTTTTTTGATGTTAGATGTTGATTATCTGAATAAACCTCTATGCTTTCACTATGTTCACATTAATTAAGATTCAAAATATTGTGCATACACACATCCAAATAACATGAATAGAGTAAACAGACAACATTGCCCATTTTGTCTTTTTTCTTTTTGCTATTACCACTGAACCTTTAGCTATATGTTCTCTGCACTAATGAGGTTATATTAGATGTCATTAGAGGTAATGCAGAACAGAAGGTCTCATTATACATGGCTAATTTATTTATACTCATATCTGTTTCCATCCCTTAAACTCTGGCAACACTTGACAAAACCAGTTGGGAAAGATCTGGGGATAAAGATTAAACCTGAATAAGAGTGATCTCATGCACATCTGATTGGTTGCTACCCTCCCCAACCAACTGCTTTTGAAGTGGCTGAAAATATGCTTAGAGATTTGGGATTTGAATTGCTTTTAGACTGATTATATTTAGATCTTTTAAAAACTTGAATCTTTGCAACAACCTAAATGTTCTGGTGGCATATTACTGGGCTGCAACTTTTCAACATTTCAGTGGCTGTGGATAAATTTGCCTTTTCGTATCCCAATCATAAGCCTATCTTTTTTTTCATCAAAAATGATTGTTCATAACAAGACTGCATATCATTTTCTCTCAACTAGCTTAAATGAGTCAAAAGGGTCTTGAATTCTTCTCAGATGTTGTTCTCTCTGTGCGTCCTTCACTCCTGTCTTTTGATTTTGAAGACACTACAGTCTTGGCTTCTGCTCTACCAGACCTTTAGTGTTTAGTGGTGACTCACAAGACAAAAATCTCAAAAGTCCCATGACATGGTGCTCTTTGGATGCTTTTATATAGACCTTAGTGGTCTCCTAGTGTGTCTGAAGTCTTGGTGCAGAATTACAGCCACTAGGGCCAGTCCCACAATAAGCATTGTGCCATTTTTGAGTCTGCAGTTTTTGAGGAGGAGAGGGGGGGGCAAGGTGGAGGCCGGGGGTGTGGCCTTGACCAACTGCCACTTTGCTCGTTTGAAAGCCATGATGTCTCTGTCTCATGGGTGGACCAAATTTTGAGCGGGCAAAGCAGAGAAAGGGGAGGTAACCTTGTCCCTTATGACCTCATAAGATCGATTCCAGATCGGCCCATCTGAGCTTTCATTTTCTCAAAGGCAGAGCAGGATACCCAGGACTCGGTTCACACCTATCGCCATTTCTAGCTACTGGAGGACAATAGGCAGGCTGGGGCAACGGATATTGATGTTAAACAACGTCATATAGTGAAATCTTTATGCCATTGGACCTTTAAGGTGGTTGCCTTTTTTGACTTCATGGCTAAACATCATTTCCTGTTGCTTTAGTAATGTCAGAGCCATCCATAACATTCAAGGTTTATTGCAAAGGGTCTTTTATGATCAGAGATATAAAAAAAGCAGCAAATTGACAAAGACAATCCCACCTGGCAATCCCCACTGCAGTATATCCAAAACCCCGCACCCTCTAATACTGACACTGATATGAGATTACCATGTCATGCCTTTAAGGACAGGTTCAAATTGTTTCAAGTCTGTCTTAAACAATAGTCAGGTACTCGTTGTAATGAGAATAGGTTTTGCTTACTGTAAACATTCCACCTGTTCCTCACACTGGCCATTAAAGGATCCCTTCCTTATCCACTTCCAATGTGTGATGGCGGACAAAATCTTTGTTTATAGCAAAGACATGTTTAGAGGTTTGTCTAAAGTTAATACGAGTTGTCAGCAATCTGAGTTGGTCAAGTGGATATCTTCCAAAGGTACAGTCTTTTTTATGGACGGAATTCTCTGTTTGTATTTTCATGTACAGTGTTTACCTGTTTAGATGGAAGGGTGCAAGGCAGACTTGAACAACTGTGAACCTATCCTTTAACAATAATAGGTTGGTAGATACATTCTTATGTATCACCTTTACTGAATAAGCATGTATATGCATTGTAGCAGTGTAGGATATTAAAAAAATATTTTGGGGGCAACTTTTACCTCCACTGTCTATTAAATCAGGGCATATACCAACTTTTAGGAGCACTTAAAAAAATGTATAAATAAGTAATAGTGATTAGTGCATAAAGTTGCTGTGTTGTAATGTGAAATGAGCCCAGATTTATATACATACAATAACCACCACCTTTTGCCAACATGAGTAAATAAAAACATCCTATTGCTACTATCAGTGGATTTATATGTAACGGCTCTATTTGTGAGTAAGAGAAAGTGGAGACATAAATGGAAAATTAATAAATTAAATGAAAAATAAAATGATAGCTTAATGTAGGATTAGGATATTGGCCTGAATGGATAAAAATAGTCTATACATAAAGTTTTGGGAGCTATTTTTGTCCTTCACTCAAGTGTTTTTTGGGCATTCTGAGATTTCTTTTGCTATTTTTGCCCTTTGTCCCCCTTAATTTCCAACACTGCGTTAAAGTCTAATGCACCAAATGTGACAAGCAGTAACACAGTGCGACTTTCAGAAGCTATAGCATGGAATATCTTCATTTTTTACACTGGCTGCACTGTGATAACATGTATTATCAAGTAGCTCAATTTATGCTGCAGGTATGTAGGTTGGGTAACAGCATTGTCTATATTTTGTAGCCTGACATGATGTTGTGTACTCTGTAAATGTATGTTATATTATAAATAGTAAAATAACATTGTTGTTTGAACTGAACATCATTGTATGACAGGTTGGTTAATGGTCACAAACTCCTCAAACAGAAAACTGTCATAAACGTTCATTTCACTTACCTTAGAGGACAAAGAGTCTATTATAAACCATTAAGGTTTACAAAGAATATTAGACTTCATACATAGGTTTATCCTGCACAATATGGTTCATGTGTGTTTTTTGGTCGTTAAACAAAACAAACAACTTGTGCTGTCAGTTATATTAATTTCTTTAATTTTGGTTTTTGTGTTTGACATTAAGTTTTTTTTGCATTCAATTTGAAGCTTAACAACGTAGGCCACTGGTTTTAAAAATGGAAAGAGAAAGGAGGTTGAGACTTAAATGAGACACTGACAAAATAAAAACTGTCTGCAGTTACAGTAGCTACTTAAAGAGTCTAGGAATTAGGTGCCATATGCATTAGGCTCATTTTGGTCACTTTTCTTACCACAAACTCATGTCCCCTCAGCGCTGGATCATCAGCACTCATGCTCTGCTAAATGGACACGGCGCTCTTCTGCATGGCTTGTCAAAGGAAAATAATGAGCAGGGAATGCATCTTGCGCCTGTGAATAATTTCCAGTCCATAATTTCCGGTGACATCTCTAGATGTGTACAAGGCTATCACATCTACCAGAAACTAGCTTCACTTCTTAAAAAATAACTTACAAAACAATGAGAAGCTATCATGGAAAGCAAAAGCCTGTCAGTCACCCTGAGTCTATGCACTTATCCTCCCTTCTTATTCACTTTCATTGTGCCAAAAGAAAACTAAAAGAATAGTTAAGCAAAACCACATAGGGTGCTATATTTTTTTATTTTATTTTTTTGTCTTGGGGATCAGAACAGAACTTAGTGCAAAGTCATCTCTAAGGGAACCACGCACAGCTGACCAGCGCTGTTCTGGCATCATAAATTAAAGGTGAAAATAAAACAAAAGTAATAACCCTCAAAGTAGCTGCAGGTCTGCACGAGAGCTCACCACAGTTCAGAACTGAGTTTGGGCATCAAAGACTTGCCAAATACTCCTTGTCTCCCATAGTTCTCGTCATCCTTATAATGTGGCTCTTCCTTTTTGTCCCACTTTAGACAGAGCTGTCAGAGTCACCTGAAACTCTGATTCCATCTATCCATCCTTTCGTCCTTCCAAGAGTTCAGTTTAAGCGCTCCAAAGTTTCTTGCTTCTTTGCTTTTTATGACATCTGCTTCCTCCAGCAGTGTCACAGCTCCTAGGTGAAACAAGGCATCCCGTCCTTACCTTCACCTCAGGGTTCACTAACAGGCCACAGACAGTACATCTGATCTGAAGGTCAGGTGCTCCTGGTCACTTCCTGGTCTTCGACCACTTGACTTTTAACCCTGGTTCATGGATGCAAAGGTTATCTAACCTTCAGAAAGAGGTAAAGCAAGGGATGGGGATGAAGAGGAAAACACAAAGAAGAGGGAAAAGAGATAGAAACAGTAATATAATTCCATTTTGTTTACATATTGATTCAAATGCCAACTGTGACAAAGAAAAGAAAACATGCTGCAATTGTTGTGAATGGGCTGGAAAACCTAAGTAGACTGTCCAGTGGCTCCCTCTAATTACTTAACAGTGACAGTACACAAACAAATCCGCAGACAAAAGACAATGTTGAGCTCTGCAGAGATCAAGATGAGATGACTGTCAGCAGTAGCACATGTTTGGAACACCTTGACAGGATGATAGTGTAATCAAGTTCAAAAGATGTGATATTTCTTCTTATTAGAAGCCAGTTATATTTGTATTGTTTTGTATTTTGAATCCTCCGTCGATACTCTGATGGGGTTCTGCATAGACATAAACGGTTTTGAATATTTCACATGAGAAATTTTCACATGAGTTTTGTTTTCTTTGTGTGACATATGACAAATAAACATGGTTTGATGATGACTAATGGGTGACTAACGTTATAGACTTCCAATAGGTCAAAATGTATTTTTTGTAAAACTTGCATTAAACTAATCTAAGAGCATTATTAAGACGGGTCTACACTACAAACCACTCTAAATTATTTTTTGATCAAACCACACCCACACAGTCCTGATGAGTTTTTGTTTTAGTTAGACACGTAATTAATATTAATATTTTTTTTAAATATAACTCTAAATGTTGCTTATTTAGTCGCTGAATTGTCATCTTGTAAAAAAAAAAAAAAACATAATATATGAAACCAAGTTTTCTGGGACTTCATGAACATGTTTTTTACTATCTGCTGACGTGTGTCTGTTTAGAAATTTTGGCTTGCATTTAAAAGCTGCTGAGATAAGTATCACAGAGTTTAAAGCTGCTGACCTTCTGCAGCTCCTCTCGTAGCCAGGAGGGAAGGGGCTGACCAAGACGATGCAGCAGCTTTGACAGCTCCACGTTGTGTTCCTTGTAGTACCTGGAGAGATATGCATGTGCCTGATGAGAGGAGAGGGAGATAGAAGAAGAAGAAGAAGGGTGAGAACAACATAGGAAAGAAGATAAGCATAGCAGTGCCATAGTAGGTGATAAACAAGACATAAAGAGAGATAAATGATGTTCCACCGTCTTTAGATCAGTTTATTTCTCCTCAATAGGGCTTAAGGGCCACTAAGTGCCTAAGTGGTATGAACAGATCTATGAAAAGAGAGGTTAGAGGGAAGGAAAAAATTACATGAAGGATGTATGAGATCTATTATCTCTCTCCCTTCTGTGTGCATCCATCATCTCTGCATCTATTTTCTCTCCTCCCTGGTGTTCCCTTTATTTCCCTCCTCCTCTTCTGTCCCCCTGGTGGACATTCAAATACAGTTTAATTACAGGTGACAGTGAGGCGCAGCCATTAGCCATGTGTGAGCACATGAGGGAAGACAAATTGTATCTATGTGTGTTTGTATTCATGTGAGAGCAAATGTGTGATTCATTGTCGGCAGGTCTGCTCTCTCCTCCGTGGAATCAGTAGCCAGGACAAAGATTTATGAATTGGATTTTCTCCTTCTACCTTTCTCCCTGCAACCTAATCTCCCCCTATCTTCTCTCTCACGGGTGGTGTGTCACTATTGAGTCCTCATAATTAGGTTGTAACCTTCTGGCTGGATCTGATTGGCTGAAAGTTTCCACCTCAGCGCTCTAGTCCTGTGGGAAATTTTGCCACAGCAATGGAGAGTTGTGTATCACTGTCAGTCAGGTTGCTGTTTTTTTCTTTCTTCAACATTCCATTTTTTTCACTGAGCAGAAATCTATTCTAATTAAAATGTATATGTTTACCTCTGGGTCCATAGGAGGGTACTTTCTCCCTTTGCTCTTTCCCAAACATTTTGTCTTTCCTCCCTCAAGGAGCTGGCACCAAAAGCCCTTCTGAGGGTCAAACCTAAAAGAAAAGAAACAGAGAGAGACGGACAGAAGAGCAATCTTAATAAAACTGTAAATAAGTAGTAAGTTCAGTCTGAATATAAAGCAGTGAGTGTCTGTTGTTTTAAGAAATTACAGTGGAAAAAGTGGGCCTATTTTATAGGTATGGACTGGATATAAATGGCACTATCCATTCACCACACTGTCTCTTACTCTTTAGCTATTGTGCTAACTGTTTCTCTATTAGCCTGTCTCACAATAATCATGAGTACAGTTTATTGTTTGGTCAATTTGCGTGATTATTGTACTTTTTATACATTCATTTTTTTATTGATTTACTGTTTTCTGGTTATATTTAGGTACATTTAACAATGCATTTATAAATATGTTAAATATGATACCGTGTGTCCTCCTGGTTTTTGTCCACTGTTTATCTTCAAACAATAACATTTTGTAAAAAGGGAGCTGACTTCTAATCAAAACTCACTCCAGACAACAACAAAACAGACTGGAAGATTATCTGTCATAGTTTACAGGTGTTTGATCAGGTAAAGACAGTGATCACAACTTCTCTATTGTTAAAAGCGGACATTAGAAACATGGCTAACAAAAAGAGATGATAACAATGAGATAAGAGAGATAACATATAATCACTTGGGGATGGACATACTGGTATTTGCTTGAGATAGAACTTTAATCCATTACTGAATGTAAAGAAATACATACATGTGAGGGTGAAATTTTTGTATAAATTTGATGTGCCTATAATGTTCCCATATTGGCTTTTTGAACATCCCTTGTGAAGTCAAACTGCCTCTCTTATAAGCAGTGTGCAAAGACTATTGCACCCCAGCAGCATGTTATGAATACCCTTGTAAAGGCATGTGCTTGTTGACCTGTGTATATGCATGAATACATATGCATGTATATGGATGACGGTATGTACAGTACATATATATGCGTATTTAAGTGTGTATATGCATGTGTATACAGTATGCCTGCATGTGTACTGTTAATTGGCATGTATGTCTATCTATTGCATATAATGTTGATTTAAAAAAGTAAAAAAAGAAAAAAGAAAAACATTATTTGTAACTGTTATTTGACAGATAGAGGACAAAGGCTAATGTGGATGTGAGTGAAAGATGCAAATATTGTTCTTCATCTGCATGCATCAGCGGGTAAATAAAAGAGGAAAAAATAGTTAAGTGGTTCTCCTTCAGTTTTCCTCTGACAGAACAGGAGGAAGAAAGGAGAGGGGGATTAAATAAATAGGCTCCAGTGTTGAGGATCTGTCAGACCGCTGCCATGTCAAAAGAATGAGAAAAGAAAGATTAGGCTTTTGTGTAACTCTGTCTTCTCACACACACACACACACACACACACACACACGCACACACGCACACACGCACACGCACACACGCACACACGCACACACACACACGCACACACACACACACACACACACACACACACACACACCTTCCTTATTATTCTGTCAAAATGCATCTCTTTACAATTTATTGGTATGCATGTGGGCTTGTGATTCAAGACAGAGGCACTCTCTGTCACAATCTGAGCTACAAATTCTAGATGTCCCGGTCTGGAGATTTGAGGGCTTGCAGGCAGATTGCATTCTGATGAGTGGTGCTCGAGATAAATAAACTGTTTACCACTTCTCCCAAACTTAAAGGTCACACTGCAAAATCTCTAATGGAGAAGGAGTTGAAGTAGAGCATCAAGTGGCAAAAGCTTATTCTCTCAAGTTGTATTCATTTGGTTGCATGCATATTTTAGGCTTCACACATATTACACATAACGATACCTTAACAACGATAACATTGGTTCTACAGAATATTATATCTGTATTAAAGAATAAACACATGATGTTGTTTTTTGTTGTTCTATTAATAACTACTGAGAATGTGATTGTTGTCAATCAGATGTTAATATTCCTAATAAGTTGGAAGTGATGCCTAAAATATAAGTGTGAGGAGATGTAAGTGTCTGCTGTATCATAGATTACCGGCAGGTAATGCATTACAAAAAAATACCTGCTGCATTTATTGACTCCAATAAATTATTATTTATATATTTATTTACACTCTTTTTTGTCTCTCATCTCTAGTTTGTCCTCTTTAAGCTCTCCATTGGAACCACATACTACTCCCCCTCCAAATACTGACAATAGCATAAAACTAAATATGTATAAAGGCAGAAGTGTAATAGCTTAAAGCAAAGAGGTGAACTGACCATCTGCTATTGGCTGCTCTTTGGTGCCAGGTGATGTCACTGTCTGCTGTACTTTTCAGAGAATGACACCACCTGGCACCAAAAACTGAAAAGAGGAGCTGGCATGTTTAGTACCCAACTGTTCACCAGTAGATGTCAGGCTTCACACAGATTTTGGTTTGGAGTGTTGTTACAGCTTGAATCGGTACTGTCATTTCTATCACAGCGTACGCCAGGTGAAAGGTGCCATTATGCCAGGACGCAAAGGGATGGAAGAGACTAAAAAGGAAAAGCAGAGAGACTTACGTAAGGGCCTGGGAGTAGTTGAAATGAGGAGTGACACCTAGGAACTTCTGGACTTCATCCATCACTGCTGCAGGGTCAGTTCTCAGCTGATGGCCATCTATGATCATCACCTACACACAGAGATGGCAAAAGTACTCACTTTCCGTACTTAAGTGGAAGTACAGATACTTGAGTTAAAAAATACTCTGGTAAAAGTGGAAGTACTGATTAAACTTCTTTACTCAAGTAAAAGTAACAAAGTACAGGCTTGGAAATTTACTTAAAGTATAAAAGTAAAAGTAGCCTTGCGAATGACAACCATTTTCTATGCAAAGCTACCCGGAGCACACAAATGTTACTAGGACATGGAGAACACGGTCTTTATATGGCAATGGCTACATTTTAAATGGATGTCTGCCAACAGGCCTAAAACATCACATATATGATTATTATGACAGAAACTGGGACTCCAGGTTAATAAGATTCTGACTCATTAGCAAGATATGAATTCAGTTGTGATTCTGTGAGAATTCACAGATCCAGTTTCTATTTTTAATCTTCCCCTTAACATTTAAATGAATCTACATGTATGTGTGTGTGCTCAAATATGGCTTCTGGGAATAAAATAAAGGATTAAAATATGAATGACTAAACAGACATTAATGAAGAAGTTCCCCAGCACATTGGCACATTCTTGATGCCTACTGTCTCAAACATCTCTCTCTAAAAAGGCTGAGGATGATGTCTTGCTGCTTGTCTGCCAGATCTCTGTTTTCTTCATTTTCAATCATGTCTATGTGTAAGTAAGTAAGTAAGGTTTATTTGTATAGCACCTTTCACAGATAAAAATCACAAAGTGCTTCACCGTAAAATGTAATACAATACCAACAAAGTACAATACAATGCATATGACACTTAAAAACAAATGGAAAACATAAAAACAAAACCATAAAAAACCACACGTCTAACTAAATGTGCTAACGTTAGCGCCATGTTGAGTTGCGTCAAATGCAACGTACAGTAGATATTCCCATCTATTTAGATTGAATATGGTATTGATGATGTAAACAATGATAACGATAACTCCAGTGAAATGATGTGAAAGTTGAGGACTAGATTAGGACTTGATTAAAAGCTGATTCTGGTTTCCAACGTCCCCCCTGGTGTGTCTGTTAAAACAGAGACGGAGACAACTTCTGTCTAGCTAAGTTTTCATCCACTTGTCAATTGAATTACAGTATCTGAAGTTGGTGAACAGGTGAAGACCACACCAAAACCACTAGCTAACTTCCTTTAAATGTGAAGAACTATATACTAATAACGGGCTTAAGTGAACTGACAACATGAGTTATACGACTTATAGTTCTCAAAGACGCACACACACAATCTCAGCTGATTATCCTCCGGACAGATATTCTCTTTTTCTCCGTGCGGCGCGTGCACCCGCTTGCGGTGTGTGGCGCGTGTCCGCGCTATTTTCCGACATAACAACCTCTTGTACAAAACAAAAGTAACGAGCCAATTTTGTAAAATGTAAGGAGTAGAAAGTACCGATATTTGTGTTAAAATGTAAGGAGTAGAAGTAAAAAGTCGCCACAAAAATAAATAGTAAAGTAAAGTAAAAATATCAGAAAAATCTACTTGAGTACAGTAACGGAGTATTTGTACTTCGTTACTTCCCATCTCTGCCTACACACAGATACATTCATACTGTAACACTGGGTACATTTAACTAGTTAGTGCATTACAATTAATGTAGACTTTGGATATGAGTAAAAGGGGGCAGCTTCTTTATTTCTACATATGCCTACAGGCAATGTAAAAAGTGTTACTGTATGTAGTTCCCATCTAACAATGTAAAATATACAAGGTAGTTCCACTCCTCCTAAATTCATTAAACATCATTACATTTAAAGTCTCCTCTTTCATTCCCTTTCTTCTAATTCTCATCTTACAAAGCCAATTCAAAACTTTTACATTGCATACTGTATGATCTGTGCATGGGTTTGGCATTGCAGTGCAATAGAGCGTATCTGTGCCTATTTCTGTACATACCTGGTTGGCAGGGTAGTAAGTGAGCCACCTCTCTAGGTGTGAGGAGTAGAGACCGGGAATGAGACAGCGGCTTTGCAGGGAGCGGAGCTCGGCCGGTGCTCCTGGTCTTGCACTGATGACATCATAGAAGGTAAACCGCAGGGCTGCGTGGTCCTCGTGAGCTCTTTGATGCTGGGAAGGTCAGCAGATACAGCCACATAAGATTCAAAGAATTCAGTCTTATTGTACAATAACCTCCCCTTAAACATCAAATAATATATTCACAACTTTACACAAGACACCATTTATATTGTCGACAAGGACATAACATTTGAGCTGCCACGTTGTTGAGATTCATGTCTCATTAATGAAACAGACTTAAGCAGAAGATTTAAGAATCTTGTGACATTTCCCACACTGAGATACAGATAAATCAGGCTGGTTAACTCAACGCTCACAGAGAGAAATACAGAACTCATCTATACAGAGATGAAGCATGTCTTATGATGAAGCAGGCAGCTGTAGAAGGTTAAAAATAATACACGTGCAGTCACTGGCATCAAATATATTGTGTGTGTTTGTGTACATACCTGATACCAACTGTAGGCCCTGTCAGAGGGGTTGATGAGCAGGGTGATGATCTTGGCCTTGGGCAGTAGGGCAGCAGCTCGCCGTGGGGACTCTTCTGAGGGAAAGTAGTTAGCGCTCTTCTCAAACAGGAAGTCCGTGGTTACATTAGAGGGCAAGGGGAAAAACTCCATGTACCTGAGGCAACAACATTGAGAGGAAATGCAAATACACATTTCAACACCATAATGATACAAACATCACACACAAGCAGCACAGCATTACTGCTAACTCAATCACCCGGAGTGTACATTGACAAGTTTTTACACATTTTTTCAAAGTCAGATTCAGTGAGAAAGTTATGGCCTTAATCTGTTCTTAGACAACGAGCCTAAAATAAACTTGACAATATAATTTTAATGACAAATTTTCAGAGTTAAGTCTTTTCTAGATGACTTCGGAGACTGCACCAGCTGTGTCTCTGTCAGCTAAGTAACCCATTTATGGGTCAATTTAGGCAGCCATATGTCTGTTGGCTTATGTTTGCAGGCTTTAAAGATCATTTTAAAGATGTTTTTGAACTCCTTTATGTATCATTGAAGTCTGTAAGACACATTAATCTACAACAACCTTTAAAATGAAAAGGGTTTGTTTATAATCTTCCTTTTCACCTTAGGTTTTGACTAATAAAAAGGCACACAGAAAGAATGAAAGATAAGTGTGTGTGTGTGTGTGTGTGTGTGTGTGTGTTTGTGTTTGTGTTTGTTCTTACCAGTCAATTCCTTTGTGGTAGTTATTAGTGTTGAAGAACTGTACCTCCTCATAAGTCTTTTGACTGGGGAAGTTACTTGAGATGGAGGGATGCATGAGTAGGAAGAGATAAAGTGCTGTCGTTCCTGGAAGAAAGGGCATAATTCATAACCGGCTCGTTAATTCAACTCAGCAGAGGGTAGTTTGTGTGTGTGTGTGTGTGTGTGTGTGTGTGTGTGTGTGTGTGTGTGTGTGTGTGTGTGTGTGCGCTAGTATGTCTGAGAGCTGTCATCTACCAATCCATACTGGATGATTTTTTTCCTCTGCAAGATTTATGTCTTGTTGAGAATACACTGTGTGTGTGTGTGTGTGTGTGTGTGTGTGTGTGTGTGTGTGTGTGTGTGTGTGTGTGTGTGTGTGTGTGTGTGTGTGTGTGTGTGTGTGTGTGTTTAATTATCACTGGCCTCCCCATCAAATGATTCAAACCCATTTGACATCAATCAGCACTGGGGCTCTGGTCATGCCCTCTGTCTCACCCTCAGCAGCTCTCTTTCACCCCGTTCACCTAATACTCACACCTACACATCCCGTAACATCTCCCCTTATCCTGTTTCCCATTTGCTATAACATCTCTGACATGCTAGGTAGTTGTTGTTGGACTGCTAATATTGCTATTGTGACCCCTCCTCCCATTTAGTAAATTATCACCTGGTTAATTAGCAGCATTACAGGACCTCCTCACCTCTCACATCAAACACCAGGAATTAGAATTCTTGAGATCACACAAAGGCAACACTATGGATCCAAGTAGTGATACAGATTTTTAATAATCTCCTGTTTTTTGTCTCTTTGACAGAGAGAAAGTCAGAAAAGGAGAGGGTGGTAGCTCAGTACTGTATCTCCATGCATTTAAAGTAGATAGTATGTGGGTGGAAGAAAGGAGGCATGAGCCTCCTCCTTTGTCTCCCTCTGACAGGACCAAAGGAGCTAGGGGGTTTAAATGAATGGGCTCTGGTGTTGAGGATCTAGACACCTGGGCACACAGAAGGAGTCTCTCCGTGTTTGTGTGTAGCTTACCTGTTTTCTGTGGGCCTATGACCATGAACCTGGGTAACCTGTCACAGGTTTTCTCTTTAGACCAGATGTCTTTATGTCGTTTGTCATCGCATGGGTTCTTAAGAGGCACAGACAAAAGATTAGAGGTTAAAATAATGATGTACATATAAAACATGCATGCCCATATTTCTAGTGCATGGTGGATTTACTACACAGAATGATGTGTTTTCTTAGTGTGTCATGCACACAATAAATCCCAGTCAGCATGGGCTTACAACACACCACAAACTCATATAAAATGGAACAAGAACGCTACAAAAGAGAAGACCAACTTAAAGAAAAAAAATCCTCTGATTTTCATTGTCTACAACAAAATTCACTAACCACTTTTTAGTATAATAAATATGAGTAAATAATAAATATTCAGACTATTGAGACAAAGTCAGCATAGTATAAAAGTAATCATTAAATCATCAACATGTGTACAGTACAAAAGAAAAGAAAATATGAGGACATTTTTCCTATCACAAAGCTCATAAAATTTGTTTTCCTCCTAAATATTATTGAATCTTACTTTCACACAGACATGCACGGACAAGACAAGTGCAGAAACACACAAGATTATACATGTGGGCACGCAAACACACCTGCCAGAGCGGGTTCCTTTGTTCAGGAAAAAGCTGAAAGTACTTGTGTGCAAGCTGCAGTGGTGGGAGTGTGTGGAGTTTCAGGTTTGTCCACGAGCGAAGGAAGGAAGCCAGGTGGACGAATGTGTAAAGACCCAGTCGATCATTGCCATAGTTGGACAGGTGGGTCATAAATATACTGATCTAGGGTGGAAAAAGAGAGACAGAGTAGAGGGTTAGAAAGGAAAAGGAATGGACAGAAGAAAATACATATTGTATTGTGCAAAATTGTGATAAAGTCCAAATCTCATTTCCCAAGTTCCCATGTTTGTGAAAAATTGAGGCAGTGCAGTAAATCTAATAAGTGTTGTTGTGACTGCAGTAGAAAGCAAACAGATTATTTCTCAGTGTGTGATGGTTTTAAAGTCACTACCAGAGCAGCTATCCGCCGGGTATCAATATTTGCTATCACTTTGCAAAGAGACATTCACTTTTTTTTTTTTACTTTCAGCGCAATACAGTTTCAAGTGTAAAGAGGAAAACAGATAAACCGAAACTGATACATTCCCCACTCCAGATAGATAAAGCTGAGGAGGCAACACAATACTCCTCATAGCCATTGGGAGATGGGAGAGATGCATCTACACATGGGAAAGTGTTTCCGAGTGTGTTGGTGTGTGTTCATGGCGGTAAATGTGTGTGAGGGCGAAGGAAAGACTCAGAGGGAGTGAAAGAGCGATAGTGTGTTGGTCCAGGCTATCTGTCCATGCCTCAGTGCTTTTATAGGCTGATCAAAGAGACAAGCTAAGATAGCAGCTACAGACAAACACACACACACACACACACACACACACACACACACACACCTTTTGCAATTGGAGACAGCTTGGGAACGTGGAGTGTCTGGACGAAATGGTAACGTCAGCCATTAAGATATGAATTATTTGGTGGGTGTGAGCATCTGTGTGTCTGTGTGCATGAATGATTGTGTGTCAGAATATTTGGGAGACTCTATGAATGTGAACACACATACATACTGTAGAAGGACACACACATGCACACATCATGAATTTCTGGACTGTCGGTGCTACTCTTTAACGCTGAAGGTTGCTGCAGATACAAAACGGTACACAGTGTCGATGTTTGATGGATCAGCGTCAGGCCAACCTGGAAAGCTGTTTAGAATACAGATCGCCCCGAATACTGGTGTGTGTGTGTGTAGGAGTGTGTGCGCAGGAGTGTGTGTGTGTGTGTAGGTGTGTGTGCATATGTGAGACACTGTGGGAGGGAGAAAGAGAAACCAGATTTGTGTGGCTAGTTGTGTGTGTCTTTGTGACATAGAACAACGAAAGAACAGAGAGGACCAAGGGTATGCATGTCAGAGTCATTTTTCATGTGTGTGTGTCAGTGTAATTGTTTATTGTGACGGGGCGCATGGCTGCCGTTACGGTAACAAGGTGCTACCTACTTAATAGCTCAAAGACTGAGTGTAAACGTTGCCTGTAAATGTTGGTTTAGCATGTCAATATGTTTTGTTAGTTATCATTGTTTTCAAATTATCTGTTAACCTAGCCATTCTTCAAATATCCACAGTAATCTTGATCCAATACTACTATTACTACTACTACAACTATCAATACAGCATTCTCTGACTGTTTGAAGCCCTATCATTTACTTTACAAACATGACAGGTTAAAATAACTACGCAACTCAAATGTCTTTTGTTACCTATGTGTTTGTGTACTGAGTTTGAAAGGTAGCAAAGGGTACCATTTGATCTTTGTCTTGCCGGTATGTGCTCTCTCTGTTGTATAGAGGAAAGTTTGCCGATCCTTAGGTTTAAATTATGTTATGACATCCGGGGTAACTGGAAGTAATCCGGGATTTTGTGTAATTATTTTATTAGTAGTCAATGTATGTTGTGGCTTTATGAAATGTTAGTGTTAATCATATAAATAATACTCTGTGAATATCTAGCTTCATAGCTATAAGAATTTTGGCTGTGTTAAGCCTTTATTGTCTAGTCACCTGAGCCACCCCTGTCTTGTATTATGGTGTTGGTATGTTCCAATTTGAGGGGCAGGCTTCAGGTGTATATCATATGGCAATTTAATTTGCTCGAGAGGGAGAGAGCACTTGAGGAAAACCTGAGGGAGCATTACGTCTGTTGGATGACCTCGGAGTAGTGACTTAATTTAAGGTCAATTAGTGAACAGTTGTATATTTAAATTATGTGACAGTTTTTGACTCCCAAGTCAATTAACATTAAGTACATATTTGTTTTCTTCCCATCATTTTGCTAATTTGTCTGTTACTATTTTGCCACTGTGGCCTTATTTGGGAAAACAATAAAAATCCCCATCTATTCAACTTCATCTGCGATTCATCCTGAGTGTTCACACCTGCTCATAAAAGCTAAGCGACATCTACCCTTAACATTTATGCATTTTTGTATGCCAGTGCATTTGTGAGCATCTGCCACCCCCTATTTATCTTGTGCTCACTCTAAGCAAAGCAGCGGCGCCCCATTCAGCCTTGCCTGTTTCATATCAATCTGTTTGATTTTAGGGCATCAACGTGGAACCACAGTGAAGTCATACCCAAGCACTCAACCAGGAACAACAGAACTACAAGCCAGTAAGAAATATTTGCTTGCTCCACCTCTTCAATGATTTTGTAGTGTCAAAAACAAAAAACTGCAGCCTTGAAAGCATGCATGGATAACTTGGAACACATTTAGAAATGTGTAAAATTAAATCAGACAGCATCTCACCAGAAACATCTATTCACATTAGGGATTGAGAAGAAATGTGTACATGTTGCAGAGGTTAAGGGGGGGAAGGAGATGTGAATATTAGAAAATGACTGATACACAGCAAAAGCAGAAAAAATAATAACAGGTTATAAAGCATTTCAAAGTCTCCCACCTTTCCCTTTTTGTGTTGTTTTGTGCTTTTTTGAAAGCAGGCAAGGTGATCAAAAAGTGATTTATGTTCCCTTCAAACCACTCAATACCTCATGATATCTGGCTCAGGCTGTGAGGTGTATGTATGTGTGGTAAGAGAGAGAGAGAGAGAGAGAGAGAGAGATTGAACATGGAACATTCATTATGGAGAGTGCCAAATTAAACAAAAGGGGAGAGAGAAGATGATTTGTATTTGTAATTGGAGAACTGTTGGAATAGAGAAAAAAAGAACAGAAGGGGGTAACAATGGGAAGGCAGAGAGAGTAACCTTGGCAGGTGAGTCTGAATTAAAAAACAAAAAAGCATGAGAGAGTGTTAATCTCCCGACACAGTGCAAGCCCTATCTTTTTTGAGTGGAAGAACTCACTGTGGGTAAGAATTCAATTAAGTGAACCCTCAAAATGTTTTTCTTTGCATATGATCCAACGTCATATTTCCTGAATATTGGATTTCCAGAATATTGGATTGCTTTGAGTCCCCTTTTTGCCTTTAATAAAGAATACTGCGCTAATAATTTAACACCCGAATCGGGCTCAAATCATAAGTTGGAACTGGACTTGGAGAGAAGTGTAAAAAATGGGAGAAATGAACCCAACCCAGAAGCTTTCCTCTTTTATTCTTTGTCCATTGTTTTTTCTTCTTATTGCTCATAAGCTTCTTCTTTTCGTTCCCCTTCTCTCATCCTTTTAATGGCTTGCTTTCACTCATCTGCTGCAAAAAGTCACTTTATGTATGTTTCTTTTTCCTCTCTCTCGGATCTCATGCTGACCTAGATGCTCTGATGAAGCATGTTGGTCCAACATGGAGTGATGTTATTATACATGCACGCACACATTCACGCACGCACACATGCACACACCATGTCTTAGAAGATTAAGAGAACACGGGTCATGTATTAGAGTTTGTGACATGCTCCAATTTACTTTAACATGATTGCATTTTTGAGGAAATTACTTGTTTAACTGGCCTTGGATAGATAGAATTTCCCCCCACAGTTCCCTCTATTTCTATCTATCCTTTTGCCTCTTGCCTATTGCATTCTCACTCCATGGCTGTCTCTGCCTGCTCTGCTGCTTTCTCTCTTCTTCAATATGTAGCTGTAGAAGCCTGTTTCCCATTACAGAGCACTTAGTTCTACATACATTTCTCCCTGATTGAATTGTTATTGCTCCTAAAAAGAAGCTTACACTCCTTCCGGGTTCATTCTCTACACCTCATTGCAATCTTCCTCTTTCCCTTTCTTGCTCTTGCAGTGTGTCTATCTCTCTTTCACACAGTCCATCTCGCTGTCTCTGTGTATCAATGGATAATTGAAAGCTGAACGTCAACACAGCAAATGATTTCGATTTAATTTATTCTGCCAGCTCCAGTCAACATCTTCTGGCCCTTTCCATTCTGACATCTTTCAGTGCTTTACTCTTACTTCTCCTGCTGTTTGGATTTTAGCGTAGTGTGTATGTATGTGTGTGTGCGACTATGTGTTGATGAGTGGCCAAAGCCTTCAGTAGCAATTAACAGGACTCTGAAGAAAGGGAAGGAAGGAGCGGAAATGAGACAAAAAGAAGTGTGGAAAAATTCACACATGTGAGCAAAGTCAACATGAGCAGGTTGAAAATTAGGAAAAGAAAGAGTGGTGAGGGGTGTGGGGGATGTGGGGCGAGGGAGGGAGATTGTGCTGATATTTGGTGTTTGGCTAATAAGCTTAGTGGCAGAGCTAAGCATTAAATGTCAGCCCTGATATATGTCTACAGATCTGCTTATGTCAGCTATACACACATTTATTCAAACATACACATTCACACATATGTAGATACTGGGATGGTGACAAACAGTGTGTGTGTGTGTGTGTGTGTGTGTGTGTGTGTGTGTGTGTGTGTGTGTGTGTGTGTGTGCCTATACGTGCTTCACTTCCTCTCTGTATGTGTCTGGATTCACAAGTGACACAAGATGCCGTGACCTGAAAATTAAATCTCAATCCGTCTGCCACCTTCTCACCCTGCTCTCCCCCCTCCATCTCCTCTTGTCCTCCCTCTCTCTTCTTCTTCTTCTTCTTCTTTGTCTCTCTCTCACTCTTTCAACCCTCTCTCACTATTTCTCCGGCCATTTACCGGGGAATGACATGTGCCGTATTGGCTGTTAGCAGAGTCTAGGTCGTCCAATCGATTGTGGAGCTTATTTGAGATGGGTAGCTC
Organism: Percina caprodes; assembly: GCA_013375575.1. Lineage (NCBI taxonomy): Eukaryota > Metazoa > Chordata > Actinopteri > Perciformes > Percidae > Percina > Percina caprodes. The sequence goes on along the minus strand of JABXJD010000011.1, from coordinate 1,167,802 downwards.
AATGATCACTGATGCAGCCTGGAATGATACAAAAAGTATGCAAACATGCCCATAGACATACACACACATACAGTACATGCACACACGCATACAATAGGTTGGTTGCTGCCACCACAGGCCAAATGTGATTTAAAGTAACTGAATGGGAAGTACCAATGTTACCAATGTGTAGATCATCAAACAATAAGAACCCCCCCAGGGATTAAAGCAGTGAGATACCGAACAATATTGATAATATGCACAAAGTGTACACGCTAATGAAAGCTTTTGTGTATGCAAATGGAAACATAGCAGAGAGAATCAAAAATAAGTCATCAGTCTTTGTGTGTGTGAGCATGTGTGTGTGTGGACATGCGTCATGGCAGAATTTGTCTCTTCATTATAGTAAAAGACAAAACAAGAGGAGAGTTTCATATCTTATTACACTGATTAGGAAAGGGAGGGAGTGAACGATGTAGGAAATAAAAGGAAAAAATGTAAATAGCCTTTCTGGTTAAATATTAATATAGTAGTACAGTAATATATCTTTCTGGCGTTCAGGAAAAATTTTAAAACCCTTATGTAATGTGTGTGTGCGTTTGTGTGTGAAAGAGACAGAGATGGACAGAGAGGGACAGTGAGTGTGTTGAGAGTTCACGTTGAGATGAGCGGAAACTTTGTTAGATCCTTTGTCATCATGAGCAGCACACACACACACACACACACACACACACACACACACACACACAAACATATAATAATGACAATGTGACAAACTAAAAATTGAGGATAAATTACTTCTACCCAAGCCCAGCATACAGTTAGAAAACTGATGCATTTTAGTGGTGGAAAAAACATGTTAGCCTAAAATATGTATTGCAATATAACAGTACTGTATCATTAATAAACAATGCTTTTGATCACATTGTTCTATTTAGTAATATCTTTAATTCATGGTTATGTAATGCTCGTTAAGCTTTACACTATTATAATTATGATAAGAAGCACCAAACTTTAAATTTTAATAGCTGCACTTAAAATCACAATATGTCAGGTTATTGTATTACCAGGACCATTAGAACATCAGCATCCCTGCCTTCCTGTGTTTGCTGGGGCATAAGGAGAAAGGAGTCACTGTATCAGGATTACTGTAATGTGTGGGTCTTCCTTAATAGATTAATGTACCCTTGTGATATTGTCAGTGCTTTAACATTCTGACATCACACACTCTAAGAAAAATCTGTAAATTAACAGTTGTTTGACTGTATATTTTAACAGAAATTGTCCGTAGTACGTGATTCACAGGTATAATTCTGTTAATTTACACTTCGAATTGCATTATGGGAACTTCATCTCTGCCTAATCATTCTGGCGGCCATGTTCCCTCCACGTACAAAGCGGGAGAAGGACAAAGCGGTACAAATCTGACATCAACGGTAAGTCATTTTATGGAAAATATTAACAATGTGACTGTGTTCTTAGCAGTATTAGTTTTGAAATACTATATTGTCTTTTGGTAGCATTCAATTGTTAATTTTTAATGGTTAATGCTAATAACGTTAGCTAATATTACCGTTAGCTAGCTAACGTTAGCTGGTGTTCAACAGCATTACAGTGTGTTATGTATGAGCTCTTTGGGATTAGGAGATTAAAAAACGGATTTTTTACAAACTGAGCAGCTTTGTATGAGGTATATTTGTAGCATTAGGTCAAGTAAGCATCCATTATGTCCCGCTTCAACATTATTTGTGGGTCCTTATCTAGGAATTATTTACAGTAAATTGTCCGTGTTTTTAATCCGAGTTGACTTTCGCGGCATATGAAATAGCCCCCCCCCCCAACCGCTGTCTGAACAGGCAAACGGTTAAAGTTGACCTCCTCCCGTTACGTTTGTGTAAAAGGTAATTATTTCATATAAATTTAGAAGAATATGATGTCGATTTTGTCGGTATTGTGAGTGCGTTTTGTGTGGTTGTGGTCAGAAGGTCCGTTAACTTGGTGTTAATGTTGATATCGCGACATTAGCGGCTCATCCAACGGTCATCTCGTTAACGTTGTTCCGAGGGCTTGTCTCTGTTTGGCAGTGACGTTAACGCGATGAGGAGCGAGGCTGTTAACGTTACGTGACACAGTTCACATTATCGTATAATAGGATGCTAAATGTAGTCTTTAGTCCCCCGAGCCCCCGATGTTGTCATTGATAGTATTATAAAATGTTTAACTTTTCGAGTGAAATCCGAAGTTGGCTGCCACCTGTAAATTGGCTGTTGTCGAATGAAATCAGAACAAATATATAGCACCTATACTGAGAGTATTTTTAATATTATCAAGCATAATTCACTTGTCAGTGCCCCATTTCGGCTTAACATTGTTGCCTTTGAAATAAAAGCTGAGACTCACCGTAAGCTAGCCGGTGCATTCAGTGACCAAGTTTCGTGCTTTTATTTTGAAGGTTTTCCGTTATAACTGTTCGCGGTGCTAATGTTTCAACTCGATTGAGGATAAATATATTTAGCAACGTTTTGAGAGTGAGTAAAAAAGAATATTTTTGGAGATATGTTGTTGACTGAACAGGCTTCATGCTTAATGCATATTTTAACATTGCTGTTGGCTAGTTATTTCTACGGGAGTGACTTCTGTGACGTTACAGAAGCTAACGTTAGCTAGCCACAGTCGTCTTTGCCCCAGAAATCATTACTTGTCACGTTACGTTTCCGGCAGGCACAACTTGGTAAAATATTAGTGTGTAATGATCGCCTTAAATCATTAAGTATGTTGTCCACATATGAAGAAAAATATGTTGCAAAATCCGAGAGCTAGTACATTGACACACTTTCAGTTCTAATCACTATGTATACACGTTTGAGCTGATAAAGTGGGAGCTGGTAAATTTGCTCTAACTGACATTTTTACTCACAGAAAATACACACCCACTTTCTTAAAAATTATTAAAAAATGTGTACATTGGTGTTTACATGACTACAATGACAGCTACAAACTTTTTGTTTTACATGTTTTCGCATTTTGCAACATTTACCTTCATATCCAATATGAATATGAATATACCCTTAGTGGTTAGGTGTATGTGCTTTTTTGACTTACACTTAAAAAAAAGAGGCAGTACATTAGAACAATGGGACTACAATGGCTTGGAACTAAAACGACTGCTGTACTTGTTATTTTCAGGTTTCTACCAGTGCACGCAGCAGTTGGACATCTCCGAAGACACCATAGAAAGCCATGCAGTCTTGCTAGCCTTTACACTGCCTTACTACTGGTACATTATTGGAGCCCGTGCTATTTTTGCTTGCTCTCACAATGATATTTAATTGTGGTAATCACAGGAGTAACTACAGACCCATTGAAACTCCTCCAGGGTCTAGTGAAGTACCTCGCAGAGGAGCAAAAGGTGCTTTTAATAAATGAAGAAGTAAGTTCTGCTGCAAGACATCAATTCCTTAATTTGGTAAATTATGATTTAGCCCAACAAATATGTCCCCTCACTAACTTCCCCTCTGCCTACTCTGTCTTCACCTCTCTCACAGGATGCCTTAGCAGAGCTGCCGAGCACCCGTGCATCATAGTTATGTGTAAGGACATGCATGTCTACTCTAAAAATACTGGGAGGTGTTGTGTATTTGTTTAATTGAAAGATGTATGTCGTTATTTCTGTTTTGCAGATGAAGGAAGATACAAGATGTCAGTGGATAAAGTCACAGTTAACATCATCGGCTGTCCACTAGTTGCTGTGAGCTATATGTTCAGCCTGTATTATGTGCTGAACATAAAGTATCCAACGGGAGCAGCCCTGACTCTGGAGTTCATACAGAGGTAAGTTTTGACCATATTTTTTGTCCGTTTTATAGTATTTATTTTTGCAATTTCAATTGAGACATGTTTGTATGCCACAGGTGCCTGCTAGGGATAAACCCAGAACGGGCACGAAAGCAGAAAAGGGGAAACAGTACAACATCCCTCCAAAACTGCTTCGATTCCTGTCGGACCTTAATGACTTCAAGAATCCGTGGAAGATTTAAAGGTAATTGCACACACTTTTGTTCAGGGTAAAAGTATTAAAAAAGTCTTAAATTTGATTATCTCAAATTAAGGCGTTGAACAAAGTCTTGGACCAAACACCGAGTGGTAACATCTGCAAAGATTGGATCTGAGAGCGCATTTATCTGCTCAGTGTGCGTCTTATAACAAACAGAGTGAGCAGCTGCCGGACTCTAACATCTGTTGATCTGAGCAGGACTTCCCTGAGCAAACTGTTTAGAGACGACGTGACCGTTAAAGGTAATCTGCTGCTGTAGCAGAGCTGCAAGTAACCGCTGAACTGAGCTGTGTGTTTCAGGGTTAAACACGACTGTTGTTGGTGATCTACACATGGAAGAGGAATCTTCGCAACAGTTATTCTGACTTAAATAAAACTCTGCACAGCTGTTCCGCATGGGCCATCGAGGCTCTGTGCCAAATTTGGCGTCAATTGGTTATTAGATGGCACTTTTAATTTTTAGAATTCGCAAAATCGCTATATGCGCCCAGATAGCTCAGTTGGTAGAGTGCGCGACCATATATAGAGGTTTACTCTGATGCGGTGGACGTGGGTTTGACTCCGACCTGCGGCCTTTAGCTGCATGTCATTCCCCCCTCTCTCTCCCCTTTCATGTCTTCTGCTGTCCTGTCAAAATAAAGGCTGAAAATGCCCAAAAATAATCTTGGTGGACCCTCATGACAAAAACTTATTAAAAGAATTTTGATAGTTGAAAAAATGCAAAATAATGAGTCATTTTATTTTTGTTTTCCAGCAGAAGAAGCATCTCAGAGAGAAAGGAGAGCGATGTGTCTGTGTACAGCTATCTTTACGGAGGACAACCATGGTATTATTAACGTTTTTTCCAAAGTGAGGACATTTCAGCCGACTACACTTTATTTACATTGGCCTTTAGAGGCTGTTTACAATTTTCAGAGAGATCCTCAGAAACGTGCAAACATCTGTTACTGTGCGTCTACGCCTTTGTACTCTGAATACAGACTTCTGCTCTCTGTTGCCCTCTACTGACATGGATTTATTTGCACTGGAACAACAAAAACTAGAGGAAGACATGTCATATGGTTTTAGTAGGTGAAATGAAATGCATATTCATTGTCTAGTTTGTCTGTCAAATTCTTGTTTTAATCGTCTAATTAAATAATTTAATGTTATGTTGTAGAAAGGATGTTCATACCCTGTCTGAGATGTTCTTAAAATGTAAATTGCTACATTTTTAAATTCAAAATGGACTTACTCTAAATGTATAGCCTGTTGTTGTGCCTGACTTATGTTACAGCCAACGCGTTCTCACTCTGATTTTGGCCAGTGGCTTTCGCGTCTGATGCAACGAAAAAGGCGTCCTTCGGCGTGTGTAGACCGTCCCGGGGGGAGCAGCATCTAGCGAGTAGTATGTAAGGGGGAATTCCTCGTAGGGAGGTTGGTCGGGGGGTGGATGGGTCAAACACAGGACCTTCACTCAGGAGACCGGGTTTAAGTCCCGCGTGTGTCCTTAACCGTCCGTTATTGCCGGGTGTCACGGAACCATAAACCCCACAAGCTTTTCCTAATAACCGATAGTCCCGACCAAGCGTGTGTTACAGTATATGCGGTAAAGGAGACTTTTAGTGTCAGTAACAACTGACCAAAAGTCCATATCTTACAAGATGGGAGTGAGAACGTATTGGATGTCTCATTACTCTGTGTTCTGCTTTCATTCAGGACACATCCTGTGTTCATCACACACCTTGTCTATTGTGTGACAATTGTGTTAATGTTGTTTAAAGTTATTTAATTTCTCTTTGGGTTATGTTTTAGTCCTTTTTGTATTTTTAAAGAATTTTGAAAGATGAGTTAAATCTTTTTTTTGGTGTACTTTATTTTTTACCAAAATAAAGTACACCATCAAGTAACAGAAAAGTTACATTTGTATTTCTGTAAGTAATAAATCTTATATATAAAATATCCTTATTTACTGTAGTTAAACCTTTTAATTACAGGACAAAGTCCAGGTAACAAGCTGCCAGTACATTTGCTGTTTTTTTTACAGATTTATGTAAAATTAACAGAAAATGTTCCGTTTTTTTACTGTAGAAACACCATTAAATAACAGAAAATGTTCTGTTTTTTTTACTGTAGAAACACCATTAAATAACAGAAAATGTTCTGTTTTTACTGTAGAAACACCATTAAATAACAGAAAATGTTCTGTTTTTTTACTGTAGAAACACCATTAAATAACAGAAAATGTTCTGTTTTTTACTGTAGAAACACCATTAAATAACAGAAAATGTTCTGTTTTTTTACTGTAGAAACACCATTAAATAACAGAAAATGTTCTGTTTTTTTACTGTAGAAACACCATTAAATAACAGAAAATGTTCTGTTTTTTTACTGTAGAAACACCATTAAATAACAGAAAATGTTCTGTTTTTTTACTGTAGGAACGCCATTAAATAACAGAAAATGTTCCGTTTTTTTACTGTAGAAACACCATTAAATAACAGAAAATGTTCCGTTTTTTAATTACGGTAGAAAGTCCGGGTAATGAGCTGCCAGTACTTTTTCTGTTATTTTACGGAATTTTTTCTTAGAGTGCATTTATGTTTTTGTAATAATGCTTTTTATTCTAAATGTGTTCCTCTCAGGGTCCTTGTAGGTGATTTCAGCAACCAAAAGGCAGCATGCATGATTATTTATACAGGAAAGGTTTTAAAGGGGAAGGTGGGTTAATGTCAATTTTATAAGAGCAAGTTTGTGATTTTAATTCTGCCATGTCAGTATTTTTTATTGATTGTATGCTTTAATACCTATAAAGACTCTGGCATCTTTTAATGTACCTCTTGTTAAATCTCAAATAAACCTATAACCTATAACCTATAACCTCAGGTTATACAGGGATTTTCCTGACTCAGAATCAGCCTATGGCATTTTCAGGTAATCTCTACACCTCTGTTATTCTAATATTACCATGTAATAAAATAGAAACAGGCACGTTTGCATTTTGCACCACTGATTCATGGTTGTTACACAGAAAATACCGGACATGTTTCCAGGTAAGAAGTCACAAGATTAAATTATTACCTTGAAACAAAAGGTTAATATTTGGAACATAAAGGGTGGATATATTTTTTTTTTATAGAACTTTTTTTCATACTGATAGGAAAAAATATATATTTGAGAGTTTAAAAAAGAATTTTTAGTATTTTTTTCTCAGAAATAATTTTGAAAATTAAAAATTTATATTTAAACTTTTTTAGTCTCAAATATTATTTTTTGCTATTGGTATGAAAACTTTTTCTCTCAAATATTTTTTTTCTCTCATAAAATGATTTTTTTTTGCCATCAGTGTGATAACTTTTTCTCTCAAACATTTTTTTGTCTTTCAGATCATTTATTTTCTTGCATGTAATAAAGAAACAAATCTAGCTCCATAGCTCAGGGAAAGAAACTGCGGCATGAAGACACAGAAAATAGACAGCATGAAGAAAGAAAAGTTAAATAAACCAGTAAAAAAAAGAAGACAAAAGTAAGACCCAGAAACAAAGAAACAAACAACACAAGAACACAAGAAATATGTACAGAAAAGAGTCAAAAGATAGAAAATAAAGAAAAAAGAATAACAAAAAGAAAGACAAACAAGAGACAAAGTGGAGCAGAAAGAGAAGAAAGGACTATATTAGGTTGTTCTCTTTGATGTTCGCTGAATTCTGACAGCTTCTCTAGTTCAACACTCCCCTACCTGACACTTCAATACACCCTACTGCTAGTCTATGAGCATCTCTGTGTGTGTTTCTGCATGTGCATGTATGTGGTGTGAGTCAAAGAGAGATTGTTTGGAGATAATTCCTGGTCATTTCTACATCTACCTTTAACTGTGTGCGTGCATGGACTTGGGAGCATGTGTGTGAGCATCTTAACTGCCACCAAATCTTTTTCTGTTCTATTCTGTTCCTTAATTCAAAGCAGAATTGAGTTGAGCTGACATACACAGCAGGGGTAAGCAAAAGGGGAGGATGTGTGTGTGTGTGTGTGTGTGTGTGGGTGTGTGTGTGTGTGTGTGTGTGTGTGTGTGTGTGTGTGTGTGTGTGTGTGTGTGTGTGTATGTGTGTGTGTGTGTGTGCGTGAATTTGTGACAGCATCTCCCCCTGTGGTGTGACCTAATTTAAAGTGGGGAGATGAACACAGCGCCACAGAGAGAAGCAGCCCCTGACAGGAAAAGAGAGACACGTGCACGCACACGACACACACACACACACACACACACACACACACAAACACAAACACACACGTACGCACGCACACAGACACACACACACACACACACACACACACACACACACACACACACACACACACACACACACACACACACACACACACACACACACACACACAAATGAACCAGGCAGAGAGGAAGGTAGCTTACAGAGAGAGCTGGAAACCCAGTTGGTGCCTTTTTAAGGTGAAACAAAATCAAAATAGAAAGTAACAGTCCTTCCTGTTTCTCACTTTGTATTTACATTTGCATGTTCAAGTGTGTCTGTTTGATTTTGTGTGTGTGCGTGGTTTTTCTGACTCACTGGGTTGAGAAGGACAGTGAGAAACAGCTCTCCCCCACTGATGCTTTTGTCCAGTTCTTTAGGTCCACCAGGGTATTCCTTATAGTAGATTGTGTGAGTAAACAAGCCACACGTCTGGCGGGGCAGCACCTACACACACACACACACACACACACACACACACACACACACACACACACACACACACACAGAGGATGCAATGTTAATAGCTTTCATATCTTCAGTGTAAGATAACAACAAACCAGTTACAAAGATTACTTAAGGGCAGGGGTGTAGCACAAAATTCTGTGCCCTGTATAAAGGCATTTTCTATGGGCCCCTCCCCACATCCACAGCTATTCATTCCAGTATCCTTTTGGGCCCTCCTCACATGACGGCCCTGGGTACTCAGTCCCCTTTTCCCCCCTAGTCGTACACTCCTGCTTAGGGGATACACAAAAAAAAAAAAATGTCTTCTTCTTTAGACTAGTATAAAAACAACATCCAAAATAGTTAGTTGTTTATTGAGCTACACTTTGTTTGTTGCAACTTTGGATTTCTCCCAAATTCACCAAAGTTAGCATTAGATAGGGCCTCATTTCAAACATAATAATTTCACAAAACTTGTAATTGCAAAAAACAATTGTCGTAAGTCAACTGTGAAAGTTTTAAAATGTTTGACCCTAATCATCTGTAGTGTTTTGCAAAATGTATGGAATTTTACTTCTACTATCTTGAAAGGCTTTATTGTTTTTTTTTAAATGAGTTTTTCTCATACTGAGCTAGAAATGTCCACTTCTGTAGCACTTGCTAAACATTGCAGTAGCAATCTCACAGTTTTCACAGAGGGGTTTCACATATCATTTATAGCCTGATTTATGTAACAGTTTATACCTGATAATGTGACAAAAAATAGATTGTGTATGGCTGTTGACAGTTATAAAAAAAAAATCAAAAATCCCATCTGTAAAAAACATTTGGCTCTAATATGTCAACAAAATGAAGCAATAATTGTAAACCTGGCTTTATCCAATCTTCAGATTCAGAAGAGAATGTCTCATTTGCATTTAAACATACAATTTGTAATACAAAAAAATATTTTCTTAATGTAAGTAATCAACTAGGGAGGTTTCATGGTGATATACAGTATGTTAATTGAAATATTTTCCCAATTATAATTCAGCTAGCAGCACAAAATATCAAAGATGAAATGCACAGCTAGATTCAAGCTTGTCTGCCCGGCAGTTTCTAGATATGAGGAGCACACAGCAGAGCAGGTCAGGGATATGCAGTGTGTTGTGTCATCCAACATATGTTAATGTTACCTATTGCAGTGGAGAAGCACACGTGCCAATTCTAGAGATGGTTCAAGTCACATTCTTGCAGAGTGTAATAGACACTTTTCAGAGCTGACTTGTAATAAGATACAATGCATGGGTATAATTAAAAACATAAAAGATGTATGCTCTGTTCCAGTAAGGTGTTTGAGTTCCAGGACTCTGGTATTGTGCACACTGGCTCACTGAGTTTATTGGGAAACTTAAATAGCTCTATAAGAGTCATATTAGGGTTGTCCAAGGACATGCTGTGGTGCTGTGCTAGAGCCATGAGTCCTAAAGAGACCCTCTATTTTCATGCAGGTGCATGAACTGCACTGGTGAAGTTGAGTCTTCCTGCTTCCTACTGTCACAGTTTTTCTTTCTCACACACCTGTTTGGTATTTTGGTGACTCGTTAATAATATTAATAGATTACTTTTAATCACACCTCGAGCAGGTGCACCGTGCACCCTTGGCCAGGAAACAATGACATCGCCTGTGTGAGTTACATATTCATGCCTTGATTGATGAAAGCAGGGTCCCACATGTCAATTCCTCAGATTTTCTTTATCGCTAGTAGTAAATCTAACAAAGTTGTTGTTGGACAAAGTATAAAAAGTCACAGAAACAATTGATTTAACAGCAATGACATTACATGTTTTGGGCTTTATATTGTAATATCAGAATCATCAGGGAGTATTAACAGCTTACCTCAAATGTAATACTAACATTTGTCAAAGATAGATTTCAAAAGTCTGTTGGCCAATGTAAAGATATATTTAAATGAATCACTGCAGTCAAAAGGCAGAAATAATATGCCCAAAAAAAACATAAATTACTAACAGAGTGATGGTGTTTAACAGCAGATAAATTAATCTCCTTTTCATTAGCTCATTAAATTCATTAAATGAAGAGAAGAAGAAGGCCTTTATTGTGAACTCGTGGAGCACTGCGTGAAAAATAGAGAGTAAAGGCTGGAAGCGCAGATATTGGTTTATCTATAAAACACTGCAGTCATTCACACTCACACGAAGGAGAGAGAGAGAAGGCCACCAGAGCCACAGACACTCAGCACTATTTCACCAAACCAATTATCCACAGAGCTATAGCTCAAACTGATATAGTACATTTTAAAAAGAAATACATACACACACACACACACACACACACACACACACGTCTGATTTGTTCAGCTACTGTGGGTCCAGTGGGTGGCTCTCAATCTGCTGACAGAGACACACAAACACCAATTTTACAGCCTTAATACAACATCCTGTCCTCCTCGGAGCAAACAAAGTTGGATCAAGGGGCAGAGGGGAAAAAGATTAATAGGACAAAATTGCAATAAAAATTTGAAAGGTGAGGAAAATGGGACGGTTGTGAGTGATGTGCCAGAGTCACATTATGAGAGGTCAGAAGGATAGACCAATCAGAACCTAAAAGCTCAACAGCCAATTTATGGTGACATTATTTGAAATTTAAATTCTGCATGCAGGTGCACATATACATTTAAACAAACCACCACAAAAATTGCCAATCAGATGAATGTTTTGAGCTAAGTTTCGAGTTGGTTTTCTCTATTTTCTAGCTTCCCTTTGCTGTTTAGTTAGTGCAGCACGCAACATCATGGGGCAGGAGATGGACCTCGTCTTATTTCTCTATGCTGCACATTTTGCTGCCCAGTCTTAATATATTTAACAATGGCTACCAAATGTTTATACTGTAGAAATACACAATGAGTGCACTACAAATACATATTGTATATTTCTACAGTTTTCTTATGTGGAATATGACAGAATACTGTCCCCTCCAGGTCCATTGGGTTGCTGCTGTGTAGCTTTTGATTACATGATCTTCATCAGCTGATGGCATTTACTTAGTTCTTATGGTTAGTCTGGTTTACCGGATGGACAGTGCTAGGATGAAACCTGGCAGCCTGACATCCTTCCCTTCTAACTAACTAACTAACTAACTAACTAACTAACTAACTAACTAACTAACTAACTAACTAACTAACTAACTAACTAACTAACTAACTAACTAACTAACTAAAGCAACCAAATGGAGAACATTTAAATGTCCTGTGTAACTCCATTTGCTGTTGCATTGTTTTAAGGGGCACTGTTGGAGGAGGGAGGGATGCATCATGTGATGACCCCTTCCTATCTGCCAGCCTGTCATGTTCTGTTCCTTTGTTTTCAGGTACTGGGAGTGGGCAGGTAGGTGGAGCTGGGAGGGTCGTCTGTATACCTGGCCAACTGGGCGTGGCTTACAGAAGGCATTAAGTAGTGATGGCCAAATGAAGCTTTGTGAACCACTGTCTTTATTTTGTGAACCCACTAGATGGTGCTCTTGGCTTTAAGAAAAGGCCTAAGGCATTGCAATTCAGTGTATTCTCAACACTTTGTTGAACAGAGAGCGCCATCTAGTAGGCTTTGAAAATAAAGACACTGGTTCACGAAGCTTCATTTGACCATCACTAGCACAAAGGACTGCCCCTCAGGGAGTCTCACTCTCTCTCAGTGGGGCCTACTACATCCATCCACCATTTTGTTCTTTGTTTGGTTTGCTGCACCACACAACACACATTACCCATCTACACATGGCAAATACAACTGATGTCTTATACACTTACACACCCCACCATTACACTTTTTTTGAGGTAAGTTGTGTTATTAGTCTATGTAATTAAATAAACTACTTTTAACTCAACTATATGTGTGTGACCTTCCTTTTGAGCCAGATGGTAACAATCATATACTGGATACCTCTGATACCATCAGTACTGTTCTTCCTAGAGGTAATATCCTCATACCAATAGGATTAAATAACGGTTAACTGTACTGAACAAGTGATCTCCTTACTAAACATGCAAGGCAAAGCTGAGAGACCAGAAACGCTCAGCTAATGGAAGCTCTATACTTGATCATCAGCTTTTAACAAAGGATCTGATTCATATGGGTTTATTACAGCCATTTAAAAAAAATATTGTCTGAAGTTTTATTTAAAAGACAATAAGAACAAAAGTTTAAAAAAAACCCCAGCTAGATCTATCATTGGGGTCGACAGTAAGATTTCAACCTCTGATTCCTCTCCAACTTTTCTTCAAAAAACTTATTTTCTTCTTGTATAAAACAAAATTACATTTTATTTTTTTGCCTCCTATTTTCTGTCTCTTTGTGATGTTGAATATGTATTTTTGTTCAATGGCTTGTTATCTAATTTAGTGATTCACTGATGCTTCTCAATACCTTACTATTGATAATGTGTAATAACACAGTTTAGCTTGTCAAAGTGTCAGCTTGTTATTGTATTGAAAGGACGTAGGATTAAGTGTCTCTCTTTTATGGTGCTGTGACAAGATGTCAACATATAAAAGCAGACTTCTGGGACTGATCAGGAAATTGACATAGCTGTCAGTTAAAATTGTTTACTCTAGACCCAAATACAGCAGAACAACATGGATTGCTAATTTTGGTGTCAGATGTGATTGGTTCTTTTGTCAATAGGGGAGCAGTTATGCACTGTGACAAAGAGCCTGACTGACAAGTGAATATAGAGAATGAGCAGAGAAAGAGAGGGAGGTACAAAGACAATTTGCTTAGGTGGAGCAAGCAACAGGAGTTTTATTCTATTGCTGTCTGAAACAAGGACAGATGAATTATTTATTGGAGCATGAAAGTGTAAAAATGCTCTCATTACTAGATCCTTATTCCATGATACACATCCTGCAAATAGATAAATACACACAGACTCATACACACAGAAAAGCTAACCCCTTTAACAATAAGGTAAGCCATTAAATATTAAATCAACGTAGAGCTGTGGTGGGACAAGGTCAAATAATACATTTCACAAACACACACACACACACACACACACACACACACACACACACACACACACACACACACACACACACACACACACACATACGTGTGCACACACAAAGGTTACACACCAAGCACAGTATCATTGATTTTTAGTTTAGGACCGCAAGAAACAATCAGCACAGCACACATTTTACTATTCAAGCAACCACCACTAATTTCAATGAAGAGACAGTAGAGGAAAACAGTTTTTCAAAGTATGATAAAACAAATCAAATTATAATAATAATAATTCAAAGAGACCCCTGTGACTAAATGGTTCTGCATTCAAACTTTGATTTAGTGACTCTTAAGAATTTACAAGTCATGGTTTTTATTTCAGGCAGCAATTAAGCAAATATTTGTTATCCTCCTGGACAATACATAACATTCTTTAAATGTGTTAAAGGCTTGATTCATGACCTGTGCATCATCAAGGGTGTTGTGCTAAGAAAAGCAAAAGTTCCAATACCGACTGTCTATTCATCATGTTAATCTGGCTAACCTGAATCACCTCTTTTTCTCAGCCAACACACACATCAATGCATTATCTGCTAGACTATCACACAGCAGCAGCACTGACTTGCATCAGTTGATACCCACAACCACCAGCCGTAGAAGCTAAAGTAGTACTATCTGGAGATAAAATAAGTAGGGGAAAAAAATAACAAAATTGTGAAGAAAAATATTAAAATATTAGATATTAGAGTCCCTATTATACTCATTTTCAGTGTCATATTTATACTCTTGGGTCTACTAGAAAAGATTTACAGTGCATGCTTTGATGTTAGAAAAACATATTAAGTCTCTCATACTGCCCATTGCTGCAGCTCCTTTCACCTGAAACGCTCTGTCTGATCTCTTAGCTTGCCTTTCTGAAAAGCCCAGTCTGTCCTGATTGGTCAGCTGGATCTACTTTGTTGTGATTTGTCAACCAAATTCAAACAAGCCACTGGGTTGGCTGGGCTTGCTCATGCAGCACCTATGGGCAGCCCACATGAGAAACTGGGCTGGCATACTCAATTAATGACATCACTAATTGAGTGAAATATGTTTTTTTGTACTTTATACATCTATTAAATGCACAAAAACACACTAAAAGACGGGAACAATCCAAAAAAGCATAAGAAGGGCTTTTTAAATAAAGTAGAAATAACGAGATAATTGCCCATAAAATATACCTTGAAAGGAAACCTTTTTGGCATTGAGCTGAACAAAAATATTAGACGTTTCATAATGAATGCCCAGTAGGTAATTGTGAAGGTGTTAATCAATTTTCAAGTTTGTGCAGAAACATGTCAATCAATCTAAGTGCATTTATCGATATGGTTTAGCACATTTGCATGTGTGTGCGCTTGCGGCAATACTAATGTACCCCTGAGGTTTTTACATAGACATGTGATTCACCGTGTTGTCTCCTCACCATGATGTTGTTGTGGGTGAAGCCCTTGCGGTAGCGTGCAGGTTTGAGGTGGGGGTACTCTTCAGTGCTGGTGACTTGAATGTTCCACACACGTCTCCAAGCCTTGTACAGCTGCAGGTGAACAGGGTAGACACCTGAGTGGTGAGGGGCCACGGCGTAGCCCATGTCCACTGGGATGTTGTGCTCCTGGAGGTGGAGGACATACATATGCAGAGAAAGACACGTAGGTGAGGGTTGTATAGATAAACAGAAGTTATTGCACATTTACAACTCTGACAAAGGACATGACAGGACATAAACACATAGAGCCCAACAGCCCGACCTTGTAGAAGATGTGCATGGTTTGTGTTCTGTTTGTTATGATGTTGGCCTTCGGGTGGAAAATGAAAAAGAAAAAAAAAGTTTGTAGTGTATGTGTGGGAGTGTGAGAGTGGATGGTTGCTGGGTGCATCTCGCAGACGGATGGTGTTGTCCTTCGCTCTGACACACACCTACATACACTGTCAAAGTTAAGCATCGGTGGTCAGGGGATGAGGGAGTGGAGTATGTACTGTATGTCTGTGTGTGTAAAATAGAGGAGAGGGATCACACTTTATGATCATGTTGACCTTCTACAACATCAACCAGCCCCCCTCACTGTATTGTGTGTGTGGCACGCCACTCCAGTATGGTCATACAAATCATCTCAACTCACGAAGCATACATATTAACAAAGCACAGGAGAACAAGGCAGAGCAGGGCAACAAAAGTGCTCAACCTTGTGGACTTGAGATTAAACAGAAGACGTTTAAACAGGGCTCAGGTGTGCCCATCAAAATAAGTACATCGTTCCCCAACAGGGATATTACATTGTGTTTGTTTTGTTTTACGGTAAAAAAATAGAACATAATGGTAACTTTTGTAAAAGCATTCTTATTGCTTATGCTTCCCACTCCCGAGCCACATTAACCAGCTCCAACTGCGTTCCCAGGCCAGGTTGGACATATAATCTCTCCACCTAGTCCTGGGTCCTCCCCGAGGCCTCCTCTCAGCTGGATGTGCCTGGAACACCTCCCTAGGAGGCATCCTTACCAGATGCCCAAACCACTTCAACTGGCTCATTTCGACATGAAGGAGCAATGGCTGTACTCCGAGCTCCTCATGGATGACTGTGATTCTCACCCTAACTCTACCAGAGACGCCAGCCACCCTCCTGAGGAAAACCATTTTGGCTGCAAAAAGCAGCGATGGGATCCCCAGCCTGGCTCCCCACCCCGACTATGCCTCGATATCCCGTCCATAAATACTACAAACAGGATTGGTGACAAAGCACAACCCTGGCGGAGGCAAACCATCACCTGAAACAAGTCTAACTTACTGCCGAGAACCCGGACACAGCTCTCGCTTTGGTCATATAGAGATTGGATGGCCCTGAGAAGGGACCCCCTCACCCCATACTCCCGCAGCACCTCCCCCAGTATCTCTCGGAGGACCTGGTCATTCGCCTTCTCTAGATCCACAAAACACGTGTTGAGCATACTCCCAGGCTCGCTACAAAATACTTGCGAGAGTAAAGATCTGATCTGTTGTTCCACGACCAGGACGGTATCCACATTGCTCCTCCTTTCCAGCACCTTGGAGTAGACTTTACTAGGGAGGCTGAGAAGTGTGATACCTCTGTAATTGGCACACACCCTCTGGTCTCCCTTTTTGAAGAGAGGAACCACCACCCCGGTCTGCCACTTCCTAGGCACCGTCCCAGACCTCCACGCAATGTTGAACAGGCGTGTCAACCAAGACAGCCCCTCCACACCCAGAGCTTTCAGCATTTCTGGACGGAGCTCATCAATCCCTGGGGCTTTGCCACTGTGGAGTTGTTTAACTACCTCAGCGACTTCCACCAAGGAAATTGACAACAATCCCCCATCATCCTCCAGCTCTTCCTCTACCATACAGGGCTTGTTAGCTGGATTTAGGACTTCCACTAAGTGCTCTTTCCACCCCCTATTACCTCCTCAGTTGAGGTCAACAGCATCCCATCCTTACTGTACACAGCTTGGATGGTTCCCTGCTTCCCCTTCCTGAGGTGGTGAATGGTTTTCTAGGAGCACCTTGGTGCCAACCGAAAGTCCTTCTTTATGTCTTCTCTGAACTTCTCCCACACCCGCTGCTTTGCCTCTTTCATGACAGAGGCTGCAGCCTTTCGGGTCTTTTGGTACCTTGCAACCGCCTCTGGATCCCTCCGGGATAGCATATCCCTGAAAGACTCCTTCTTCAGTCGGACGGCTTCGCTAACCAGCGGTGTCTACCAGGGTGTTCGTGGGTTATCGCCCCTTGAGGCACTTAAGACCCTAAGACCACAGCTCTCCACAGCAGCTTTACCCATGGAACTTTGAACATTGTCCACTTACCAGGTCTGTCCAGAGTCTTCCCCCATCCCCTGACCCAACTCACCACGAGATGGTGATCAATTGACAGCTCCACCCCTCTCATAACCCGAGTGTCCAAAACATACGGCCTCAGATCAGATGAAACAATTATAAAACCCGATCATTGACATTCGGCCTAGGGTGCTGTGTTACCAAGTACACTTATGAGCATCCCTATGTTTGAACATGTTTGTTATAAACAATCCATGACTAGCACAGAAGTCCAACAACAGACAACCACTCTGGTTTATATTTTTATATGCAAGTAATTTGCATTAGTAAAAATGTTCTGCAGAAGTCTAATCCTACACAATTATGATATTGATTAACATGGCAAGAACATATTGTACACTTCTCCAAAACATTCACTGTCAATTTATTTTGAGTGCTTTCCCTGCAATATTGGCTTGTGGAAAATAAAACACATTTTAAACCTAAATGTAATAATAACATGAAAAATTGTTTACAGCGTCTACATTCTATGGTATAGGAATGTCACACTTCCCGGGCTGGGAAAAAAACATTTCAAGTGGATGTATACAAGGGAGAAATTATGTTTCCTGTTAAACATCTAGGATATGTAACATAAAGTGTATCATTTGTGTTAAAAAAATAACAGTACTGGCGCTTTGACTTGCAAACATCCTGTCTGCAATCTGCTGTGGCAAACAAATAACAATCACAGTAACAGGCATCCTTGAATAAAATGCAATCATGGGAAGCAAGTATGATTAAAAGAACACACAAGAAGACAAAAAGCAACAACAAAATAAACAGCTGCAAGAAATCTGTGTGCTTACGTGCAAGCGTTAGTGCATGTGTGTGTGCATCCATCTCACCAGAGCGAACTCCTTGTTGAGGACCATCTGCTCCAGCAGTGAGGACTCGTTGTGGAAGAGGTGAGGCTGCATGTGGCTCCACATGTGGGGGAACCACCAGAACTCCTCCACGTACTTCAATAGTAAATCATCTCCCTCGTCCTCCTCCATGGTTCCTGCCCACGCAAAAACAAATACATACAAGGACAAATAGGAGCACTTTAATTGCTGCTATGTATACTTTCTCGCTGGTACAAGTTCAGCATATTACTAAGCATCTGGGTTGTTTTAAGGTTGTGGTGCTAAATAAGGTGGCAGTCTGAAACCTTGGTGATAGAAAGTCAAGCAATAGTAATAATAGACGCTATGGTAATTTGATTTATTCTGTATCAGATTTTTTTTTTATTAAAATAATGTTCAGCTTCACCTCGATTTTTTTCCAATTGCATTGTACACCTTTGTTCTCTCACTGCAGATTTAGACACTTTAACTAGAAAATCAATCGAATCTGATCTTGGAACCACAACAGAGCTTGGAATGCACAGCAATATGTGACTACATCACAAGAGACAGTTTGACATAGACATTTTTTTTCTTTTTTTTAAATGATGAATGATATCTTAGCACTATACACATGACAGGCTATAGCAACCACGTGAGACTACTCAATCTGATCTGTGAATGCTCACCCTTTCTTTCGTAAATTTTATTTGGTAGTTCATTTATATATTTATTTACTGTATCATAACTACTTACTTCTAGAAAAATTGTCCTATTTAGACTTCAATGGAAAGCAATGAAGAGAACACACCTGTGTGGTAGAACTTTCCAGAGAAGCCCAGGTTGAAGGTAAAGTTGGAGATCTGAGAACGCAGTTGTTTCTGAGAATCAAGAAGAGCCTGTAGATAGATAGATAGATAGATAGATAGATAGATAGATAGATAGATAGATAGATAGATAGATAGATAGATAGATAGATAGATAGATAGATAGATAGATAGATAGATAGATAGATAGATAGATAGAACATTAGTGACATCCCATTGAACCCCACCAGTGACGAACCGGGGTCATCGACTGTGGGCCTACAATACAACTATTGGACCACACTTGGTAAAAAGCCATCAAACATAGCAATAACAATAATAGCCAGAACCCTATGTCACATTAAAATATAGTATATTAAAGGTTTATTAAAAGTTTATTTGCCCTAAATAGCTTCACAACAATTAGTTGTATATAAATAGTTACATGCTCACAATACATCTTATTTTCTTAGGCCTAAAGTGAATACCTTGAAGGCACAAAGAGTTTTCCTCTGAACCCCACACAGCCCAAATATCTATCCCCAGCCTGCACATCTATCCGATTCAGGTCTGCCGTTTATTTATAGTGCTGATATTATGCTTTTTGGCTTTTCCCCTTTCCTTTATTGTGTTATACAGTATACATTTTTTGTGTACGTTATAGGTTTACAAAGGAAAAAGCCCAAAGTCCACCCCAAAGGGACTTGCCATCTTCAAAAGAGTGTTCCAAACAGCTCCAAACAGCTAGTCCAGCCTTTACTTCCATGACAAACGTGCGTCATCTTGTAACACATAAAGCTCCCCTAGCTGCTAGTGTGGCACGCCCTCATACTACTTAAACCACATAAACCTATTCTGGTACAACCTCTAAATACAAATATGAACCTGAAAATTAGCATAATATGAACACTTTAAGTAAACTCTAGTTCCTCAGAGAACTATCATCAGTGCTTGCTTATCCTGTGGCTTGACAATGGCAGACACCAACATGCTGTTGCAGTGTTTCATTATTGTGTTCTTGTGTAGGCTATTAAGTGTTCCAGTGGCTGTTCCATGTCCTTAATGTTACCTCAGTCTCAGGTTTCAATCCTTGAATCAGGATTTTCTCCACATATTTAATGACTTCATTAGTTTACTGGCCTTTAAACAAAGACTCTGTAATGAGCGTTAACTAAAGAGAGTTGCACACTCGCACATACAGTCACACACACCGACAGTAATGCGAGTTAATGAAGGTCAGTGCATTAGTAGCCTCTGGAGGGTGGACTAATAACCCGCACACACACCCCTCCCTTCTCATCATTTTCTCCATCCATCCCTAACACTACCAAGTGAAACCCATGCATCCCCCCTCTGCCTCTCTCTTGCTCTCTCTCTTACGGAGTGAGTTCTCCTCTGCTGCTTCCTCTTTTCTTTCTGATTTTCCCTCTATTCTTCCATCTTCCTGCTTCTGAGAACCTGCAGTTGCCGCTCTGCCCCCCTTCCCCATTTGCCCCCCCCGTCTCTAAACCTCCATCTTTCCCTTGCTCGCTCCATGAAAATGTCACATTCTCAGGAGACGGGTCTGCTCTAATTTGAAAGCTGAAGCAGCATGGTGGAAAGATCGCGCGATAACAGTCTCCTCTTGCTATTTCTCTGGCACTCTCTCTCCCCGTCTTCTTGCTATGGTTGCACTTCCTGCCGTTTGCTCCCTTCCACAAATGTAATGTAAATTATGAAACTCTTAGAATTCCCTGTATAGTTCAGTCTGCTGGGTCTTTCTGTTGGGGTACTATCTCTATTACCAGTCTTTGTCATGCTGCTTTTAATCGTTTAATCAATCCCCAGGAACCCAGATTTACAAGACCTGAGTAGCTGATGTCAGAGCAAGGAATCGGTTCCAGGCAGTCTCTCTCTCTTTGTCTCTTTTCACCTTCTCTCATTCTGTGTGTGTGTGTGTGTGTTTGTCTGTGTGTGTGTCCCAAACTAACAAATATACAGACACATACACACAGTGTCTTCATTAGCTCTAATCTAATGGTGTTCAAGATGGCTGCATGCTGACAGATGTGCACAGCTCCCTAATCTGATCCCCTGTCTCCTCTGTTATGACATCCTCTACATCTTACACACACACACACACACACACACACACACACACACACACACACACACACACGTTTGCCTATCCACACACACAGATAAACGTGTGGATGCAAACATAAGAATCAAATTAAGTTTGTAGCTGAGTGCTTTGCATTGTAACTCAATATACACTCCCTGATGCACTTGGTCGAAATGCATTATTAACGTGTGTGTTGGTATCTGTGACTCGGCGTAGGTGTGTGTCCAACTGTGCAGTATATTACTTTAAACAACTCATTTGTATTCTGCTACCAAAGATCCATAGCAGAAAACAGAAGAGCCAAGCAAATGACCAGTTTTTGTGATGCACCAGTGAGACCCAGAGCCAAAAATGACCCCAAAGGAGTGTCACCTAGCTCTCAAATCCAGAACACCAGAAACAAACAGTAAAAAGAGTAATATAAACTTGGCCAAGTCTCGCATTAAATAAGTTGTTGTTTAGCAGCCAACTCTCAATAATAATAATAATGTTCCTCTAGGTTTGGTGGTAACTAGTGGCTTTATTTAACTTGAAATTAATTTATCTAGTTATTAAGTTTCATAATGTTCTAAATCTTGCTAACCTTTATCCATGGCTTCTTTATTATACTGTATCTTAAAGTGCTATTGGTCATTTTCAGGTTCATAATTGTATTTTGAGGTTGTACCAGAATAGGTTTATGTGGTTTAAATTTCAGAAAACACAATATATGTGTTCTGCACAATGCTGCAGCTTCTCTTTTCACCCTGTGTGTTGAACTCTCTGTTTTAGCTACATAGTGAGGCATCTCACTTCTATTTCATCTTTGCTGGGAGTCGCACATTCACAGTAAGTACTGCTAGCTTGTCAATTGCATAGTATGAGGGAGTGCTATGCTAGCAGCTAGGCGAGCATTATAATGAGTGTTACAAAGTGTCACACGTTCGTCACAGAAGTAAAAGCTGGACTACATTAGAGCTGTTTGTGAACAATGTTTTTCCTTTGGAGATGGAAAATGCCGTTGGGGTGGACTTTGGGCTTTTTCACTTTGTAAACCTCTAACGTGCCCAAAAAAGATATATAACACAATAAAGGAAAGGAAAAATGCCAAAAATCATAATATGGCACTTTACTTCTACAGGCCGTAGGCCGTAGTTCTACAGGCATTCTGTATTAACCACAACAATGAGTTTATGAGTACCTTTTTCTTTTGTATGTTTTGTAAATTATTGTTATACAATAAGGGTCGAACAGAACTAGTTTTTACAATTTGTTATCAGAAAAAGTGAAAAGCTGCCTGTCATAGAGAAGGGAGAAACGTGATATTGTTGAAGTATTGGAATAATGGCACACATTTTCTGACAGTCTCTCGGTTGCACACATGAAAAGTGACAAAAGTAGTTGTGTAAAAAATGAAAAAAGAAAGCCAGAAAGCTGGCCAATCACTATGTGAAGTGGGTGTGAATGTCGGCTTGTTTGAAAGATTTTGGGGAAGGGGGGGTTTCGAAGCTTTTCAGCCATCAGACAAGCACCTCTGTAGAAGTATACTGGCAGCTTAAGGGCCCTTGTGATTGGCATAGTAGCCTAACCTCAACATAACATTTTATTTTGGCAACTCAGTGTATGTTTGTGTCCTATCCAGAGAGTCCTTCCAGACAACCTGAAATAAGATGAGCAATATTAAAATACTCATAACATAACCATATCAGGATACCACAACAATAGCAATGGTTTGTTGATTGAACAAAAAACATTGTACTGGGCAAATTGTGTCAGTTCACTGGTCTTAAACTAAATACCTGAGTGTTGTTCTCAGAAACCTTACTTTCAAGAATAGAGAGCAATAGGGGAACTACTGTTGATCATCATTAGGAGGCAGAACTGTGGGTACAAACTGTGCCCAGCATTAAAAAGATTTAAGACAGAAACATGCAAACTGAGCATATGACAAAACCTTATCTTGGGCTCTGAGGGACAGTGAAGTCGCCTCCTGCTGTTTTTCTGAGGGTAACGGCAGCAGATCCGGGAGAATGGAGGGCTTTGAGCAACATGGAGCCAATCTGTCCACTGGATACTGAGCTCAAAGCTGGAGATGGATTTAAAATGGGCCATAAGAGATACTTTATAAGAACGAAGGGGGATTTGGATTAGCAGGAGGTGGGACTATGTAGCATATGAGAGATCCTGACAATCCTAGTGATGAAGGTAAGCACACAAATGGATTAGCTGTTAGTGATGGCCCTGAATGTGCCCAATCCCACAGCTACCTAACACTGCTAGTGTCAGAAGCAATGCCAGTTTGTTTGTACGTGAGAGCGACAGTGTGTGTGTGTGTGTTCTTGCATGCATGTGTGGTAAGTAGTAGAAGAGACTCCAGCTAGATGTCGGGGTTCAAACAGATGGGAGACAGGCGTCTGGACAGCTGGCATTCACTGCCTTACGCAAACACTTTACACCAACCACCTTTCCACCATATCCCCATTCTGTCATTCTCGCCTTAGCGCTGTTCCTTCTCTTTTCTTATCACAGGCCGGGAGATCTAAAATAACAAAAGTAATTATAAAAGAACTTATGTGCAAGAGGGATTTTATGCGCAAACAGATTTGAAGGTGTGTTGAGAGGAACAAGAAAATTGGACACATTTACGGGGTTTAATTCTTTTGCAAAAGCAGGTCAAAGATCTTTATTCATCTATATGAGTTCATGTGTTTTGTGTATCTGTGTATGTCATGTGAACACTAGACCAGCAAATTTAACTGGGTCAGGCATCTCTATTTGATGAGCAGGGAGTGCACTTTACCAGTTAACACCAGTCCTTCTTTTGCTTACCCTTCCCTGTCTCACTTCCAGTCTCTCCTGTCATTTTCAAGTCAATGTAGCTTTTTATATTGGTGCCTTTTACAAAATCATCTATTCACTTGCATTTACAGATCCAAGGTACTTGTGATTGCTTTGGCATCGCTATACTTACACTAAATTCTACTTGGCAGCTCCTCAAGGATTTTGAGTTTCAGTGATTGCTGTGACTGCAAAATCTGCCTTACTTTGTGGAGAAAAATGCATGGCACACTGCCACATTCTCAGAGTTAATTTGGAGTTAGGGCAAGAGCCCTGACAAAAAATTGAATTAAACAAAAAAAGTTATTAAGATAATTGTGTTGTTGACAGATGTTATTCATTACAGGGACACTGCCATGACTGTTTTTCATGCTTTATGTTAAATACATAAACATGTAACAACCTGTTTTCTTTTTAATAGTCTAACTGCATAACATCTCCTTCCCTGCAGGGCGGACTGTGATCATCTCATATGTCCAGATCAGGGGGGCGATTGACAGCAGATGTCAGGACACATCATGCTGGAAGCAATATCCTGTTCCTTTCAGCCATATTATACTGTATGTCATCTCCTTTTTCTCCCTTTCCCACCTGCAACTTTGTCACTACAAAACCCATTAAGATCACACCTGAGATTCCCTAGCAAGGGTGCCTGCCACCTTTTGCCACATGTTAAATGAATGATGTCGCCTCAAGAATTCCTAAAGAATTGAAATTTTTATCCCTCATGTAACAACAGACACGTAATAGCAGTCTCCTTTTCTCCTATTTCCTTGTCTGCCTCCAGTAGTTTGAAATCGTTTCTCCACTGTTTATTTATTTTATCCAACCATCCATCCATCTTTGTCCGCTTATCCGGTATCGGGTCGCAGGGGGAGCAGCTCCAGCAGGGGACCCCAAACTTCCCTTTCCCGAGCCACATTAACCACCTCTGACTAGGGGATCCCGAGGCGTTCCCAGGCCAGGTTGGAGATATAATCCCTCCACCTAACGCTGGGTCTTCCCTCAGGCCTCCTCCCAGCTGGACGTGCCTGGAACACCTCCCTAGGGAGGCGCCCAGGGGGCATGCTCACCAGGTACCCAAACAACCTCAACTGGCTCCTTTCGACGCAAAGGAACAGCGGCTCTTCTCCAAGCTCCTCATGGATGACTGTGGTATCTCTAGTAGGAGACGCCAGCCTGCCTCCTGAGGAAACCCTTTTCAGGCCGCTTGTACGCTGGATCTCGTTCTTTCGGTCATGACCCAGCTTTCATGACCATAGGTGAGGGTAGGAACAAAAACTGTGCGATAAATTGAATGTAATACCGATTCTCCGACCAATCTCACACTCCATTGTCCCCTCACTCGCAAACAAGACCCCAATGTATTTAAACTCCTTCACTTGGGGTAAGGACTCATTCCCTACCCGAAGAAGGCCCTCTATTGGTTTCCTGCTGAGAACCATGGCTTTAGATTTAGAGGTGCTGGTCCTCATCCCAGCCGCAACCTCGGCCGTGAACCAATCCATTGAGTGCTGAAGATCACAGGCCGATGATGCCATCAGGACCACATCATCCCAAAAAAGCAGCAATGAGATCCCCAGCCCACCAAACTGCAACCCCTCCCCACCCCGAGTATGCCTCAATATCCTGTCCATAAATACTACAAACAGGATTGGTGACAAAGCACAGCCCTGGCGGAGGCCAACCCTCACCTGAAACAAGTCCAACTTACTGCCGAGAACCCGGACACAGCTATCGCTTTGGTCATACAGAGATTGCATGGCCCTAAGAAGGGACCCCCTCACCACATACTCCCGCAGCACCTCCGACAGTATTTCCGGGGACCCGGTAATACGCCTTCTCCAGATCCACAAAACACGTGTAGACCGCTCCCTCCAGGATCCTTGCGAGAGTTTATATGTTTATTTTATTCATTACTTATGTAACAGCGTTTGGCAAAGTAATAAAGGCATATTTGGAAAGAGCTCAGTTCCATTGACTTAAGTGGCATTGTATGCATCATACTTAATTAGTCTAAGGATTAACTCTAAGTAGGACTGCACAATAATGACGTACTGATATGCCAAAAACCTTCATTGAAGTTTCAATATTGGCCATTTTGTGAAATTATTGCCAGATTGTATTGCCAGACCAAAGTAATAATAAGGAAATGAATAAAAACCTTTAGCCTGAACATGTATGTTCTTCATTTCAAACATCCCTACCCCATTGTCAATTCTCCTCAGTCATTAGTGAAATATATTAACATGTAGTAAATAGCTGGATAAAATGTTAAAACAGATTTCGTATTCAGTCCTACAGGGAAAATGGGACTTTATGGCTTATTACGCCACATGAAAGCAATTATTTGACTTGTCCAATTAAACAAAGTACTGAAAGTGCAGCAACTGCCCCACTATGTCTTTGAAAAAGCATGCTTTAATCTTAATGAGACAAGTGTTCCTTTTCAGGAGTACAAGAGTCTGACTGCAATCAAATGTGCAAAATGCAGGAGGATTTCCTCTGACATGACAACAGTCCATCAATGGACAATCTAACTTGCCGGAGAATTTGCATCCCACAAAGCTACACAGAAGTGTTCAAACGGTACATTACTGAGCCACTAGCTTCCTTTAGATACAAAAAAATGTTAAATATCTAGTCATATTGAGTAAATGCAGCCCAAGAGAGCATGTGTCTTGGCTTCTGAGTTCAAGTACAGTATGTCTGTTCATGTGTGTGTGTGTGTGTGTGTGTGTGTGTGTGTGTGTGTCGCGCCTCAACTTATGACACCACTTCAGAAAGCACCTTAGGCTGGGAAAGAGTGGGAACAAGTTAAAAGAGAGGTTTAGGGAAGAATACAAAAATCAATGACTCAAGCGGGGAGGGGTCGAGGAAGAATTGGAATTGGACACCTCCCTAAAGACCACTCCGAGGCAGAGAAGAGGAGGATACCTACAGGCATGAATTAAAAAACACACTGGCACACGCAAATCCTTGATGGGAGTTTTTGACGGGCATCATCCCTCATTTTGAAAAATGTCATCCATGGGGTGCCTCTCTGTGAATCATTTTAATAGAGGAAATACAGCTGTGTGTGTGTGCAGACAGGAGGGGGTGTAGGTATTGTTTGTCACCAGATGAACTCGTGGGGTGAGACTAATGAAGAGTGCAGATAGAAGGAGGGAGACATTTTAATTGGCCTTTTTCTCTCTCAGTCTCACTCTTTCTCTTTTCCTCTCGGGGAGAACAGGAGATTGAATGTTGGCTTAGAGGTAAGAGGGGATTTCTAACACTGGCACTGCAAATGCCTTGTCCTACTAATTGGTCAATAACACATCATGTTACATAGACTTTGATGCAGTGTAAGACATAAGCTGTTTTTGGGATGAGAAAGGATTTACATTTTCACATAATTTGTGTGTCACTCATAATGATTCACTCATTTGTTTTCTGCTCTGGTGTCTCATAACCGACATTTGCTTTTTTTTTTTTAAATAATTTTTGCAGTGCTACAATATTTAGAGTAAAATATTTTTAGACGTCTTGATAAAGTAGGGGCGAAATCACAGAAAACTTAACATGTTCAAATGTAAATTTGTTCGATCTGTTTTGACACTTTGCTAGAATGGAAAGACTTTCATTTAAGAGCCCCTCTTAACTATCCAACAGGATTACTTACTTAACAACCCCTGCATCACGACAAATATATGACAGATAAAAAGATAACAGTGACATGAATTAGTTGATTCACATGATTATGAACATAGGGAAAAGCAGGTCAAAGGGCTGGGTATCATTCAAAGAAATGTCCGATACCGGTACCTATTCCAATACCGGGACTTCGATACAAGTTCCTGAATGATACTTTTTTCTATGCCAATTTTAACAAAAAAAAATTACAACATTATACATTATGGCACAAATCTTTCTCAATTCCGACTAAGTGAGCCCTGTCTCTGCACGTAAAGTAGAGTTTTTCTGCCTGCCTGACATGCAAATAGACAGTCAATCACCAGCATTATTAGATCTTAGTAGAAGCATGCTGCGTGTTTATTGGCTCACTGACGCTGATAAGATTTGCTCCTTAGGTATTGACATTTGGTATTGAATGACGAGGTATTTTTTGTGCTCGATACTAAGGAGGCAATTTGGTCAGTGCCTAAAAACTTTTTAATTCGGTACCTAGCCCTACACATTTGTCACTTAAAATACACCTTGTTCAAACTCTAATCTAACAACTCTACCTGAGGCTCTCCATCTCTGCAGGGAGGGCTGCTACAAATCATCATATTCCCGCTCCCCTCCTCTGCTTCCCCATTTCCCTTCAGCATTTTGTTTCTCTGAAATTGTGAAGTTGGCTGATAGCTCTTCCCCGTAGGCGACATATTCCGCCTCCCCCCTAGCGTCCTCCCTCCAAATCCTTTCCCTCTTTTTCTCTCTGCCCCTCTCTCTCTCTCTCTACCCCTTTTCCTCCATCCCCACCTCCCTGTCCTTCTGTTATGGCACTGGTTCATCCTCATGTATATTTATGCTACAAAGCTGAAGAGTCAGGCGGACTTAAACTGAATACTCCAACTAGAGAGCGCTTGTGTGTTCATTTTGTGAAAGCGCATGTACATGGCTATGTGTGCACTTTGTGTTTGTGTGAATGTGCATACTTTTATCCTTTTTGGATTCAAGCATATGATTTATATTCAAGGGTGGAATTCCTCTCCACTTCACCACCCACTGCCCTCCAGTTTCCTCAGCCTCCCCATTCCTCTAATCTCCTCCAACTATAGACAGGTGGCTCCTTTTTTTTTTTAGCAACTGACAAGACAGGTGTCAACCATTGACAGGATATTACATTCTAATCTAAAGTTGTGATTCAGAAAACACCCACGCACAAACACCCACTCAAACACACACGCACATATATATATGATGGATATGTACACAAACATACTTTCATATCATATATGGCCTGTGGCTTCAGTAGGACAGGAAGACGGGATTGGCTCATGCACATCAGCGCAGAGCAGCATAAATCTTGCCTGTTTTAAAGTCCCACACATACACACACTCCCACACATGAAAACCTACCAAACACAATATGTTTCTCTTGAATGGTCCTGAGTGAGGACACAGTGGGAGAAAGTGACTACTGATTTCAAACAGAATTCCTCTTGCAGAAGGGTTTTATCCACACTCCAGCAAACCTGAGAAGGTTTTTCCCCCTCTTTTTAAAAATATAAAATTCCCACAGAAATATGCATATGAGTGTAAGCAAAAACATCTGCGGAGGTGCACATCTAAGTCTATGTGTATGTATGCATGTATGTATATGTGTGTATGTGTGTGTTTACTCATGCAAGCGTGTGTGTTGAAACAATAGTTGTCTTGAGAGGTGGACTGCATGGCTGACTCTGCTTTAGTTGGAACGTGGGAAAAGAGGAATATGTGCCATTTATCTTTTCACTGGCTCATTCACTACCTCGCTTTCTCTCTTTCACTCCACGTCTTTGTTCCCTTAAATGGCCTCTCTACTTCTGGCTAAACCTCTAGTTGAGATAAATACCCTCTTGCTGTACCCCAACACATACACTTAGGACACAACTTGCACATTACACACACGCACATGCATAAGCTTTCCCAAATACCCTCTTGGTGCACCCGTATCTGAGCTAAAATCCCCCGAAATACACTCCAGGTAAAATCTTTTGCTGAGGTGTCTGCAGACGTACACAGCAATAAGTAAACATACCATATTATCATCACTGCACTGCCATTAACAAGTGTTTTTGGAAGTTAGAAAAATGGAATCAACACCACTGACCCGACAAGAATCCCCCCCCCTCTAATCCACTCTTTCTCACTCGTAGATTATCACACACACATCACCCTCAATACCTTCACATCCTTGGCGTTCATGCGTGTCCCTTCCTTGCCCACAAAGATGTCGTCAATATCCACCAGTATGTGCCGGTCCAGACCCAAAGTAAGCGTCCTGTCTGTGAGGTAGGAGATGGCATCCACCAGGATGAGTCTATGGAGCCAGTAGCCAAGTCCCTGGCCAAATAGCACCCTCCTTACCCCATCATAGAGTCCCATGTCCTGCACCACAGTGGCCTGGAGGCCTAAACTAAAGCCAGGCCCTGGATTATCACCACTACCTGCCCCTGGTCCCTCCTTGGCACGTGCATGCAGCACGGCCTGGTAGGTGGAGTGATTGGAGGAGAAGGAGGTCCAGTCCTCCCCAGGTAAAGCCCCTCGATCTGTGCCGGGCTTGGTCAGGTGAAGGAGAGGCGAGCTAGACACCACACAGCAGTCCCAAAGTGCCTGGTTGGTCCGAAGCACCAGCGGGAGGCCGCGGAGTTTGAGGAGAGGTGGGGAGCTCTCAGTGGAGCGGTAGAAACCTATGATGCCCACTCTGTACTCAGTACAGTATTGATGCAACAGCTGTCTGTTCCATGTATCAGCATGTGCATACTTTAATAGATTTTCGTAAATGATGAGTGAATATCGGCCGCGGCCTTTCTCTGTCAGCGGAGGAAGGTCACCCTTCCCTGAGGCAATTTCCATGCGAAACTGAAAGTGTGCTGACTCCAATATAGCCACAATGTCCTGACCCAGCTGGGAGTACTGGGACTCTACCAGCACCAGCACTACCTGGTCAGTGTGGACAAGTGTGTGAGGGGGGTTAGGGGGGTAGGGGTATGGAAGTTGATGGTATGGCGAGAGTGGCTGGGAGCAGGCGGGCTCGGGGGATTGTCCAAGTGGCATGGAAGGGGAGGAGTTTGTAAACAGAAAGTAGGCAGAGAGGAGGAGGGAAAGGAGACAGCAGGATGCCAGCAGGAGCAGGAGCCTACGTAAGTGGCGACGGAATCGCACAGCCACCGTCATTGCGAATAGGGAGGTGTTGTGTGTCCAAGGAGATGTCTTTTTTAGTTTGCCGGATCCTAGAGACTGTCTGCACAAGTTTAGGGATTTCAAGAGAGTATCTGTGTGTGCGAGAAAAGAGCAAAGCCACTCAAGGGTGCGTCATGTCACCATGGCAGGTGGAGAAGGGAGTGCCGGATGTTGGGAAAGAAAGGTCTTCATTGAGGAAATTCAGTCAAGGTACTCTCCTTCCAGTCCTCACAGAGGAATCACATGCAGAGACAGAGGGAGTGACGATTAATGCCTGCAGAGAAAGGGGACAAGGAGAAAAGAAGAAAGAGTGAATTTCTTGGGCAAGGTTGAATAGTATGCATTAGTTCTCTGCGAACATGCTTGCGGGTGTGCACGTACCTAGGTTGTGCCACCCTGGGGAATGTGAGGGCACAGCTGGTAACTACAGAGCTGATTGAAAACAACTTGCATCCTTAGGGCTTATCCAACCTCTGGCACACACACACACACACACACACACACACACACACACACACACACACACACACACACACACACACAAAAGCACAAACACAACACAAAAGTCAATCCTTGCAAATAAACAACAGCTGGTTGTGTGTTAATGTGGCAGTGTGGGGAGGTGGATGGGAGCTCAACTAATCAGTCCCATAAAGCTCTACAGAGAATTCCTCTAATTGCGCGAAACTCTGTGCACTTCTGTCCTATTTCTGAACCTAATCATCTGAAATACCACAAAATTAGAGTTGGGATCCTTTTGCCAGGAGCACTAATCTGGGGGGAGCCTGTGACAGTACAGAGGAAATGGAGAAGAAGAGAAAAGTGCAAGAATAAGAGAGACAGAGCCGAGAGAGGAACAAAATGCAATGAATTATAGAAAGAGACAAAAAAGACCAGGATTAGCATCTTAATGTATGTGCCGGGAGCCAGGGAGAAAAAAAGATCCCACAGCATCTCTTTCTCTCTTCTCTCGATGCCTCACTCCTCCCCTTTCTCTATCTTTCTACACCCCCTCTGTTTCTCCTTCTGTTTGTGTGAATATCAATAGTCTTCCCTCACGTTCCCCATCCTTCTCTCCTTGTTTCTTGCCTTTAGAGAACAAATGCAAAGAGAAGGTCATAAAGGAGGATGATATTCCTTAAATATGATACCGGAAAATAAAAAAGAAGGAAAATAACTTGTAGAGGTTTCTTTATAGCCAGAAAAAAAGTAGTATTTTTGTGTTGAATAAAATGTGTGTCATCTTAATTGGTACTTGAATTACTACTGTAAACTAATTATCTTAAACAGCTTATGGTGTTAAGAGTTGTATTAGACGCCAAACATGCAGAGGAAATCGTCTTTGTACCAAGAAAAGGATCGTGCACTTATTCAGCCTTAGACAAGGTTAATTCAAACTGGTGATCTGAGATTTCAAACGAGGAACGACATCAATTCTTACACACAGCTGAGTGTCTAAACTATAGGTGAGTGCTGGTTTAACCTGTTACTGCAGGTATGCCTGTCTCACTATTAAGGCCACTAGAGGGCGCTGGAATTGGAGTACCACAAGAGAGCTCACATGGAAGTTTTCCTCTTGTAATTGTAATAACTAAGACTCCCAATGGTATGTTAAATCATGCAATTTGAAAAGAAAGCTAAAAATACACGACCTAACAGTCGTTTTTCATGCATTTTATTATTTTTTAATTGTTTTTTTTTTATTTTAAATCAAATTCTAAACCAAAGATGTATTAAACTTCAAAATCAATAGTGAGTTTTTTTTGGCCTATTTAAGTCAGTGGTCATAGCCTACTAATAATTGTAATTTAGCCTGTAACTGCAGTCATTACTGAATCATCCAACGCTAATTAAATTAGAACAGTGAAGAGAATTCAGTGGTGTTAAGTAGTGTTAAGTAGGATAAACACAAAAAACTGGAGGAAAAATAAAAATGGTAATGAATCTATAGCCTGTTCTG
Source organism: Percina caprodes (assembly GCA_013375575.1). NCBI lineage: Eukaryota > Metazoa > Chordata > Actinopteri > Perciformes > Percidae > Percina > Percina caprodes. The sequence goes on along the minus strand of JABXJD010000011.1, from coordinate 1,134,835 downwards.
TGTGTGCAGAAAATCTCTATTGAGAAAAGAAAGGAACCCACGGTATAAACAGGCTGTTAACAGGCTTAAAGATGAACTCAAACTAACAGATAATTCCAGAGTTTTCCATCCAGCTCTCTGCCGCTGAAGTTTACGTTAAGAACGAGCACCGGCTCGCCCACTTACCTCTTACCGAGGTTGAGGCGTTGCCGTGCGGGGAAGAGGCGTGATGGGTGAGCTGTGAGTGGGATGCTGCTTCGGGTGGGTCCGGGGCTCCGGTCTCAGTGGCGCACCACTCCCGTTTGTTTTGGATGCTGAAGCGTTGTGCCATCTCCTCTTTCTCTACTCTCTACCCTCCACTAGAGCAGCAGATGCGGGCAGTCGGAATGATCGGCTCTCCTCCCCCATTTCATCATTCTTCTCTTTCTTCTCCCCCGCGGTCTTCTCTCTCCCGCTCTGCTCACTTCTACCTGCTCTTTAAGGAGGAGATAAGCCAGCTAGTATAGACGGAGGAACACCGATATTAGGCTGCCCGTTAACGACTGACTGCCGTGCGTAAATTTTCTAGTTTAAGAGCGCCTACACAAGTGGAGGCGATCGAGGGAGAGAGAGCGCAAGAGGGGAAGAGTGAGGAAGAGAGAGAGGTAGCATAGAAAGGAAAGAAGGGGAGGGGGTTCGGTTTGATTGACACAAACAGCTTTTTTCTCGGGCATCAGAGATCACATGCCCCGGTAAAAGCTCACGGCCCGTTAGTTGGTGTTAGTCGGATGAGGGATGTCATGCACGGAGATGCACTGATGCAAGTTAATGGTGCGCCTTGCTCCTTGCACAAGATGTAGAACTCAAGGATAAAAAGAATGAGATGGAAGAGCAACTCTTAGACTATAACTGGTGTGTAAATGCATTTCACATAATCAAGACTGGTATCAATCGTGGGAATGACTAGGCTACAAGACATTTCTGATATTCACTATTCAAAACATACTCATTCATGTTCTTCCACATGTGCATCAGCCCCATTAGGCCTAATTCTGTAGAATGTCAATCAACAGGCATAGCATGTCAATCACACAGTGTTTTTTTAAACTTTATTAGGTGTTCCCTTCTCCCTTCCTACTAGTTAATCAATCTCTCTAACCTATTTGCTCTGACACACTCACTCATCCACATCTCAATGGAGCTGGTGGGCCCCTCATTCACATTGTAATGACCTTACAATAGATCTTATGTGTGTGTGTGTGGGGGATGTTGGAACTGATTGTGGGCTACATACATATATCCACATGCACACACAGCCAGTGTACATAACGAACAAAAGGAACCATTTGCATACTAGTATCATGTTCCTTTTACTTAGCTTGTAAAATGTAGTCTCACTGGAAGCCCTATTTGTGGCTTTCAGTTAATGTAATGACTAAGCACTGGTGCTGAGAAACAGAGCTTGAATGAAATGTAACAGCCAGAATATCATGCCCAACAGAATAGAATCCAGAGATAATGAAGGTATGGATTGGAGTCCAATTGTGTTTGTATGTAAATTAGTGTCAGTGGGTGAAGTGTAATTAGAGAGGCTGTTCACCCATTTCCTCCACATTGCAAGATCCACTTCTGCGATGGTGCTAGTTGGAGACAATAAGCCATAAATGAAAACTAGACAGCTGCACATACACTGGCTACAATGTGCGTGTGTTTCCACGCATGTTTAAGTTAACCCTAAAGATAATGACGGAGACATTCCTTGCTGCAAACAAATGAAGTAACTGCTGACAATGAGAATCCACACATACATGTAGGCATATGGTCATTTTATTACACAAACTCATCTAATAACACATAGCAGGGTGCAAGCACATAAAGCATTAACACAATGCAAGCAAGTGCAAAGACACAAGGAAGCATGTGCTTTATAAAACAATGTGCTCAAGGATGCAGCCACTGTCTCACACACACACACACACACACACACGCACGCACGCACGCACACACTCACGCACAGCAGCAGCACACACAACAAAGGAGTGGAGATGTGAAAAGTGTCGGAGCTGCCATGTTCAACTAGCACTCTGACAGTTAAACAGAGGAGAGACAGAGAGAGACAGAGAGCGGGAGAATGCTTGTTGTCTTCATCAGAGGCTTTTGTTAAGTGAGAGATAAGAGAGGAGGAGCGACTGATTCCCCCTCTTCTCTCTCCCTGCTGAGAGCTAAATGGTGGCCCTGTTAGTAGTCCTGTTTGAGGCCTGAAGAGAGCAAATGGAGCTTGAGTGTAAAAACAGGGAAAGACATTATCATCACGATGCATCACATCATCCCAAGAGTCAGGGCAGGAGGCATCCAGACAATGCAACGTTCACAATTTCCCCCCCTAATTAAAAACAAAACTAAACATTGGAGAGATTGTTGCATGCTCACGCTAAACACTAACTAGACCCTGAGCCCTGGCACTAATAATGATACTTTTCTCTCCTAGCTGTTTCCACAAAGAGCAGGATCTATTGCTCAAACTAGCAGCTCCCCGAGATGCATCAGCTCTTTGCCTCCCACAGTGTAAACAACAACAAGCTTGAGCTTTGCTTAGGTGTGTTGGCTGCTTGATGCTGTTGCTATTTTAATGAATCCTTCCTGTGTGTGTGTGTGTGTGTGTGTGTGTGTGTGTGTGTGTGTGTGTGTGTGTGTGTGCGCACGTTTGTGTGTGTGATCGAACCACCTACCTGCTACTGACCCCTCCACATGCCTGGAAACATTGATAGATAGAGATTCTCTTAAGAGCTCGGAGGCTAAGTGAAAGCTGCCTCCCCCCCAACCCCCCTTCCACACTCCTGATCCTCAAACACATTAGAGGGCATATCTTTTGGCCAATCAATACAGCGCTTACAGATTGATAAGGCAAAGATGTATGACAGCACACATGTGCACAAGCACACATAAACACACAAAGTCTATGTATAGAATAACCAGACCAAATCAATCTATTACTGGAGTTCTGCCAAATGCAGGATTTCCATAGCAACATACAGCAGCAAACTATACTTTGCTATGAATAATCAAATCAATCATTTATACTCCTATAACAGGCCTATGCATTGGTTTGATACAAATAAAAAGCATGTACAGTACTGTACAGTGAAAGTAGGGCTTGGTTAAATTTTTGAGTTAAAACAACTATATGTAACTTTTAAATTTTAATGTAGTTTTTATTAATGCCTTTGCCCGTGTTTGATATTTCCCACAAAGTCACAAAATAATTTACAGCAGGCATATGGGCTCTAAAGTCACATTCTGATGGGTAACTGGGATTTTGGTGTAACACCAGAAAAGCCTGTGTTAGTTAGTATCTAGCCAGGTAAAGGGTAACAGGATATTTCTTTATTTGGCATAATTGTATTTTTATTTTATTTTAGAAGTTATCTGTTATGGTTACTTATGGTTGATACTGAGGCAGGGCCATCACAGAATAAGGAAATTAAACCAAGAACAAATTAAAAACTAGGGAAAGGGACAGACGACAGGCGAAAACCTGAGTCACTCTCGGTCGGGCTTTTATTAGATGGAGTCAATTGTGGGATTGCAAATGATTCAAAACGACCCAGAATTGGCCCTCAGGTATGTAATATGTCCTTTTGTATTTCTTGTCGTTTCTCTTGTCCCCCTTGTGGAGTGTCCTTGGGTTTCAGAAAATGCGCTATATGAATCTAAGTTATTATTACCTTTGTTGCTACAACAAACTCTAATTGCTTTGGCTCATGACACAGTGACAGTAATACCTGGTTTACCTAACGATACATCCAAAGTAGGCTAAGTTACCATATTCAACTCTTGAAATGCAACGATGCATCTGTAATGTATTATCTTATTGTTAATGAATAATTTTCTGTCCAAGCAAAACATTCTTTGCAACTTTATGTCCTCTCGGTAATGCTAACTCAGTAATCTACAGTGGGCTAGCACCGTAAAGAAAAGACCTTTATGATAGCAGATGAAAAAAAACGTACCACTTTTATCCAAAGTAGCCGCTAGAATCAATACAAACTGAAAGTTGTAAATAGCCACTTTAAAAAGGACAATTCATACATAAAAACAGCTCAACAGTAAGAATAATCATAACATGAGTAAAATTATTATAAGAATGACCAAAACTGTGAAAAACATTTAATTTTGCATTAGGGTTTCACATTTTTTATTGCTTTATTTAACCTTTATTTAACCAAGAAATGATCCCACTGAGTCCTGGCCAAGGCAGCAGCATCAAAGTTTTAACATACAGTAACAAACAACAGACTTAAAACAAAACAGAAAAATTACATTAAACACTAAGAAAATCTAAATTCTGTAACAGGACATGCATTCAGTGTTCAGGAAGTCCTTTATCCTATTTTTCAAATCTTCCATAATAATCTATATTAAGGTGACATCACCTAAAAACTTGAAGGCACCTTCACCAAACACAGTACTGGTTTGAGGAATGACGTACATCCTTTGTCCGTGTGACCGAAGGGTGTAGCTACCAATCGCTTTAGTAGAGGACATAAATAATAAGGCAGCTAGTGCAACACATCCTTATAAAGAAAAATATACCAGAGCTCCATTCTATGGTTGTATGAAGAAGACAAACCCACTTTCTCATACAACTTCCATTGATGTGTTCAGAAACAGATTGCACAGAATGTAACATTTTCAGCGATGCTGAATTTGCATGCATAAAATATCACCGTAATCAAATTCTGAGGAAAATGTTGCTTGAATTAATTTCTTCCCTGCACCAAAGAAAATATAGCATTTGTTTTGATAAAAAACAACAACTTTACCCTCAGTTTTTGACTAAGACACTTAATATGTTGTTTAAAAGACATTGTTTTCTAGAAGAAAGATAAAGTATTTGTAAATTAAGACTCTTTCTATCACCGTATTATTTAAAGTAACAGTCTGATTAACACCATTCACAGTTGTCCTTTGTAACCTTGCCTTCACATCAGTTACTTTGAAAAGTTATTAATGCTTTCTCTTGTCTTTGTGTTCATGTTTTTTTTAATCTTCCTATGTGTGTTTCTGTGTGTAGACCTGATCATTTAAATTTATATATATATAATGTTGAAATATTTACAAAACAGTTTGTGGTCAGGATGACAAAAAAATCACCACATATCTACAGTTCAACCAAACATCTACGTGATTAAGATCGTAGTAAAGTGTTTTCGTACAGGTTTGTTTTTCTGTGTGACTCATTGAAAGACAGGATGTGGTACACCAATAGGAACATAGTTTTTGACCTATTCAGGAACAACATTCTCTCCACACAAACAGATACACACATAAATGCGCACACATCCCCACAAGATCATGCATGACGCCCACACATCTCTGTAAACAACCCAACACTCCCAGACTTTTACAAGCCACAAACACTTGCAGGCTTGTTGTTCGTGTGACAGGGTGCAGCTTCATTTGATATCATATCAACACCTCATCTCAGCACTGATTACAAGTGATGCCTCTGACAGGCAAGGAGGCACCATGCACGGCAAAGGCTTGTGTGTTTAAGAAAACAAACACAAGTACGCATGTGTTAAACAATAATGCTCACAGCCTCATATGGTTATGTCAGGATTTCAAAAAATAGGAAAAAGTGGAAAGAGAAAGGACGGGGGAGAATGTCAGGAAGCACAACAGTGATCAGATCGCACAGCACTCAAGGGAGGGAGGGATAAAGTGATCTATCTCTGTCTCTCTCTGACCTTGTTCACTCTCGCCAAAAACCTGACTTACAACCCCAAACTAAATATGATACCGTCTCTCTCTGTCTCTCCCTCTCTCTCCCTCTCCTCTCTGGTAATAAATCGCGCTGTAATTACCAGGCAGGATCAATAACAGTCACATCACTCCTCTCCTCTGCTCGTCTCCCTCGTCTGCAACTGACACTAACGTGTTCATCCCTCGCTGTGTGCCACAGTTATAGATCCGTGAGTGATAGATCGCATCCTGGTTCGCCTGTACACACCCAAACACACATGCAAAACACAGGTACACACTGAAGAGCTGCACACACAGTTGGATGATACCATGCACACACACACACACACACACACACACACACACACACACACACACACACACACACACACACACACAGATCTGGACAAACACAAGTATGAGAACTGGACACCACAGGGGGGAGGCCATAGGTCTCAGTTGCTATTGGAGATCTCTTTAGCTGAGCAACCAACAAAGTGCTACCATTCTCTCCCAGAATAGCTCACTCAGTCTCAGTCTCCCTGTCTAATGAAATGGAGGACGAGCATCACATGGGCAGTCACGCAGTGTGAACTTGGTGAGGGAGAGAGACGTGTATAAGTGTGTGTGTGTGTGTGTGTGTGTGTGTGTGTGTGTGTGCATTTGTGCATGGGTGTGGTTTCAATGCATAATCACGTAAGTGTAATGGTGTTTAATAGGAAATTAAAAATATCCTGGTGAGCAAGAGCAATTTTCACACCTCAAAATTGCTGACTTGTAATATTCTCTCACACCAACACTTGATGTGTGTGTGTGTGTGTGTGTGTGTGTGTGTGTGTGTGTGTGTGTGTGTGTGTGGGGGAGAGCAAGGATGGTTTGACATAAAAATATAAATAACTTTCAGTGAAAAACATGGAACAATATTAACAGAGGATGTTTTGCTTTTTCCACATGTTAAAAGGCCCCAACTTAATTCACTTTCTTTAAATTGTGATAGAAACTCTTATAGCTATTATTGTAGTATTCTAAATACTGTTATAGCAATCACATTTTCTGGTCACAGGTTTTGCCAGTGCAAACAACAACTACATGTTGGTCCCAATCTTTGATAAAGGTAAATAACTATAAGTAGGTGTATACTCGTACAATACAGTAACTAACTGATGTAAAGTGATGAGAGACAGATAAACACCATAGCTTATTGTTGCTTATGTTATATTTATTGTTTGACATGAACAGCTGACTACATTATGACTTTTTGTGTATGAAATACTAACAGGTAGTACTTGAGTCCAGCACTTTGTGAGGTGGGTGTGTAGTGAGATTGTCATGCTCAAGGCTGTGGACCCACAATGCACGACTCAGGTAGGTAGAATTCCAAAAAGGTTTTATTCGGAGCATAAACAAAACTCACTGACAACAGTTTCCAAATCGACAGGCAAGAGGAAGTCCAAAAACAGGAAATGGTGAAAAGTCCAAAGGAATCAGGAACACAGGATTAAAGAAACACAAAGAACACCGCTATAGAGCTGCACACATGGAAACAGACACATACAATCTAGCACTGGGGTACAGGGAAGACTTAACTTAAATACACGAGGCAGGGGAGACAATGAGACACAGGTGAAACACATTAGGGCAGGGGACAGGTGGGAAAATATACAACAGGAAGTAAAACAAGACAACACACAGGACAACAAAGAACCTTCAAAACTTAACAGGACATGGGAAAACCAACAAAAAACATGAAACTAACTAAACTCAGAAACTTGGCAAAGGGACTAGATGTAACAGATTTGACTGTTAGTCCGGCTGGGTGACAGATGTGGTAAGACAGTTAGAGGTGGTGGGCAGTGTTCATACAGGTGGAGACTCCAGGGACAAAACATTTGCTGAAGTTCAATCAGCAAACAAAAATAAGGTAGAAGGAGTGGGTTTGTTCTGTAGAAAACTATTGTAACTGTCCTTGATGTCTGGAGTGTGTATTGCATTTAATCTGAAGAAAAGTATATGCATCCAGTCAAAGCAACATAATCAAAAGTAATTTCCACTATAAAATTACACTTATATTGTATGATCCCCACCTCATTATTTACCGTCTGTGCCAAAGAAGAAAAAGAGCAGCCCTTGCGTGGAGAGCAGTAAAAGTATGGGTTTGGAAGAGTGAGCATGTATGATTGGTCATTGACTGCTGTGGATGGAAGCATTACATTTACCTCAGGCTGGACTTGGTTTCTGAATTTCCAATATAAGAGGAATGTTACAGGTCTTTATCCGACTGTATCATCACCAATATTAACAATACTGCACAAAGCAGCAACACGTTCTTTAGCAACAGTTAGTTGCATAATTTGCTCATAATTTTGGTTAGTTCACTGCCCACTTGGATACATGTGTTTTTAGTTTTGTTCCATTTTCTTGAACTGTTAATTTAAATTGTAATTAATTAATGTTTTTCAGATCTCTTTCTCTAAAAGCTGATTTACATAATGCTTTTCAAATAAGAATTTGTTAAGATATTAATTTTCTATGGTGGAGTAAAAAACTCACAGCTCAGCACATTAACTGGATGGAGACTCTGTAGTCTGCTGGTGAGTTGATCAGATAGTTGTGACTTCTCAGGTTGCTCCTGTCCTGGCTGACAGCACCAATAAAGCCCACTTAAAACTAAGCCAGCAAACTGAAAGCGACACATTTTACACCACATTTGTAGTTTCACGCATCAAAATCAAGCATAAGCCTAGTAGGTTCACACTTCATTAGTGGAGATATTTTCCAAGTCTTGCAATCGCTGAATCCACACAACAATCCATAACAACTCAGTCATCTTTGCTGGAGACCTCTCACCACAGGCAGAAGGCGACAACGTGTGGAAAGTTTCAGATTTCAGCTTACTGACAGTACTCATTGAAGGAGAAATCCACCATAGGAGAATTTCTAGCTTCTTCACCAACAGCAGCCTCAATAGACCAGAGTTCAAGACATTTTACTTCTGATTAAAGAGACACTCCACCGATTTTACAGCTTGAAGACAAATTCTAATCAAAAAGGCTGTGTTGCAAACTATGGGCAAGAACTTGAAAGATGTGTGAGACTTTGTCCCCTACCATATTCATTGTAAGTGTGTTAGGAAGGGATGTTTTTATGGCCAGTATGAACAGAAGGATGTATTACAGTACAGTAAACTAAATCAGTTCCAATGTTTAAATGGGCACCTGATTATTATTTCAAGTCAAATGTGAAAAATTGGGAATCAATTCAATTCAATTCAATTCAACTCAATTCAACTCCATTCAACTAAATTCAATGAACTGTATTTATCCGTTAAGTACTTCATATGTGCAGAACATTGGTGCATGTACAGTTCACATACACAGCAACACAGCACAATAAACCAGACAATTCACACAGCAGCAGTCCAACAGTGGTTGGTAAAACTTGCAAAGCAGACAATTTAAAAAATAGGCAATACAAATATTAAAAGAATGTTAGAAATTTATTTATAAATAAATAAATTAGTCATGAATATAAAGGATGTATGCACAAAACTTGGCATGGCTCGAATGTGAGTAACTTGAATCTCTGGCCTGTGGGTAGAAGACTGTATTGGCTGTGCAATGTGTGGGTGGTGCCTAAGGCCATTTGTGTTCCTTTTAGTTTAGCCCTTCTTTTCTAAATAATTGCAAAATGGCTGGAGTACTCCATCATGGACCTTTTGCACCCATCGCCCCAAAAATTGGTGTTAGTGTTCACAGCTGACTATATTTGTGCTATTTAAAAAAAAAAAAAAAATGATAGCCAACTCAGTAAGACATATTTACCAAAGCAGAGGTAGATGAGGCAGGTTATGCCTACAACAAAAATTATATATTATTACATTATGACAAATGCCTTTACTTTATGCACTTGTTTGTCTTATTGATGCTCACATGAGTTATGATGGATGAAGGGCAGACAAAAAAGAAGAAAAAAGTTAAAAGAATAAAGTAAAAAATGGAGGTGAGAGAGAAAGATCCTCTGTCTTGTTGAAAATGAAGGTGTAGTTCTGGACACACACACACACACACACACACACACACACACACACACACACACACAGGATGAGACCTGCAGAGAGTGTATGATTAACTGTTCTGTCAGAACTGAGAACTCTCTGGGGCGGGAAGGGCAGAGAAGGGGGAGGAACGGAAAAGAGGAAAGAATGAATTGGAAAGGGATGGAGGAGCATTAGGAAGATGGCTGAGGTCTCTGGGGTCTCTGAAAGGAGGTCTCCTGGGCTTGGGGAGCTAGGCTAGAGCAAACTGTTGCTCCTGCAGAAATTGTGTTGCTTTTCTGAGTGCATGTGCCAGTGTATGTATATGTGTGTGTGTGTGTGTGTGTATGTGTGTGTGTGTGTGTGTGTGTGGATTTGTGAGTTTCCCTCTCCTATAACACTTCAGCAGAACCTGCAGACTATCTTCCTTGCAATCTATATGTAGAGCAGAATAGGCACTGCAGTATGGAATGCAGTTGCTGATTACGTGAATGATTGTGTGTGTTCCTGCATGTGTCTGGTCCTTATCACAATTCTGCAGTGCAACTCGGTCAGAATGGTCAACTGAATATCTCTCTTTCTCAACAAATCAGAAAGGCAAACGTGTAGCCGCTGACACACACACACACACACACACACACACACACACACACACACACACACACACTCACAGTGCAACTCTATTTTCTCCCATTCGTCACACGGCTTGTTGTTCTAATACCATGGATAGGTCTGCGTTCAGGATCCCCATGCTGAGTGGCTGTTCTCATCATGACTGGCGTCTCAACATTCTCACTGACTGAGGCTGACAGAGAAAGTGAGAGGTTGCCAGAGAAAATGGTATGGTATGGTATGAAAATATATTTAACAAATACAAACGTCCACATTTGCAGTTGATGCAGGTTCTTGTTATAAAACTAATAGTCAGGTTATCGTGTGTCTTTACATTGAGAGTGGTAGGGATGCTTTAAGGTGCTAAACATAGCTCAAAGCTCAGAGGGAGAAGGGAAGCTAATCTTTGGAAACCTGCAACCAGTACAGAGAGCATGGAGATTATAAGCAATACTACTCCAACCCATAAACATACCCAGACATGCACACTCACAACAACAACAACAAAACCACAGCCTTGTGATTAATTAGAACACAGTTGATAATGCCACTCTCTTTCTTTTAGTGAAAACATCATGTAGCACACGTATACAAGACTTAATTATCACATTAGCTAAAAAATATTGCATTAAAGCTAAAATGAGACAAATTGCATTTCCCTGCTTGTCAATTCTCTCTCCCTCGCGCGCTCTGTCTGCCCTTCTCCTCCATTTCCCTTCTTTCTCTCTGCTGGAGTGTCTTCTTGTAAGCACAGTCTTCCAGAACACTTCACCCCACTTTAGATCCAGAATAGCACAGTTCTACAAGGTCCCTTTCCTTGTTGAATGTTGCTCATGAAAGGGTATTGTTTGACCACTTCAGCTGATATGGCCTCAGAGCTGTAAATCACCAGCTACTACTTAACTTACTAACACTCCATTCAGCAGCTAGGCACAATAGATCCACAACACATTCATTCACCCGCTCTCCCACTCCCGCACCCCTGCTATTCAACTTTACTCTCCTCCCGCGCTCTCCCTCTTTCTCTCTCCACCCTCCTGCTACGCTAAGCTGTTTTCTCTCCTTCCCCTTCTTTCTTCTCTATTTCTCCCCCATCAATTCTGCCATTCTAGTTTCTGATGTGGTTTTGTCTGTTGTAGGGGCCAACAGTTTCCCATGCACCTGCCAGGTTGTAGATATTTCAGAATTTACACAAATGCAGACACACACACATACACACACAAACACAAAGTCAACTTTAATTTACCCTCTTAAACTTCAAAGAATTTGCTCATTTTATGAATTCATTTTACCCAGTAGATCCCATCTGTTACTACTGTGTGAGCCATTGTTGTGTTTGTGAAAAGGCTGAGACACACAGAGAGAGATCCAAACTGCACCACAGAGCGAAGCATCACTTCTGATTGGTCTCGACATTTCAACAATGTTTTGTTATTGGCTGTGGCACTTCAGCAGTATGCAGTTTCACTCCTTCTTGGTTGGGTGTTAAAGCAATGATAACCACACACAAACTCACACACAAACACGCCAGCATTGACTGTCAGATGCAATCACCTCAAAGTATGCTCTACGTCCATGCAGCAGGTAACAGCGAAGAGGGGAGCGAGAGGAAAGAAAGAGGGAACGAGATAGAGAGAGAGAGACGCCAAGCAGTGATTTATGACCTGAAAAGACAGATTAACTCCACTGGCTGCCTAACTGGCCCTGAAACAAGCTGAATTACAGCCCAGACCAGGAGGAGAGAAGAGTTAGAGAAATGGTGGAAGAATGAAACTGAAAGGTCAGTAGTGTGGCAGGATTGAGAGAGAGTGTAGATGACAAGATGGAAGAGCAGATTGGTATGAGGAACTCAAAAATGAAAAGGTCAGAGGTAAAAAGGAAGCGATAGATTGAAGACTGCAGGGGGACATAGAGATCGAGAGGGGTGATTATTGTCCAAAATGAGACACAGTGGATTTTGTATTTGGCCCTCACATTTGTGTGATCTGATGAACCCTATCAAGCCATGTGAATCATGTCAGATTCCATTTCCTTTGCATGCGGCGGAAAAAACAGGGTTAGGGTCAACCTTATTTCACCTGCTTTGGGGAACAAGGTGAAAGGCCAACATATACGATGTGTGAGCAATTCACACAAATCATTTGAAGCTAACGCCATTCTGATCCAACCCCCAGCCCAGGCCCCCCAGTGAGCTGCACTAAGGCAATTTTCTGTTCAGAAGATGGAGGAAAGCAATGAAAAGAGATTTCAGATCTCAGTAAAGAGACAAGCTATGGTGCTTTGCTCATTTGACAACAAGTCTTAATCTGATTCATATAACGGTTGGAGGCTAAGCTTTGGCTCTCTCTGCAAATGAAATAAGGTCACTGGTGGACCATAAGGGAGATCAGTCACAGCATTTTGGTCAGATGTGGTCCAGTCTTCTACCATTTTTTCTGGTCAATTGTGTTCTTACTCACACCAACATTTAAAATGGCAAAACATGTCATTCTGATGGAATTACCTCTCAATTTTCTCAATTTAGTTTAAAGTTAATCTGTGCAGATTTGTTCACATGAAGTCAATATTGGTGAACAGAGAGCCGGAAAGTTGAAAATGGTGGAAGCTATCACAGTGTAACAGAGGGCCTTTGTAAGTCGCCTAGACTCAGGATCGACTATAAAATAAAAACAAGGGCTTTAACGTCTTAACCGAGACAGCACTGCACATCTCCGCTTTTTAAACCAACAACCCAGTCATCATCCTCCTCACAGCATTTTACCACTTCCGTTTTAGCCGTCACAAAAAAAGCTCTATGGCCTAACTTCCGCTTAACATTTAACCGACAGGTAAGACAATAAAATACCTTACAATAGCTCATCAGCTGTGTTTCACAATCTACTTTTATTTCTCCTCCTCTGATGGAAAATAAACTGCTCCACAAAAAAGTAATGCTTTGCAGACATGAGTCAGGAGTCAACGGTGCAAACACATGTTTTGAATAAACTGTGTGAAGTTATTGTCCCGTTAGCAAAAAGCTTGCTAACCGACAATTAGCAAGCAGTAAGAAAACGAGTTATCTTTGACAGATTGACCCACTGGTCAATGAATCTCTATTGAATGAAAAGACTTAAACTCTCTTGATCCCTCATTTATCAGACCACATCTGCACAGTAATCTGCATTGCTAAGTAGGCCTACACAAATGCAAAGATATTTCTGCAGCTACAGGGTTGTTATGGCACAGGTTATTCTATCAACTGAGACAACCACAGGCAATCCTGTTAAAGATTAAGAATCATAGAAGCTTAAATTCAGACAGCTAGTAATCCTGTGATACACAGGGAATTCAATTAGACAGAAGAAAAGACATAGAGCAGCTTCTTCGCTACTGAGAAAGGACCATTGAAGATGTTTGCAGTCCTGCTACGCTCTCACCATTGAGTGTTAGCTGTGTGATGCCCCTGCTGAGGTAAACACTACTGGCAACATTCACAATATGTCCAAAATGAAATACAGCTCCATACAGTGCTTTGAGGCTCAAGCAACCATTGCTTGTGCCTTTCCATTGCAGAAAAAGCAGAAAGAGACATTTGCACACTGCCTTTATATTGAGTGCATTGTGTACTGGGTGAAGGTTTATATAAACCAGAGATGACTCCTTCTGCTAAGGTTTGAGTGTAAGTCTCTTATGTATTAAAGGTCATGGAAGTGGCTTGATATTACACTAAAGATACTGACAATAAACTAAATAACTAATAATTATATACCATGTAAACCAAGATTTCTACCTCTCTTCTCTTCCTTGGCCTTTTTCATTTCCCCTGTATCTCACATTACTAACTCAAGACCCAGATAAGACCAAGACAAGGCTCTAAATACAAGCAGCTAACTTTCGGAAAACATTCAACAAGAACTGTTGACAAATGAAGTAGCTGTTCCCCTATTGCCCTATGTCCTGTTAATGTCTCTCAGGTTTATTAACTTACTGTTTTAATGGTTATCCTGTGCCGTATTTCTGCATACACACACAAATAAACATCCAGTGGCACGTCTTATTCCATTAAGCGTGAGTGTGTTTATGTTTGCCTGTGTGTGAGTTATGCGACCGGTCGCTAATTGCAGACAAATTGCTTTGCCGCACACAATCATTCCTGTTTTTTTCATGTTTAATTTTACCAGTTGATTACCAGCAGAGTTTAGCGCCGCCATTTCTCTTCCTCCACAACCGGGGCGACTCATCCATCTTCTCACACTCTCACTGTTGCGCATACATAATGAGCTTGCTCTGACGAACAGAGGGGTGGATTTAATAAATCATGCTCTTGTTTGTAACAGCTTTCCTCTCTCTTTCCTTGTCTCTTTTTCCCTTTCAATTAAAGTAGCAGAGCCCATACTAAATGTTGAGTGCCAAGAGACATATAGTCCAAGTACATTATTTCCTGTATAGTTTTTTGATTTGAGGCAATTTTGATGCCCTTCTCCCAATAGCCTAACTATACCTGCCAAATGAAACTCCAAAACATGGGCTGGGCTTTCCTGTTCACACTAAGTCATTTATGTCTGTTGACTTTCCAATAATAAGTGCCATAAAGAGAGTGAAGTATAGACACAGTGAAAGGACAGCAGTGGGCCGGGAATGAGGCTATAACATTGTTTATATCTGCGCACATACATTCCTAGATATTTCTGTGTTGTTAAATGGAACCCAGTGGGCTTTTACTTTGTATTGGTTATGACATTGTGCATCTGCAACGTGAATAGAAACTCACAATTCTGTGCTGTTGTTGCTGACGAAGGCAACTGTCTTGCACAAATATATTTACACACACACACACACACACACACACACACGCTCAAATGCTATGCATGTAAATGAAAATGCAATCGAAGCTTAGCATTGGTGTAATACAGTTTTTATTACTCACTGCTCTCTGTGATCGGAAAATAAACCCGGCAACTAAATTGATTTATTTGTTTTTATCACTTGCTCTGTTGCTCATCCCCTTCTTGCTGTAGATTGGATTCTCATATAAACCCAAGAGATACACATTTTTATAACCCAATTTAAAGGCATGTTCTGAAAAATGGCAGGGTGTGTGGGTTAGATCTGTTTGCTAGTGTGTTCCATTTAGGCTTAATTTTCTTTTGTGGCAGGCTGTCTACGCACTTTACCCTCTGTGACCTCTTCAAAAGAGCCTTCCTGGGTTAAGGAATGAGCCAGTTTTCTGGAGATGTTAGTGCCTCTCCTTCACAGCCCCTCTACGAACACGTTCGCTCTCATCAGCTAAATAAATAACACCTTTCACTGTTCCTATTCAACACACCCCCTGGCCACATAGGTTCATTTATACAGTGTGTTTGTGTGCATGACACTATGTTGCGGCAAGAAATGTAGAGAATGAGGAGCTGTGTCTGTGTGCAGGCATGCACCTTTTTCTTCTGGTCCAAATGTGGTAATCTCGCCCTTGGCATGGAGGAAATTGGTGTTCGATTCTTAGTAAGGCTGGCGTGCCTTTGGGCTAGCTATTAGCCATGTGCAAATCTAAAAACAATGCAAATACAGGCCCAGGATCATTAACAGACACTCAGCCTCTTCAATTATACAACAGTTGATGCATGGGAGCATTGAGGGGATTTTACACCAATTGTTCCTCAATAAAGATCCGGTGACACACTCACTTACCTAGCAAGGGGTCCATGGAAGTGCACTACACTGAATGTTTTGAGATGGGGAACTGACACTGCAGGCTATGTGATTATTAGCTTGAATGCAGTTTTTGATGTGTTGCTCCCATTTGCGATATACTGATCTGGACAGGTGGCCATTTCGAGAGATTTTCTGGAAACAAATGAAAAAAAGCTCTATGTTCCAAACTCTTATAGGCTTAAATATAGGGTGCTCCATGAGATACAGGCATTTACTTTGATAATGGTTTTCTGGTAGGAAGCATGCTACTAGAGGGTGGAAAGAATAAAGCTACATTCACCTTTAACACCACGGAGACCATCCAACATGGCTGTGGTAGGTATTGACCAACTTCTCCGGAGAAGGCTTCCTTCTGCTCTTTCTCTCTATCTTTCTTTCTCTTTTTCTAAAATTGGGATCTTTATCTAACCACGTAATCCAAACACACACATACATAGAGAAGTAAGGAGAAAGTGCCTGTGATAAATAAGTGTGTGTGCAGTGTCGATGCTGGTGACCACTGATGTTAATTCATCCAGACTGTGTGCATTGTGAACACTAATAGACTCTGGCTGTGAGTGTGTCTGTGAATGTACTGTAAGCTCAGTAAGCGACACTGGCTCTCAGTGAATCTCAACTCATACCACCATCGCCCTATTTAATCAACACTACAATGTTCTCTCTAGTGATGTACATGTGTGTGTGAGCCTATCTGAGCGTGTGTGCACAAGTACAAAGGACGGTGCGTGCGTGTGTTTTTTGCACAGCGATTCTCTTTTTGCTGACAGGAATGAACACGCTGTTGGGCTGGGAGTGCGGTGAGCCGAGACCGGGGAGGAAGAGAGTGGAAGAGAAAGAGAGAAAGAACGACAGGGGAGGAGAAGCACATCGGACACCACCTATTTATCACCCTGACTCCTTCCGTCCACTGCCAGGAGAGAGAGAGAGAGGGAAAGAGACAGGGTAGATGGTAGATGGATACAGCAAGGCTAGAGTGATAGAAATAGAAGGAAAAACAATAGAATAACAAGGAATTGAATCTGTAGCTCAGCTTTAAGGCCTGTCCGTCTTTATGCTTGTGTTGTTCACCATGGTTGATGCTTCCCTCGTAACCCTCACACCCACCCCCTGCTCTCCCTAAAGCCCTTTCCCCCAGATGATTTGGTAAAGCAGCCATGGATGAATAGAACAGGAGGGATGTGGGGGTGTTGTGGGTGGGTGGTGGTTAGGGGCCCCCAACAGAGAAAGCTACTGTTACCAAGGAGAGAGTGAAGGAATGTGCATTTCAATACCAAAAAAAACCATCCAGTGGAACAAACAAGATAGAGTGCTTTACCTCCAATGAAATCTTGAGGATGAGCCGGTCGATACCCAGCAAAATGTTGTGATCTTCAGTTACAAAATTATACATTTAACTTCCATATCTAAACTAACTTTTCACACCATTTTCTTTTCTGTGTGTGTGTGTGTGTGTGTGTGTGTGTGTGTGTGTGTGTGTGTATATGCCATAGGGCATGCACAATAAAGGTTTTTATGCTCACAAACCAATTTAGGCCCTGAAATGAGATCTTAAGTACCGTCTCACCACACTCTCATCATTAATTGAAAAAAGCTAAAATAATGATATCTGGGGAGTTATATTGATAGCCATGGTTTATTTCTGACAGCTGGCTCATACAGAGCCCTGAAACCCTTTTTTATTATTGAGCCAGAAAGAACAAAAGATTTAAAATCTCCATGGCTGCTCAGCATGCCTTGACGTTTTTTTCTGTTTAGAATATATTCACTGCCATTGTCAGTGTATGGATAAGGAAAGAGTGAGAGGAGACAGAGAGGCATATGACAGTGAGGTCATGTTGTTGTAATAAAGCAATTTTATAATTTGTTAAGGTTTTGGTTTTATTTGAATGGGCATGTGCTTGTTTTACTTGCTTAAAATATATGTATATATATATATATATATATATATATATATATATATATATATATATATATATATAGAGATAGAGAAGAGAGAGAGAGAGAGAGAGAGAGAGAGAGAGAGAGAGAGATGTTTTGTTCTATGGGTATTTGGACTCAAGCAAAGGTCCCTACCACCAGTTGGGTGATAAATTGCATGGCTAAGAAGAAGGGACACCTGTCAGCTACCCCCTGCCTAGACCAACACTACAAAAGAGGAAACATACACATGTTTGTTCACACACACATACACACACACACACACACACACACACACATGTTCTCACTTTCTCACACACATACACACGTACACACACACAAATCCTGTACACAGGTCACATTCACACAGTGCAACACTGGATTGATTGGAGGTAGCCGTCACCTTGAACTGTCAATTCTTTCATCTAGAACATGTCAGAGCACAAATAAAGTGTGTGTTATAAGCTTTACAGTCTGTCTCAGTGTGTGTGTGTGTGTTTGTGTGTGTGTGTGTGTGTGTGTGTGTGTGTGTGTGTGTGTCACTTTTCACTGAGCTAGTCAGAAGTTGTGACAAGCAGGAAAAGAGAAGTTCAGAAACTCAGCTGCGTTTGGTGGTGGCATTTACATGTAATCACTTGATGATTCTCTGTGTCACACACACACACACACACACACACACACACACACACACACACACACACACACACACACACAGATTTGTATAGGACTTAAGCTCATCATGACAAGCAACATGTAAAAACATGACATAATAGCAAAGGAAAAAGCAATTATGCAGAGTGTGGTTATTCCTCATTAGCTTCCATTGACCCTGCCAATTTATGGGGTTCATTACAGTTTTTGCCCGTTGCTTGAACAGGTTTTGCAAAACTTGGCTCATTGTGCAAAACTCTACACACAAGCAAATAAGACACCACACTGGGAAATAAACCATTCACATCTATGTCAAACTCAAACTCTGCTATCAAAACCTCACAATCCTTTGTCAAAATGTCACTCTGATGACAAAATGACACCCACTTGCATCATATGAATACACTTTTAGATCAGCAGCAACACACTATTCTACTTTATATAAAACACTGCAGTCTTTTGTTTTCACTGTTTTGATTCAGTTCCACAGAGGACATGTTTTCACAACAACCAAAAAATGAAATACTGAATTCTAAATCATTACATTAAGGTAGTATATTTTACACTACAGTAAATTTAGATAAATAAATTTAAAAAAACAATACACTACAGTAAATTCAGATAAATCAAAAATAAAACAAACAATACACTACTGTAAACACAGAAAAACACAATTGTGCACAATTGAGTGGGCTTATGCCCACTCTGCTCTGCCCAGCTTCCCTCATAATCAGGCCACGGTTTATGACATGGTCCACCAAAGTTGCCAAATGGTCCTTGCGTGGCCTCTTCGACCACGTCCTCCTCTCTCTGTCTTCCTCTTCCTCTGCATCTAGCTAACAATGCCTCCATGCTTGTAAAGTTCTCAAAATGGCTTAACCGAGGCCTTTTTGTAGCTGGCTGATTGGTGTTCAGTTTTGTGAGTAAGTATTTTCAGGTGTGTGTCTACGTCTTTTCAATTAACCAATGTGTGTTGTATTTTGAATAGATGTGCTTTCCCAATGGTGTCCTAAGATTTAATTTTTGAACTAACTGTCTTATGTGTGAAATACTGTGAAGTGTCTAGGAGCAAGTGTTTTGCAGAAAGCAGCAAGTGTTTTACAGAATTGCAACTAAAGTGCAAAGCAGTGCTTTTGTTTAAGGTATGGTTACACTTTGTTCAAGGTATAGTTACAACAACTTCAAGTTATGTTACTTTGGTTTAAGCATGTGCCTATAGTGTTCAAGCAACGGGCAAAAACTGTTAAAAGTAGCATATATAAAGAAGGGTAGAGTGATGAAGAGAAGCATTCAAAGACCAGACCGCCAACCACAGAAATTAGAACAATGTATGAAAGCTGATTGGTGTGCGAGGCATGATGTCACATGTAATGTTTGCTGAGTATGTTGTGGGGATGCTTTGGTAGGAAATAAAATTGAAATTGAATTGAAATCTGCCGTAGCACCTGGACACAACATTTAGGACATTAAGGAGATGAGAAAGGAGAGAAAGAAAGAAACAGTGTGGGAGTTCAAAATGCAAGAGCAAACAAGAAGAGAGGAATATTTGGGCATTTATAGGAATGCCGGAAGAGGCGTGGTTGAGGTGTGGCCCTGCTCCCGAAATTCTGCTAGCAACTTGATTACACAGTACAACTTTTTGTCAACATACAACACACATGCACACACAATAGTCATATGCTATTATTGCCCTCATGGACTGCAGCTTTCGTTTCAAATCAAAGGCACTTATTTTGTACATCTGTGAAAAAGCATCACATACAGTAAGCCCACCTGACTTTAAGTATTTTACTTTATGTACATTGTACCCCATGTCTGGTGAACCCAATGCTACATCTGCATAGAATCTATTGGTCCATTGAAGGCAATTTTGACAGCAGACATTTTGAAATGTCACCAGAGAAAAAGCGCAGGTGTAATTGTGAAAGTTACACTTTTGCCTTTATCTTAATAGTTGCGTATGTCTTTGAAAATTAAAAGTTTTTATTTCAGCACTTACAGTTGTTATTTAGCAACAGGTGCTTGTTAAGACATGAGAAACCAACCATATCTGTTTTAATTTCTGTTATTTATGACTTCAGATATTACACAAAAGTCTGTTAACAGATAATTACAAAAGAATGCCATTTTTAAATTGAATTAGCCACACTGTTAGAAATTTCTTGTAAAAGTTCCTGGCTAACAATTGTTGTAAATTTACTGTAAACAGTATCCAGGACTGTTACCGTAAAATAACTAATAATAATAATTATTATTATTAATTATAATTATTTTCATTCAATCTACTACTTTCATAATTATCTCAGCCATTTCCCAAACATGCACACTATTACATGTGGAGGGGTAGGGCTATTTTCAGGTCTAAATTCATGAGCATTGTTTACAAAAATCTGAAATATCTTACACCCGCATAGTGTGTGTAATTCCTTGCGCTGGTAGAGTCAACTGATGTCAATGATTCCGGCTCCTGTAAATTGAAGCAACTACCATGTTTTGTGTTAATATACAGCTGTGGCCTAATCTGTGATTACGCAATGATGGAAATAGCATGATGTCTGAAAGGGAAGGATGTTTAGGTTTGGCTATAAATATAAATAAAAAATAGAAATACCTGAGCTTGTTGTGAGATAGGGGACCAAAGGATTTATATTCTTTGATTTTCTTCACTCACTCTCTTTCACTCCCCTGAGGGCTTCCCTCCCCTGAGGGCAGTAAAGACTCCTGTTTAAATGCCTGGGGGAGTTGCTACCCGGCGGGGACCAACTTTGATAGTCAGACCTCCTGTTATCTCCTAGTGGGAGTGCATTTCCCCATCCGCTCTGCCGGTCAGAGCCACCAAGCGCTTGGCCTCTCTCGGGTCGGGGACCAGTACGAAGGAGGGGACCTTCAGTGACAATTTAATTTAGTAAGGGTGTGTGTGTCTCTAGTAAAATGAAAGAAAACTTAAATTTTAAAATGTTAAATTAACGAATCACTGTGCCATGTTTACACACACCTCTGGATGAACTCAAGTGTGCTTGTGGCTTCTGCCAGATATTGCAAGTTGAAACATAGTAGGCAGCAAAGACTGCTGCCAATCCATGCAGGAGGTTGCTGTGGGGCCCCATCACACATGCTTTTTCCATGGACATAATCCACATGTCTGTGTTGCACAGTATCTCTCCTGAAACCCGTTAACAATATGATAACTAAAAGCTGCACAACACACTAGAGCCACCTAACACTAGTGCCACCTAACATGAATTCATTGATGTTCAAGTGGAGAAAGACTTGCACACCTCCACTTGAACATTAATATCTCCTTTGACCACTATATCCTCCATCAACAATTCAAAGAAAAACATTTTCCACATTTAATTCATTAAAGAATTAACCTGTTAACTAATCACTTCAAAACATATGTTTTTCTCGCCTCAATTTTTCCCCAAAAAAATTGCTACAGTTTCCACATCCTTTGGCCCTCTGGGATGGTCCCGAGGTCATTAGGAAGCTAACACTCTCAATTTTTTGTTTCTTGTGTCAGTGTGACACTAGGCCTTACTGACACAGAGCTGAAGAGGTTAGAATAGAGAATTTCTATTTCTGTCCAAGTAAATCATATGTAAAATTATTAAAAAACACTACTGTAAGCATATTACATGATCTACATACAAAAATAGTACCCCAGCCACATGTCTGAACTTAATACAGAAAAAATCCAGAAGAAAATGACTCAGAAAATGGCTATTTTATGAAGTTATTTCAACAGATATGTCTGTTTTTCTTATTTCCTCTCAGAAAAAAAGCCCAAAAAGTGCAAAATAAAAAACACTCATACACATATCTAAAATAACTACATGCATAAATTTATAGAAATAAGTCATTATAATTTGATGAAATGGTGAAATGCAATAACTAAGGCCTTATTTTTGCTTTGACACAGCTGGAGCCATCACAGGGTTAAAATGTTCTGGTCATGTTTGGTATCGATCAACTCATCTTCTTATTGGCTACACAGGAAGGCTGGTTTTATAACTATTGCTTTTGACTGGTTGGAGTAGATGCCAGTCTTTCCCACTTTTGCCCTCTGTAAATCGTGCGACTTGATTGGCTTCCATAAGGGATAGCTCAGGTTATAGTAGACGGATTGGCTGAAACGACCTGTCAATCAAAAGCTGTTGAGTCAACCAAAACTGAATTATCGGCGCAGAATCCTTCTGTGTTTCTTTACTTTAAAACATGATTATAACCGCTATAAGTCACCTTATGCTTATATGTGTGTGGGCTCAATGGAATCATGAGACTTTAAGCTTTCTAATGATGTGCTGCATGACCGTGTTCATGAAGATATAATGCTTGCAATTTGAATTAAGAAAACGTTTTCTCCTAAAATGGAGAAAACGGTCCCGCTGACGGGCGAATGCTATCCAAGAGGTTTTAACTTCCACAAAATAAGGGAAGATTGGAGAATAAAACCCATAAGTTAACCATGGGTAAGTTGAGTAAACAATGACAAAGAAAACATGCCACAAAAGCTGTCATGTTTCTCTCAACACCAAGGGGGAAATAAGATTCAATTTATGGTGCCAAATGTAGAAACAGCTGCACATGGCAAATATTTTCATTGAAGTTTGGCCATATTTCCAATTTAGCTAAACCACAAGGGGACAGCTGACTTTATGTTCGCTAATCAAAGCAGACAAACCGTCACCACCCACTCAGATAAGCAGAACTCATAACATTATATCTATGATATAAAAATACAAATGTTAGGCTAACAGTATGTTACATAACGTTAAGTTACCTTCATCCCAGAATGTTTGTTTCTTCTTCTTTTTTCTTCTTCTTATATATTTGCTTCATCCCAGAATGTTCTACAAAATCAAAATTCAGACCGCACCCATGATGCGATGCAGTGGCTGTAAAACCAGAGTAGAAACTCTGCTTGTACAGTGTAGTTACAATAATAATACCGGACTGGCCCTACATTTCCCATGATGCATTGCCACTTACAGTAAAAACACAAATACAATAAATTGTTGTAAGATTGACTGTAGAAACATCATTGTACATCAATTGCTAACAGTGCAGAACCAGCCCATTACATTTATATTCCAGTAAAAGATGTGGAAATCCTATTTAAAGTTTGTTTATAGCAATTATATTTCCCAAAGTTTGAAGAAAGAGTGATTGGCAAGAAATGAGAGACTTTGACAGATGATGTGTTACCGCTTTGAAAAAGTGGATACTTCAGAAAAAGATGTGTTATGTTGGTATCGTCATTCAGCAAGCTGATTTTGTGTTTTTGCCTATGAACTAAACTATAAACTAATTGACTTCTCATAAACCAAAAAAAGCAAGGAAAGACTCATCTGTGTTGTCACCAAGTATCACAACCTTACTTTTGACATTAAAAGAGTTATTCCTTTTGTGCATCAGCATTATTGAATATTAATAGATATTTTAAACATTAATCTGCAAAGCTTGTTTGTTATTTCTCATCTGTAAAATACAGACCAATATATCTTGACATTTATGTATTCTACAGCTTTAACACAACAACAGATTCCAAACACACATGTCCATAAAAGTAAACCAATAATTCAGGTTAAGTCTTCTGGTTTCCCTCTTCCCTCTCTGTCCCTTTTTTACCTTCTCTGAGACTAAGGTTGCTGTCTTGGTTGACTTTGTCACACTTTATGGTGTAACCATGGTTTCCTATCTTAATTTATATCTTGTATTATCTTATGTTTGTCAAATTGTTGATTGCTTTTAGCTGTGGCTTCTTTCATTAATGCAATGTTTGGTAGACAGGAGATACTACATAAACAGTTTGACTCAAAGTCAATTAACTAAATGTTTTCTTACTCATTTTTTAAAGGTTATGAAGCTACGCAGACAATTTTTCTGGATACAGAAATATCTTGCAGTTGTAATTTGTTGCTCCCCTCTTCCACTCTCTGTGCTTCCACTCTGTTGTTGGCCAAGTATCAGTGTAGCCACTTTATATATGTTTCCTATATTTAATTAGAATAAGCTTTTTTATAGTTACATTTCATATTACAAATGTGGTATTCAGTAGAACCATGTTTGCCCAAAGTAAGTGATGCTGAGGTATTACTCAGCTTATGAAAGCCGCATAAGTAGTTGAATTATGCATGTAAATGTTGAAAATGTATTTCTGATTTGCATTTGTTTTATAAAGCCTGTTCTTTGAAGAAAACTGTATTTCCTGTATTTGTATAACTCTTAAATATTCTTCAATATTTATGATCACAAAGTAAGTATGTATAAAAACCCTTCCAAGAACACCACAGCTTATGATGCATGAGAGAAGATTTACAATCATATACATACTGTGCAGGAATTATTAAACATTTCCACATGGTCTGCTCTGTGTTATCCAGCAAATCCATGCTGCAGGATTACTATAAGTTTTAATTAGATGACTGTTTTAGCACAATCCAAGTACAGACCTGCAGTAATTGCAACACACACATTTGCATCATTATCATATTGTTACCACATTAAATTATTTATGAAATTTAAGATAAAATAGGTTGGTATGATAGGCATGTGCTTATTGTGTTACATCTTTATTCAGCTGTGAATGTGGAAAAAATTAAAAGAATCCTGATTACATTTACAGTATACATTCATGTCACATCATCGCCTACTGTATTTCTTTGGCTGGGGAGACAATGCTGGAACAATGTCTTCAAATCCACACATATAAACAAAATTATTTAGAAAATAAATACCCTTGTGGTGTTTAGAGTTTTGCATAGCAGCTGGGTTTCAAAACTGTTGTTGCAAGACTACAAATGTTAAACGCCATTATCAGCAGGAGTTGGCTGAGAAATTAAGTGTCCTCCGAATGACGCACACAGACTGCTGCGTGATGGCCGCGATATTGCCACTACAGAGGAAAACAATTAAATGAAATGTGTTTGACAAAGATGCTTACACCACAAATTAATCAAGCATCACAAATTTCACATATGTTGAAGTACTGTTATTATGATCATTTAGCAATTGCATGCTTATACTGTACAACCCTGAGGCAACGCTGTTCACCTCAATGATTCTAGACTGCTCATTTCCTTGCTTCACTCTCTTTCTCTTCCTCTAGACCCTTCCACACATGCACTGCAAACCTGAACATATCTGGAAATTAGTCAGAGGAACTGTATGTGAGAATGCAAATGTCAGAAGCAGTTGGACTGCATATTAAACTGACTTTACCCTGTTAGTGCCCTTGTACAAAGTACAGCCATGAGATGAGAAGAATACAAACATCTAAGGGTGAAGAAGAAGGGTGATTGCTGTCAATCAGGATCAAAGCCAAAATCCTAAAACAAATTCAAGGAATGGCAAGAGACCATGGCATGCCATAGCGTTAGACTCCCTTTCATATCAGTGGAGATGGAAGAAAAAAACTGCACACACACGACGGCCGACGGTTGCCTTAGAGTGTCAGGCCTTAAAGGTGAAATTAAGTCTGCAAGGTGATGTGAAGCATCTCACAAAGGTTTGCTTAGAGAGTATGTGTGAATTTGTACCAAATTGATGTGGTGCATCTACAGTATTTGTGTGTGCACTTAACCTATTCTCTACATTCCAGGGGGGGTGAGAGACGGCAAAAGTTAAAAGTAGAACAGAAGTGGTTTGAGTTATGGAAGCCAGTTCCTCGTACTGCAGCTCATTTATAGTATATCTGAAGTTCTGTTTCTTTTTCAGTGTGAACTGCATATAGATATCCTGCTGCATCTGTAAAACTGACAATAGGTGCTCATGTTCTCCTCTATCATTGTGTCGCTTATCCTTCAGCCAGCAGTCAGGTCTGACAGAGCGATTATACATAATGAGGATATAGGTGCACCATAGGATTCATACACCCTCATATGACACACCAGACACATGTTTCATAGGCAGTGGTAAAAATAGCCATCAACAGGGAAACCAAACAGACACAGGAAGCCTCAAACAGCATGCTGGAAGACAGACTGAATGAAAGGCAAAGCTTTCACACACTTTATCAAAGCAATATTGTCATGCTTTTCGTCCTAAATGACCTTCATCTAGTTAAAAGTTAAAAGCCCAAAAATTTGATTAAAAAATTTGCTTCAATAAAGTGTGCAGAAGCTGTTTGCCTTTTAAAGTTCAACATAGCCACATTTTGTGTGTCATGATTTGTCAGTTCTCATTGTGATGCAGTTATTTCAAACTGATTCCATTTAGATCTAAAAAAAAACCTAAATGTAATTATTATAACGCCAGTGGCAATAAGGAAGGGGAAAAAGCACTGGCAAGGAGCATGCATTGCAAAAAAAAACAGTTCTTGGTGCATTAGTGAAAGGCTTTAAGGCATGTTTGTATAATAAACGTTAATAGCTGTGTTAACATACAGCAGGTTATCAGCTTGTTGTTATTGAACAGCTTAATGACATGCAAACACAACAAATGTGGCTTTTATTAGATCATATAAGATCTTTATCGTATGTATCACTGAATGTTAGCCACGATGTTCCCTCATCCTCCTCTGCTTCCTCTCATGGTCTTACAAACTGTCTCTACCTCTCTCAGTCTTTACCACTTGCATTTTCCCACTGCCAGCCTATAAGGCAAACAATGTTTAGGGTTTTTAATTGTTTTGAATAGCCATATAATAATATTCCACTAGATGCATTCAGCCCTTTTGACCTAGGAGAAGAAAAAGCCAGCGGCAAGTTGGAGCTAAACAAAACATTAGTTGTATATGTTGGTTGTCTTGGTAAATGCAGAAAACAATAGTTTGAGTATTAAATTGCACTTTTTTAAATTTTGGGATAAGTCCATTGTTTCTCTGCAAAACACACACAAGATTGTACCCAAAAACACAGAGCCACCCACACATGCACAATGTGTAAGAAAAGAAAAAACACACTGAAATGTGTATTGAAACTAAAACAGGAGGTGACTTCCCTTTGCAATCTTGTGAGTGTTGAAGGGAACTTTTCTTATCAAACAACTCTCCCTCCCTCCAGCCCCATCTCTTACTTCCCCTGTGTATCTGTCTCTCCTCTTGTATATCTCTTTCACGCAATGAAAAGTTTCTCGATTTTCATTTTGTCTTGACCCATTTTAAAAAGATAACTGTCGAGTAGGCAAGATAAAAGTGTCTTGTGCATATGCAAGAACAAATGTGCGTGCGTGCGTGTGCACGTGTGTATTTGTGGATGTGCAAATGTCTGTATGCAATGAGGTGCAGAGATAGATATTCTTGTCATTGGGAGTTGAATTATCTTGATTAATAATTCAGGTGATAACATCCCCAGTTTCTTCCCTCCTCCTCTCTCTTGCACTGTATTCCTTTGCATTTACTGTTTGCTTTTTGTATCTCCTAATTTTTATGTTTTTTTTTTTGGAAGATGCCTTCCAAAACAGAAACATGCACTGTATCTGCCTACAACTATTGTCCCAGGGTGAATGCAAAGTATAACAGACAGTGGAAATTTTACAGGTTGTTTTCCTTGCTTCTAATTTTAGATATTTGTACAGCTAGATACAATAGATACAGAGGTGTTTGAGCTAATTTTACACGTTTCAGCAAAGTGCTCATAATGGCCGTAAAGTCACACCAAAGTGTTTATGTGAATGTGTGCTTGTATCTATGGTTATGGGGGAATGAAGTACGCTGCCTCTTCATAAATATTAAATGAGCGAATGACAGATAGATAGGCTCAATATGCCAGTAGTATTGAATAACTTTAATGTGTCATAATGACTGCTTTGCAGAGAAAGACAATGCATAAAGCCAATTTTTAAATTATTTTAACATTACATAGTAATTAACATCAGCATATTGTTTTATATTTCCAAGATATTTTTTGATTGAGTTGCAAGTTGACATCTCAAGTACGATCAAAAACAAATCCAGGCAAGACGTTCCATCTCAAAGCTGGCATGAAACCTCCAGTTGTCTATTTATAGGCGATAGAGAGAACCCTGTTTTCCTCTTTTTCCTCCGTGTCTACCCTCCAACCCTTCCCAAGTGTCATGTTGTCATGCCAACATCTTTTCTAAACCAGGAGACAGGAAATGATTGCACCCCAACAGCACTTTCTTACACACACACACACACACACACACACACACACACACACACACACACACACACACACACACACACACACACACACAAACACACACACACAGTATATGCTGAGCAATTGAAAGCAAACACCCACATCCACCCACTCATGCACACACGCTTACACAAGTGCTCACATATACACACAAATAAGTGCAAAACAGCATGCACAGATATTTTATATATATTTCATGAATGCATAAACACGTTTGAAAATTCAACATCACAAAATAATACACTTTCTTATTTGAGGTTTATTCTTGACTTCGGAAACAGTAAAAACTAGCCAACAAAAACTAAACAAATTTCTGTAAACACAAGGTTCAACTGTTCTTGTTGTTTCTAAAGCGCATCCATAACAGGTGAAAAGCATTGCTTGAAATCATTGCTGACCTGAAATATACAGAATGAATTACAAACTAAATTCAGCACTTAAAGAGTCAAACACATAACAATCTCAACATATTGTATGTAAGGCAGCTTTATTTGTGTAGCACATTTAAAGTAATAATATTTCATAACATAATGAATAATGAAGCAGTAGCTTATTCAACTGTTGCTTTACTCTGCTGTATCTTTCGTAGTATGCATATGAATTGTTTTGCTCCCAGTTGCATTTACTAATGCTTACCTATTTATTAAAATCATCTATTCATTTATTTGTTTTTTTATTGTTATCTACAGCAAGTCTGCATAAAAAATATCCAGCTTTCAAACTTATGAATCACCACCCACATCTCAATGGGTGTGGTGTAATTCTTGTTGCCCCATTTGGAGAAGCAATTAAATCAATGAAAGTCACCATAATGCAGCCACGAAGGTTCGTAATAAATAATAAATAATAATTGAGTGGTAACGAAATGGCCATTCAATCTGAGTATAAGCTAAACAACAATAGCTTATCAATAAAAGGTGTAATACCTTTTATAAATGATCTGCATATAGGACGTCAATTACTTTTTCGCTTCCCTTTCGCCCATCACTTACACACGGATGGCAGATTAGCACCTATTGGACCTGAAACCTGGAGAATCATATCCTTAAACCAGCAAGACACTGGTAATGGTTCAGCCAAGCTGGACCCCTTAGCAGGGGTCATATCAGCAACTATTTTATCTTTTGTTACAAGGGTGAGGTAATTACAGTAGAAATACAGCATTCTCTTTACAAATGAATCCACAAGGAATTTGCACTGTATTTCAATGAACCTGAACCTTTTTTTCGTAGAACGGGGAAGTAGAACGGGGAAAACTGAATCATAGAATCTTAAAAATAGACTAAAAGTTACACAAGTTTGATACTATGAGGTACGGTGAAATGCAATGCCTGTGTAACATGATGAGACAGAGTGAAGTGAGCCTTCAATGGCAGACCAAGGTTGTGCAGAAAAACCCTCACTGGACTTTATTTGATATAGGAAGGAAGTGGGAATGTGCTTTCAATGTTACTTGGGAGAAGAATGGGACATGGTGGCACATAAGAGGCAGACAAACTGATGTGGACAAATCATATGCCTAAACTGGAAGCGCACCAATAGTAGAACCGGATCTTTTAACATGCCAGCTTTTTGTAGTTTGGATGTATAAAACACTTTGAAGACAAGGGTAACAGATGAATGTAATCATAAGTTATCTGTCCTCTTCAAAGTTCTTTCTGGTTACTGTGAAGAGGAAGGAATTGGGACGCCTTAGGGAAAGCCTAAGTGGATATTATTTATCCAAAGAAAATCTGCGGAATGGATGTAGAGGCCAAATAGAAAATCCAAGAAAATTGCAATTTGACTGAAGTTCCATCTTTGGTGATAATTATCAAATTATAAACATGGTTTCAGTTGTCATTATCTGTGGTTTCATAGCAGAATACCTAGCTTTGGACTGGTGACTATTTTCTTCAACAATTCCAATTTGAAACACTGAAAGTAACACTCATTTGTCTTCTTTCAATAGTGTTTAACAGCCACAAGCTGAATTTAATTTCAGTTTTGAATAGCCACTTGAGATTAGTGGGACACAACAATGTACTATTTTGACTTAATTTTGTTTTAGCTAACAGGCGGTATCATTGGCAGCAGTTGGCGCAAATGTTTAAATTGCAGTTCTGTTTCACTGACATTGATATCCCTTCACTCTATTTTCTATTTCCTCTTAAACAGATCGGACAATAACTAAAAGGAGAATGCTAAAGGTAAATGAGTGGGTTTATGTTCATTGTGAGTGAGTTACAAAGGCTGATCCATAAGTTACATAATATCTATAAATGTATGATGTGGGGCATTTGAGGGCATCGACAACCTGTCTCTCTGCTCTCTTATCCCCATTCAGCTCCATTTCAGCTCCCTTACTCTTACTGCAGCCAGAGGCAAACCCAAAGCAAGGCTTTGTCATTGGTAAAACTCCCTTTAGAACTTTTTTTTACAATGTTTCCTGCTTTACAATGCTCTTACTGTATGCTTCATTGAGTGTGTTCTGTATTTAATTGTTTTTGAAACATACTTTGTTTACAGGAATTAACAAAATGTGAATTTTACTGTAAATGGTACTGGTGGAAACAGGAGCAGTTTTATATAGTGTGTCAAAGAAAGTAAGTGTGAGTTTATATGCATTAATGTAGTAAAATGCCCAAACTCTTTATCATCCATGACTTATATATCAGGCTGAGATCCATTTGGTAACTTCCCAGTAGTTGACTCATCACAAAGGCCCGACTACTGCTCTCTCTCTCTCTCTCTCTCTCTCTCTCTCTCTCTCTCTCTCTCTCTCTCTCTCTCTCTCTCACACACACACACACACACACACACACACACACACATTCTCATGAATCAGCTGATGGTTAGAAGCAAAAAAATTATATTTATGACTGTAAACACGTCATTCCAAAACTCATTATTCTAAGGTCTGTCTTGGCAGGATTAATATAAGGCCTTGCGTGTGTGTGTGTGTGTGTGTGTGTGTGTGTGTGTGTGTGTGTGTTAGTCTGTCAGAGTGTCCTGCATTAGTTTGTGGACTGATAGAGGCCTGATTGATTTGATAAAAATGAAAGCCATTGATTCTGTCATGAATTTACAGCACCTTATTTACATAATTCAGAAAGCTGAGTTGCACAGTGCAGACATTAATGGAAACAGTGCTCCCTGCAGTGCTCCCTGCAGTGCCCCCCCAGTGAGCATGCACACACACACACACACACACACACACACACACACACACACACACACACACACACACACACACACTTATATCAACCCGACTGTCAAAATGCACATAAAATAAATGCTTACCAAACAGTCAGATGTCAACATAGACAAATCACATGTTACACACATTTGAAACATTTTTGATTTCAGTACAGCAACTGTTTATTTGTTGTGTAAATGCAAACAAATAATGGTTACTATGGCTTTTAAACCCTTTCTATATTGTCGATAAATGCATGCTTGTCAACAATGGAAAATTAATAGGTAATCATTCAGCTAAATTCAATTAAATCTGTAAAATATTTTATGTATTCCAAGACCACCTAAATCTTGACAAAACAATCCAGTTTAGCATGCTTGTCAGGACTCAAACATGTTAAAAAAACATTTCTTAAAATATCCAGTTTACGAGAGTAGCCTAATAACATTCACAATTCACCCAGACCAAAAAGTGCACAACTTATACATAGGAATATAGAAAGCATATGTACGTTTGAGAATACTGTGTGTACCTGTTGCTATGACACTAAATCAGACTTTGAGAGTCACAACTGCAGGTTCTGTCAAGTAGATTACATGGCAGTGTAATATTAATCATGCCTAAAAACAAAATGATCATTTAGCTGCTGCACAGCTATGAGTTGGGCCAGGACATTTTGAAGAAGTAGAAATAATTATAAAACCTACAACCTTGTAAGTTTTGATTACACCCTTGCGCACACCCTGGGTAAGCATCAGCATGTTTGTTCTGCATCAGCCAGGTTTCAAGCTGACAACCTCAGACGTCAAGGCCAAGTCATTATCTTGGTGAGCTAACTGTCATGTGAGAACATACTGTAGCATTTGACACTTCACACTAAGACTGTGGCAATCACTAGGTTTCCTTGTAAACAGATTCCAAACTAGTGTTGAATATTCAATTATCAAGACAAAATTCTGAGAATTTATGTACTTCATCAAGACAACATAGAGATGTCTGTGATTTCATTTTGATTGATTTCATCAGATTGATTGCTGCATATGCGACAAAACTTATGTTTAAAGATGCTCTATTCCCATTGACTGCTTACATCAAAATACTTTCAGAACTTCTGAGAATCTACAGTAGTTGTTTATAGTATCGTTTACAGTAAAACATTTTGATGCACTGTGTGCATCATTTTTGATAATTCAAAAATCTAACTGGACAGTTTGTGGAGGACAGTCGGAAGATGCAGTGGACCAATGTTGGGTTCAATTGAGCAAAAACTGTGGGAGTAGTATGGTTTACAGTTATAATAAAAATGTTTGAGAAAAACAGAGTAATGGACTATAATTCCTGCAAGCTCAAAGCATATGAACACGTCTCCTCAATTGGTCATACATTTCAGTCAAAGTTGCAAAGTGCTAGCATGTACGACTGATTTGTTGTGAATTTTCATGAATAAAATTTTGACCTTTAGACGGTTGCTGTAGTGCCACTATCAAGACCAAGTCCACAAAGTCAGTTGAGGAAGACTAGCATAGTACTGGACCTATGTGCAACGTTTGGTGATTTTTCACACATAGGAAGGTAGATTTCATGGTAAGAAGAAGAGGAAGAAAGAAAGAAAAAGAAAAATGAGAAATAATTATCATAAAACCTACAACATCTAAGTCTCTAATACATACTGCATAAACCCTGAGTAGGCATTGGCATGTTTGTTCTGCATCAGCCAGATCTTCAAGAAGAAGAAGAAGAAGAATATCCACAAATCAGGAGGCACCGGCAGCAGAACTGCCTGGCCCCTACTAAATTAAGGATTGCAATACATTTACTCACCCCAATGTCCCATAACTCAACTGGGATATGTTGTGCTTAGAGTTCTAAACTGTTGACTTTTCTGCTGATCATGTGCAAATATCAGGTTGGCTTCATTTGGGCTGTTTCTGACAACATATTTCATCACTACTGTTGCTTAATTAATTCCCCCATATGGTCAATATCCATCCTGGTGAAGCACTATACCTAGCCCTAATGGATGGTGTGTTTATGGCCCTTAAAGAGGTTTTCTATTCCAAGACATGTGGGCTGAGGGGTGACATTTGGCAGCGGGACACTCTTCTGTTTTGTGGCGATAGCGTAGCAGTCCTGGAAAGGACTGGTTCATATTTTGTCTGCCAAAATAGACACCCTTGTCAGTGCCATGTTAGCATTGTTGCTTAGAGAGCAGTAGGTTCTGGATTTCCAGCTGGGTCTCAGTTATACAATGCAGAGCAGCATGGAAGATTCAAAAGATCAAACTTGCCATCAACTGCCTCTAATTGACTTAAAATGTGTAAATAACCAATAATAAATAATTTCACAGCATGTTAGAACGCATGTGTTAATAATTTACATTCATGTACAAATCCTTCAAAGATCAGTTCAGTTAAAAAAAGTTAATTTTTTACTTTAGATGCAGTTGTTCTTAGTAGTGATGGACCTTTAAGTATGGTCTTTAGTCAAACAGTTTCTAAATGTGTTTTAAACTAGTAGAGACATATCATTATTCATGATTACAGTTGTGTTGTGTGTCAAGCATCAATTAACTGCATTAAAGTGTGTCATAGTAAATAGGGAGCTCAAAATGAGGTACCCTGAATACAAATTACAACATGGCAGTACAGGATGAGTGTGAATCCAAACACATCCACAAACACAGAAGCCCACACATTTTCTTCTAGTCAATTAAACATCTTGACATCATGCCAAGAAAAACATATTTACCCTGAGGTGTCAGCCCACCAGAGAAGAGGAAGTATAAAAGGAACAGACAGAGAGATAACGAGCAAGTGATAGTTAGAGCTCACCCACCGAGTTACCACCCAGTCCTCCAAAGGGGGAAGAGAGACAGAGAGAGAGAGAGAGAGAGTGTGTGTGTGTGTGTGTGTGTGTGTGTGTGTGTGTGTGTGTGTGTGTGTGTGTGTGTGTGTGAGAGAGAGAAAGAGAGAGACGCAGGGGGAGAATGACTGACAGATGAATGAATGATGCTGTGAAGCCCTCTGTGTGGCTTTAATTGGATTTGAATGGGATGTCATTCTGTGGATACTGTAGAGAGAAGAGGCTCTTGCAGATGTGTGTGCACACACATACACAAACGCACACAAAGACAACAACAAACTTGGCAAATCCCTGAGAACAAAATGTATAATTTCAAAAGATTCATATGAACCATGAACATGCGTTAATACGTCTTATTCACCGCAATGCAGATTTTGTTTAGGAAAACATTTTTGAAAAGAACAAAAACAAATGAGACTTTAGTCCAATTGTAATCACACTTAAAGTTGAGATTTGAGGAAACATTTTCACTGCTGTTATGGTTAATTATAATTAGTTTCTCATTTTGATATTTGATCCAGGTGAAAGCTATAATTGATGAATGAAAGTCCATTTCATTCATACCCATTTTACACTACGTGAAAACCGTGATTACAAGTCACAATCCATTTATGCTGTCATTCACATACTCCAAACCCTCCAAACAGGTAGCAGAAACGTATGGACTTCAGTCCATTATTTCTGTCTGTGTTGTGTCATGTTGGAATTTATAGTATATCAACTTGATGTGCACTTTTCTATTGAACTGGTGGAATGGAACACAGCTAAATTAAATACAACGAGCTGCATGTAACTAATGTATCACAAGGCAAGGTGTTGATATTTATTTGTGAATTAAGTCATAGTGACAAGAGCCCCCAAAGATCACAACTATTCTCAGGGTATCGCTAGATAATGTAAAAACATGATTTGCATGTATAAACCGGATTCACTAATTAATCAGTCATTCATAATAGAGCCAAATAAAGTAAACAAAGAACAATTAAGACACCAACATGAGAAAAAAGAAAGGAAACACTCAATATTTGCAGAACATTGGTGAATACATGTCTCTCCCGTCTACCTCACTATTCAAGCAGATGACATGCTGACACATTGAGATTGCAATCACAACCCAAATGAAATTAATTTTACTTGCATGATTGCCCAAATACTTTTTCAACAATAGAACGTGTGTACCCTGACAGGAGGTAGGATTTTGAATCTGACTTTTCTTTCTCACAATACTATTCATACTAATGGTGTCTCGCTCATCTTTGTTTGGCAGATAATAACTAATTATCCTATTTGTGACCATAGTTTAAGGGCAAAGTTCAAGTTATGAGGATTGTTAACTCCTGCTTTTATCAACTGAGAACTACATCAAAAAGAAATTCTTTCTCAACCTTGTCACATTTGAATAAAGTTGCTCATGCTTTGATTCCCTCACATGTTGATGAGTCTTTTCTTGCCTTAGTTGTAAAGATCCCTGTATGTAGCTCATTCAAAAGGCCTTACTGGTGGTCTTACTGCAACAAGTAAATCAAATAGCGCCCATGGTGACATGAGCCTTTTAGGGAGTATTTGATTTTAATTACTATGGGGAAAAATATCAATTTAATCACTTAGCTTGAGAAGAAATGTATTATTGGACAAATTTGTAAATTGCAAGAATTAATTATAATCATGTGTAAATACCAGGGTACTGTATGATGTTAACAGTTGCTGTAAAACTGTCTGTAAAACTACTTTATACACTTACGCTTGAAAATGAGCAACCAAGTTCAGTTAGCTTGGCTGGTAGAGTGAGAGGGTTAATGCTAACTAACATGTCACAATGAACGAGAACCGAGAGACAGAGAAAGGGAAAAAAGACTCATACAGAGGAAACAGACCGTGTGTGTGTGTGTGTGTGTGTGTGTGTTTGTGTGTGTGTGTGTGTGTGTGTGTGTGTGTGTGTGTGTGTGTGTGTGTGTGTGTGTGTGTGTGTGTCACACTACAGTCATGTAGAAGCAGGAAGCAGGATCATCCCTCATTCAAGAAACGTATTACCACAGCATCTGAGACGAAAAGACAGAGAGTATCTTTAAAGCAGACAGAGTGAGCAGCTGAAGGGAAACGAGAGAAACAGCACAAGAGAAAAGCCGTAAGAGACAGGAAATAGGAAGAACGGAAATGATCAAGAAAGTCAGAGAGGCAGGCACTGATACAGACACTTTACTGTAGACTATAAGAGCCAGACCAAGGGATCAAAGGAGAGAAAGGCAGTCTTGGGGAAATAAAGAAATGAGGTAGTATTGTCTTCCAGAGGATGAAGTCATTGTCTCCAGGCACAATATTTCTGTTGCTGTTAAGCATCATAGGAAAGAGCTGACAGAGTAATGGATCACCACACACACACACACACACACACACACGCACACACACACAGATAGAGGTATAGAGTAAGAGCACACATTAAAAACCTTACACAGTCAGTCTCCATCACACAAACTGTAGGTCAGTATGTCCATTCACAGATGTTGATGAACTAATCATAACCTAATCAACATCTTCTAATCCGTTAGAAATTCTTCATAATAGGCCTCCATTCTGAGTTATTCAGGAACCACTTATTAATTACCGTTTGTTCTAGATTTGTACCTCACTCATTCCTTAGTAACAACTCAAATGTTTTTGTACCGTATTGGAAAGTGTTGCCTTGTGTGCATCAGTGTACGTGTAATCAGGTTGTACTTACAAGGTAAATTGCTGCTAATGATTCCAGGCTGGATTTCAGACTTTAACATCTGTTGAATTGGACAGATCAGCCAGAGGGTTAAATACACTAACACACATGTGCACAGTTACACGCATGTGCACAGTTACACACACATGCATGTGTGCAAACACATGCATGTCTGAGTAAATTTTCCATTTTGTCAGCCAGGAAGAGGTATTATAGTACAAGCTGTGCCCTGGTTGCGGAACTCACCCCTGCCAACATCTCTAAACTGAGCCGATGGAGCTTTAGAGCACCTTAAACCTTTGTGTCATACCCCTGAGGTGCACCCTAAGGTGTACCCATCAGAGCAGGCTTTCTATTCCCGTGTACAAGGATTCCTGGCACAGCGGACCTCATCTAAGTTGTCTCATAAGCAGGGATAATGTGTGACCAGGCTCTGTGGCTCAGTGGTTAATGATGTCAGCTTAAAGCAAGCTTTAAATCTCCGCCCTGGTGTCTTTTATGTGAAGTTTGCATGTTTCGCCCTGTGTTTGTATTGGTTTCCCTACCACCATATCCAAGTCAGGTGAATTGAAGATTCAAAATTTGCCCTCAGGTTTAATTTGTTTGTCTGTCTATGTGTTAGCCTGCAGTGCACAAGCAAACCAAGGTCCATGGTGTTTTTCGACCTTCCCAAGGATTGGCTCAAGCACCACTGTGACCCTGAAAGTGAGTAAGCAGGTATGGGAAATGAATTAATGCTGCCTAGTTGTTCTGCATTGTCTTAATGAACTGCTCTGGGCTATTACTGTTTCTGTTCCATCTGTGCTGCTGCTGTGCAAAAGGGCTGACCTGCATTCATGGATGGAGCAAATACACAACATTCTGTAACTCCATAAAATAACAGCGAATGCTTATGGGGATATATGTTTTTACATCTAAGATGTTATGTTTCTTCCAACAGAAGAAGCTGATCTGATAATGGCCCCATGTACTGTGTAAAAGCTTCCTTCCTCTGTCTGTTTTGGAAGGTGCATAGTTCTGTCAACTTGCACTGTATGTAGAATAACTCAAATAATTAGGATAAACAAGATTGTCTTTGAAGGTTTTGATTGTTTTAATGAAGTTTATGTACTTATTAAATTGTTTAAAATGTATTCAACTGGTGTGGTGTTTGTGGAAAGGAAGATGCTTTTGTAATCACAGTAGTTCATTTTTGTTTTGTGAGCTACGCTTTTCTTCATATGTTGCACGATACTGAACAGAGAGCAGGATGTCTGCTTATCTTTGGAAAATTTGAACATGTATTCAATTCAAATTTACCAATCTTAATCCTTGTTTATGTACAAAACATTGTACATTCAACTATGCAATACTGATTAATGATTTTTGATAAAATGTTTTTTTAGCATAAGGTTTTCCGACATGTACACATATACATGTTACCTAACCAACATAAAACGTGATTGAAAGCTATTATTGAGCCATGATGGTGGTGGATTTGGTGACTTTGGCAACTTTACTTAGCAAAGAAGCAAGCATGATAAACCTCTTGAATTCTTGCGTAGACATCAGCTACACTTCCTTGAGGTGAGTTGCTCACACAGCTCGGTGAATTTGCTCTCTGTGGCTGACAGCTGCGTTCACTGAGTGGGAGGGAGGAGCAGCCATGAACACTCGACCACACAGCAGCCTGACAGAAACAGGTAACTGACAGCATAGTATCCATGGAGGTATGTGGAAACAGCATGGATTACTTGTTCTGGTCACTCAGTGTGTTTCACCTGTGGGTGTCTAAACTAGGGATGCCTGGTCTTGTTTTTCAGTTAATAATATTGTTCACTTTAATTTATTTTCTCAATACAG
Source organism: Percina caprodes (assembly GCA_013375575.1). Lineage (NCBI taxonomy): Eukaryota > Metazoa > Chordata > Actinopteri > Perciformes > Percidae > Percina > Percina caprodes. The sequence continues at coordinate 1,095,536 of JABXJD010000011.1, read as the reverse complement.
ACTGTAGTCTCAATTTACAGTGAGCAATAATACAACCATTTTTTTTGTATATATTATTCATATATGAATACTATCGACCTTTTAATAAAGCATATTTTAAAAATATTTCTACATTCTTTATTGGTCTTCCCTCTGTGCCATTATAAAAGCTGGTGATTCACACCAGAACATCTACATCATAAATCCTGTGATTGGACACTTACTTAATCTTGACCTGCAAAACGTACATTTCTTCCATCTCCAGTTGCATTTATGTTTATTTAGTTATTTGTATTCTCAATACATTTCTTTATTGCAAGTATTATTACAAGTATTATTACATTCCTTTAGTACAAGTATACAACAGCAGCAGTAACCCCACATCCCTATGGGTATTTTTATAGCTTCATTTCATTTCCAAATAAATGAATCTGATATAACGTTGTGTGGATTTTACTTTTAAGAACCATCTATATGTTCCAACCATATCAGCCATGCAGTGTGTAATGACCTGGGATTCCACAGCATCTTCAGACAAAGTAACGTGTTGTTATTGGCATCTATATTTTATTATGCTTTCTGGTATGGGGTTGCAAAAAAGATGCATTTTGGTAGCTCTCAAAAACAAACAAAGAGAAGAGAAGAGAGACAGATTGAAGAGAAGAGAAACAGATTGATGATGGACAATCAAGCTAATGGACTATATGATAAATTAACAACAAAATTGATAACTGGAGAAAGAACAAAATAGATGGAAAGCGAGGGCAAAGAGAGACTGGCATGCCATGGACAAACAGATGGACAGACAGTTTGAACAGATAGACAGATAGACAGATGGTGCTTCTATTAGCAAAAGCAAGCTTTGATGAGATGGACAAATAGACTAGCAGACAGAGAGAAACTCTACTGGGATGCACTAAATGGTCGGACAGAAAAATGAACAAGCTTGACATTCTGATGTAGAAATGGGGCTGTGATGCGCAGGGACAGTTGAAGAGAGGACGTTGTATCTCTGAAGACCATTGACATGAGGAAGGACTCAACTTTAAAGTGTGTATGCAGATGTGTGTGTGTGTGTGTGTGTGTGTGTGTGTGTGTGTGTGTGTGTGTGTGTGTGTGTGTGTGTGTGTGTGTGTGTGTGTGTGTGTGTGTGTGTGTGTGTGTGTGTGTGTGTGTCTAAAATTGGTCAGGCCATTATCGAGGCACCAGATAAAAGTTGTGAACATGCTGCCAAAACAAGGTGCTAAAAGACTAAAAATACAAATACACACACACACACACACACACACACACACACACACACACACACACACACACACACACACACACACACACAAACAGACAAACAAGGAAGAAGGACAAAAGGGATATCTGTTCCACAGTTTTATCTCCTTTCCAGCTCTATAGGCGCACAGTTATGTATGAAGAGAGCAACAACTAAACTTATTTTTTGAAAAATGTTGTTGAAAAATGCCACCTTCCAGTCCCATAAGCTCAGTATAAATGACACGTTTTATTTATTTAGTAACAATAATCAAAGCCACACATGAGTACAGTATGAAATAGGTAAGGTCAGCAATAACAGCAGCATAAGGGAGGGGGAATGTATTTGCTGCTCAGTATGAAGTTGTTCTTTTTTTTACCTTGCTGAATTTTGAAACATATAGTTTTGAGGTCTGTTCCTATTAAGCAAAAGCATAAATATCCATTTAAAGGCTTAATAGGCAATCATGGAACTACTGCTTGTGTGTTGTGTGTATGTGTGTACAGAGTCCCCCACAGGCCCTTAAGTGGTCTGTATTTATAGAGAGTGTTTCTCTCTTAGGCCCAGAGACTGGTTATATGAGCCCTTTCTAATGGCTAGTGGGAGAGGAAACATCCACAGTCATGTTCCCACGAAACAGACACACATGCATGCATGCATGCATACAGCCATGCACACACATACACAAAACAGGCATTAGATAACGCAGTCAGATGTGCTGTTGTTTTGTCCTCTCTTGGATAAACTCTGGCCTCTGAGGGCAACACTTTAACCTTTTTTACATGAGGAGTGATGGGAACAGGATATATCTGACCTTTTTTTAAATGCATCTGCAGCACACTGCAGTGCTGATAAGATGAAGAATTGAATTCAATCTTTTAATTTAATCTCATGCAGTCTTCCTGCATAGCTGGTGGTAGAAAGTAAGTGGCTTTGGACAGCAGGAGAGCTGGGATCTAGGTTGACTTCAGACCAAATAGAAAGACCCATGTGCAGCACTTTACTTTACCCCTCATCCTGTTTTTCTGTGGCCTGCAAAGACAGGTGTTGTTGGTTCCTCTTGTCATTCATTTATTCATTCATTCATTCATATTTATTATACAGGAAAGTTAAAACTAACATTACATTACAACATAAACTGGCCTGACTCAGTTTAAAAACAGTTTTTTAGCAGGTTCCTGTTCTGCAGAAACATAAAACATGGTTACAGCACGCCGGGACAGACATTTGTACAAGACATCGATATGGACTAGACACATTTGGACAACTAAAACAGCAATACAATTACATAAGGACAAAGACATTTATGCAAGACATCAGCTGGGCTAGACAAATACGGTATGTGCAAACAAGGCTTGGACAATACATGAGCAATTAATGCGTGCAAGTGTAACTGTTAAGAAGGAGCTGTTTATATGCCTTTTTGAAATATGTAATGGATGAAAGTGTTCTGATATGATGCGGAATGTCATTCCAAATCTTGGTGTATGTATAGAAAAAAGATTTCTGACCAAAGTTGTTTTTAAATGGAGGAACTGGAATAAGTGCTTGTGAGACTGATCTAGTGAGGCATCCTGGTCTCATGTGTGTAGGAAGAAGTGCAGCAAGTGCTGGTAAGGTAGCATTTTGAATTGGAAAACAAAATGCAATTGAGTGGCTGTTTATAAAGTTTTCGTAAGTCAAAGCCTTAGAACGTGCAAGTGCAATGCAATGGTGAGACCACTTTGGAAGGTTACTGTGGATCTTGAGAGCTCAGCTGTCCTTCAGCTGCAACCCGGTTACATACAGTAAATGAGGTAAATGGAGAAAGTGAAGGGCCATATGGCTTGTTTGGATGTGCACACAAGCCAGCGAGAGTATGTGCATGTGTGTGTGTGTGTGTGTGTGTGTGTGTGTGTGTGTGTTTGATCTGCTCCAGCGCTGAAACAGCAGCAATTTAACTGATGCTCCAGCCATATGGTTAGAGTGATAGCATTAGAGAACCTGCGCTGAACCTGAAAAAGAGACAGAGGGAGAAAGAGGGGTAGAGTGGACCAGAGCTGGAGGCCAGGATTTGTTGAGCAGCCCTATTATGGGACACTGGTATGCAAATCATTCACACACACACACATACACACACACATACGCTAGATAATGTCCCTACAAGTGTGCAAGCACGTAAATGCAAATTAATGTGTGTGATCATCACACTGACCGAAGGCTTGTGCACAGCTGTGTGTGTGTGTGTGTGTGTGTGTGTGTGTGTGTGTGTGTGCAAGCGCACACATGGATTTCCTGTGTGTTTTAGAGAAGTCTGGGTGATTTATGCGCTGAATACTGCAGTGTTTTAGGAGGGATCTCATGGGATTCCACAGCCATATGTCCTAATTTTCCTCCCTCTGTCTTACGCACACACTCTTGAATACATACCTATACACACACAGACTGTATCACACTCATGTACACAGGCACACAAACTATGTTTAGCTTAAAGGGCAAGAGAAGAGTGTGTGCAGGTTTGGGAGTGGGAAGTAGAGGGGATAAGGGCTATGAGGCAGACAGGCCAAATTTTCTGCTCCAGTTTAAGGGGAAATTCTCAAGTCCTGCTTTGGGAGTAAATTGACAAGTAGGATGAAAGGACAAAAGGGGACAACATGGATACTGGTATAATGGGGGTAAACTGGTGCCATTGGCTGATGATAATGCCCCAATGTTTTGTTCATACAGCATGGCGTGTTGAGTGTAGCATTCATAATGTGGATGTGTTATGAAAATTGCTGTCATTGTTCAACTCTGACTAGTGCTTCACCACTTGTGACAACCAACTGACAAACAAGTATACATTTTTAAAGAACCTTTTCACAGAACTGAGCTGGAAAAATAAAATTCAATTAATTTCATGAGGATAAAACTAAAATGCCATAAACTGTTGAATGTAAACATTATAACACCATAAATATGTAAATATGTTAAGGTCCGGGTTTATAATACCTCCCTTCCCCCAACCCCTTTGTAATCTACTCATTTTAGTACAATCCAAGTTCTCCCCTCTGTAATATCAATTTGAATGCTCCTTTTTCTGTTTGCCAGACTAGACCTAAACTTGGAGGTAATAAAGATCGGAGCTCATGCTACAAACATTTGGGTAACTGAATAGAATATGAATTTGGACTGAATGTATTAATAAGTAATTTGGGTGTGGCAACTGCATGTGTGGTTATTTCATTAACAAATGGGAATGATTTCAGTGCTTAAATGACCTGAAATTTCCCATTGTTAGCTAGTTAGCATGCTTAAATGTTTTTTGTTAGAATTGTGCTGACATGCTTAGCCTAGGATGCATGGGCTGCACAGCGTAAGAAGGGGGCAATGGTAATTTAGCTTAGCTACACAACTAGAACTACAAATTATTGTGCTGGTAGGATAAAATAAATAACAGACCTGCAGAAACTAGTGTTTCGTGTAGTGTAGAGTGTTTGGCCAATGTGCAACCTAATCTCATAGGGCAGTGGTTAGCACCTTGACAGTTCCAACACAATTTATTATTTTATATCAGCCCCAGCTCTTCAGTCCATTTGTGCCAGCTTGTACCTGCAGATGAGGTTAATAGCACAGCTTCCCAAAAACTAAAAACCTATAAATTAGAATGTCAAGAGAAGAGAAACATCAGTGAAAAGAGGAATTCTGTCATGCGGTGATATGGAGAGCAGGACGTGTAAACGAAGAGCAGTCAAGCACTTTTCAAATATACCCTGACCATCTTCTCAGAGGAGACGGTGAAGGGCAAGTATATGTGTGCATCAAGGTGTTTCAGAAGGTGTAAGTCACCTTGACTGTGTGTTCAACCCAACTGTGATTTTCATTCCTTTGGCAGACAGTCAGGGCCGGCTCTCACAGGAAAAAGCCTCGAGTTTCGAAGCTGTGGACATCTTCATCTAAATTTCCAAGTGTTCAAGAGGCAACATGATGTCAGATTATGTTGTTTGTGTGTGTCCTCTGTGGAACAAGATGGATTAGCCCCCAGTTTAACCCATCCAAGTGAAAACACAACCTGACAGCGAGGCTCCCTGAGAGAGAGGCAGAAAGGAAAAGATCTGAGGTTGAATTCTATTATTGAAATTGTATCCCATATCAAAATTGAAACATTGCACATTCTGAGAGCCCTCGTCCTCCATCTCCCTCTCTTTTTTTCTATTTCCCTTTTTGTCTCCCTCCCTGCTTTTCACCTGATGGTTTCTCAAAGGAAAACTGACTTGGAGTGCAGGCTGGGGCAGACAGAAAAGCATTTGGGGGGGTGACAGGGAGAAAGAACAACAGAGAGTTTGGAAAGCTAGAAGGGACAGACATTAAAAGAAGACAAAAAAGAGGAAGAAAGGGTGAAAAAGTCTCAGCATTTTGTCTGTTCATCTATTTTAGTGTGTTCCACTCTTCCTCAATCACTTTCTTTCCTCCCTGCTTCTGTCCCTCTCTTCTTTCCTTCCTTCTGAAGTCTGAAATCTCTAAGGAAGCTCGCTTGTGAGGCCTAATTTATTTATCACCACCCCAGCTGTATCACTTCGTCATTAATTTACCAATGTCAGATTTGCGTGAACAGTTGGACACAATCCATGTCATGCTGCAGCTACTCAGCACATACATGCAGTGAATCTCATCCATAAACATGTACTCTATTATACTATTCCCCACAGAGTTACAGAACTTGGTATAAACCAATAATGATACCCAATCTAACCTATATATTTAAATCATAGATATCTGCTATTATCATAAATTAGCCTAATTTACTGTTAAATACCACTACATGGTACCAATGTGTTGTTTCCATTTGTTTCAGGACTAAGTGAGACAAGTTTCCATGAATGTCAAAATAGAGAAAAAAAACTCTTAGTTGTTAGTTTGCATTATAAGAATGTAGAAAAATGTATGCACCAGAAACATATACTCTCTCTCTCTCACACACACACACACACACACACACACACACGCATGCACGCACGCACATACACACACAGCAATGAGGTGTCATACGTGTTTGGACGGGCGGTTTTCAAATCTTCACAGCTCACTTGCCTGCTAAATATTCAGGCTAATATTACATTGATTTGACATCACTGGGCTAACGAAGTACATTCAAATTCATTAAGACTCACATCAAACACACACGTTCATGATTAAAGAACATATTAAAACTTGATGGAAAGCTTTCAATAATACAATAGCATAATTAAGCAATAATTTTCAAAGCTGCTAGGGTTTTCTACCAAATATCAAAAGAACTTAATTTATTAATCGATAACCATGCAAATTTCATTTTTGGTTCTTAAAAAACTAATTTCATTTGCCTTGCTTTTGTAGAAGCATTTTAGGAATATTCAGCCTATATGCTTTTTAAAAGCATCGTAGAAGAAATGAGGCAAGCTGTTTTAATGGGTCTGAGATTAATAAAATGAAACGGTGATAGCTTTAACCTTTGTGCATGCGCAATGTGCAAGACATGTCTGTCACATAACATCTGTCCTGTGGACATTTTAATGTATTCTCATTCTCAGTGGGGCACAATATAAAGGTGTCAATGTTAAAGTCACTTTCTGAGCTGTGCAGCAGAAGATTCTTCAAGTGGAAAAACAGATATTTACACCTCTTTCTGCAGACTAACAGGCTAAGATCTGCATTTCTCACTTGATCTGACGGGGTCAACGCACGTTGATCGATTAAGCTCCAAGACCAACCCCCTTTCTGACTACCAATGAACGTGAGTTGAATGTTGCTCTGCTTTGGTGAATGTGATTTTCTATCAGGTAGGATTCTTTTTTGTTATTCATGTTTAAGTTATCTGACCAGTCAGAGTGAGATAAAGAGTAGTCTGACTTATGAATATTTCAGCCGGCATTCTCCTCCACTTCCGCTATCTGTTTTGCAAGGGTGTAGCACCCAAGACAACGTTGTTTGGTTATATAGAAATACTAACAAGCCACAATTTGTTACCCCTATTCCCCTAGAATGTTATTTTGTATTGCCAGACTTTTCTCCACAGACACAGCGCTGTGGATATAGGTCTTGCTATTTGAGACTAGATAAATAGAGTAAGAGAGAGAGAGAGAGAGAGAGAGAGAGAGAGAGAGAGAGAGAGAGAGAGAGAGAGAGAGAGAGAGAGAGAGAGAGAGCACAAGTATTGGACCAAGAAAAAGTAAGATGAAGATTAACTCTATTCATCATTATTTTGTGGTAAGTATTTCTGGGCAATTCAGTTGAACATTGATATCCTGTGTCACGCAGAGGTTTCCTTCGTGAAAGAAATTACAAAGATTACAGATTAATTACACTTTGACAGTTTTTCTGTCAAAGAACCTTTACAACAAAACCAACATACACACCTAGCAACACTGTCACCATTAAAAAAACAATTCTGCATAACCCTGGAATATGTTACAATGTTTCATAACCTTAATGGCACCTACAATTTCTGTGCACGTTACCTACAGTATAGTTTAAGGTAGATAAATGTGGTTATGGCAAATAATAAACTAAGTTAAAAAGTTATGGTTAGGCTGCTATTTCTGATTGCTCTTACAGATCCAAACATCTTCTCTTTTTGCCTGCAGTCATTGGCTATATAATAATTAATAATTAATTAAGCTTGGTAGAGAGGGAGGGGAACATATTTATAGTGGTGGGGAAAACTGGAGCACCCAGAGAAAAGCCATGCAACCACGGGGAGAACATGAACAGGGTTCAAACCCAGTACCTTCTTGCTTCTTGCTGTGACACCGTGTTGCAATAGAATATTATTTATTATATATATTTTTTACATTGCAGTTTCTCTTGAAGCCTCTCTACATTTTTGTTTTGTTGAGTTAAGTAAATGCATGCATTTTGTTTCTCTTTATGCAGAAATTTAATAAAAAATGAACAAGCCATCTCAGAATAGCTTTGTTGAATGTGTCACTGCCCGATGTGAGTTGAGTGCAGATTTGAGTCGCGTCACTTTGCAAAAAGTAGCCTACAAGGTGCAAACAAGAGGCAAACAAGTTTTTTTCACTGCTGGCTACAAGTTAGCAATCAAACACAACAAAGGTTGTCGGTTGAATGGCATTTTGAGATAATGTTAGCAATCAAACAATCCTAGATAGCTAAAACTTTTTTGAAATAATTTCCATCTTCTGTTATTGTTTGTAATGAGAAAAGTTTATTATTTCATGGATTTCACAAATTTCAGTATGACACGTTATGCCGTAAACCGTTTAAATCTGAGCGTGCGCGACTCAAATCAGGAATGCAAAGCAGGACTTGTTCTTACTTTCTTTGTGTTAATCTTTACTGTATTGATCCTTTTCCACACAAAATTAGCCCAAATAGGTTCTCTTTTACTGTATGTACTACTGTAACATATCAGAATCAGCTTTGGCCAGCTTTGACCAAAGCTTTGACCAAAGCTTGAGCTTCTGACATACAGTGTGAAAGCATTTAACTGTATGCATTTTGTGTTAAAGCTCAATTGTGTCAAATATTCACAGTGAAAAAGGAAATGCTATCTCTCTGTGTATAGCCTACACAGACAGATGTTGTGACAGATATTGAATTGAGATAGCAATTGTAAAAAACTGTATATGTCTGCTATTTAGTTGTCAGGATTTCTCAAGCTGAGTAGAGTACATCTTTTGCTTATTATTTTGTCATTTATATTCCATTATCAAATCACTTACATTTTGATGTTAACTTCACCTTAATGACCATACAACTGGTACCGGTGGGATTGATGAACAAATAATCTCTAACAGAAAAGTAACAGTAACAGTAAAAAAAATTGAAATTGAAAGAATATGTGTGTGAGAGCAAGATGGAAAGGGTTAAATATTTAACAATTCTTACTATCCCCTGCAGTGAAGATCCTCCATTACTGATGTTTCCTGTGTGTGTGTGTGTGTGTGTGTGTGTGTGTGTGTGTGTGTGTGTGTGTGTGTGTGTGTGTGTGTGTGCGTGTGTGGTGCATTTGTCTGTTAAATCTTGTAGTAAAAAATAAAACCAGGAAGAGGCAAGAGATGAATAAGAACAGGAGAGTGATGGCGTCAAGGATGGATGGTGAGACTAGAGGACAAAAACACATGCAAAGATCAAGTGTGAAACTAATTAAACCACTGCACCACCACTGCAGAGACACAGGCTTCCTGTGGTGTCTGTTGCTTGGATAGTCATTCTGACTGAACACATTTGGACAATAGATTTTAACGTTAAAATTCGTAAGTTTGTCATTTACATTAGAAGTCAAGCATTCCACGGCAATGGGAAACTTTTGCTCTGCTCTATTGAAATCATGCACATTACAACTATAATCATCTCTGAACATGCATAATAATTTGTATGCCTGTGACTGATTTTCAGGGGTTTTTTCTGTCTTTAAAAAAAAGTGTCTAATCTCAGGACAATTCCCTTTCATTTGGCTATGCTGATTAATTCATTGTATTACTGTCCAACATAGACGTTATACATTGCCTGAGAGAATTTTTTGAAGACCAACCAACTCAACTGCCTCAGACTTTCTAAGTAAGACACCAGTCAATACAGCTGAGTGAGTGTTTGTGTGTCACAGAGGTGAAAATCTACATTTATACAGAATACATTAAAACAGCTATAGAGAACAGTTTTCATCTGACATTGAAATGCCAAAAGCATTTATGCATGCAGGACACACGTAAACAAAGAGGCAAGTGGTCAAGCACACACCAAAACACATTTTTCAGCAAATGATGCATTTTACTCAAATGCCAAATTCATATAAAAATGTGCATAGTGTTACTTCAGCCGGTTTTCTGTGTCTGAGTAATACTGTCTGGTGTCTGTATGTCTGTATATGTGTGGGCATAGATGTCACAGCAGCAGGCGGGGAGGTGTTGATAACTTATTTGGCATTTTGACAGTGATAAAGGACATTTATTGCCCTTAGCAATACAGAAAAACACACATGCATGCAAATTCACGCTAACTCTTAATGTATAGCAGCCAGAGTTTTCTAAAATGAGTATATAGATACAAAAATATCTGTAATAACAATATGAAATTGTCTACTTTGCCCTCATCCTACTGAAATAATTCCAGGGGATGTACTATTTTTGACAGAAGAAGCTACAATACAGAAAACGAGGTACAAGCCCCCAACAGACCTTTCCTTAGACTTTGTGGATCACATCAACAATTTTTCTCTCTCTCTCTCTCTCTCTCTCTCTCTCTCTCTCTCTCTCTCTCTCGCTCTCTCTCTCAAACACACACACACACACAAGCAAGCCAAGCCCATTGTGCACACACATTTTCCCCACACACACACATGTATCGATGTGCACAAAGACAATCACTTAGGTATGTTGCGGCATGCATAATTATTCCATCCTCTGGGCAACCAAACAATTCAACAAAAGGAGATGCTTCATAGATCATTGATTGTACCTGTAAATGAAGCATTTCAGTGTCAGTACTGAATGTTTAGGTGTATGTGTATACATTTGGGTGTCACTGTGTCAAAAGAGGGAATTGCAGTCTTTTTGTATCATTAAAGCATTAGACATAGTAGAATAGCACAACCAGATGAAAGTGACATTGGTAACAATTGCACCACAGGGCACACAAACACACTAGCCCACAGCCCACATAAATACTGTATAGGCAACCTGCTGCATGCAATGGGAATGTAATGATGGATATTCACAGGGAAAAATGAAACGCTATCTTGCTTGCTAAAAAATGTTGAATGGAATATTAATGACATAGGTTTCCAAGGGCACACACAGCATGAGAAGACACAAAGAGGTTCTGCCAAAACAGGAGCCCTCTCTGACCTAATCTGATCACACACAATGGAAACCCCCTCATGTTGAGTGTGTTTTAGAAAACAGTGGCTTATTCACACATTATATGACAAGCAACATCTGTTTAGGGTATATGTTGTGTCTACATTTTTGTTTGTGTGTCTACTTCTTTTCTGGCATTCGTTTGATGGTTGTGTGTCCGTCCCTTATCCACCTCCTCTGTTGATTCTGATCTGAGATGAACCCTTATCTGATTGGATCTTTCTTGCTCCCAGGGGGAGGTTCTGGAAATAGGCTTATCCTCTGATTGGATCGTTTGCCCCTGAGGGAAGGGTACAAGGGAGGTCAAAAAGAAAGCCACGCAATCTTTTGGCTGGCACAGACAGAGGTCCTGCATTAAGGATCACACACATACACACACTAAATACATAAAGGTCTCCAGGGATTACAGTGAAGTGTTTGACGACCCCATAGAAAAAAAAGCAAAGACATAAGAGTGTGATAGCCTCCGTAGACACCAACACAGTAAACTTGTTGACCTCAATGAGCTGCCAAAAAAAGTAGCTATCCAGGATTTATGAGGAACAATCTGCAGGGTGTTGTGTTGGGGACACTAGAGATGGATCTGGTGAGACATGGGCTTTGTTCCAGGATATACAGTATGGCTGGCTTTGTGTCACCCATTATGTACTTTTTAAAAACATTTTTAATGCAGACTTTTATACTTCCCTGTGTTTTACTTTTATACATTCCTGCTTTGCACCTTTCAGTGTTTCCTAATAATCTGCAGCATCAAAATGATGTGAACCACAGCAGGTAAAACACAGGTTGAACATGTTTGTGACAGATTAGCGATCCTTTAGATCAGTTGTTTAAAATAATTATACTACTTAATTATATTACTATTTTAATAGATATAATATATAAGGAAAAGCTGGATAGATGAAAAAGGTCAATTACAGATATTACAGTTCACAAACAAAACCATTGCCCTCAGTTGGATGTTTGGTATACTCATTAATGCTCCCAAAATGAAAAATGGCAATAATGCACAAATCTTTTAACTAAACTCAATTAAACCTGCAGTACTTGAGGCCTGTAAACATTACAGCGAGCCACGACCAGTCATGTGCCTAAGTCTAGCCGACCAATTAGGTTTAGCGATTGTTAGAGTTAGTTAGTTTAGCCGACAAAAGTTGACTGTCATGCAACGACAATAGTTAGGTTTAGGCACCAAAACCAATATTTACATTTAGATAAATGTTTGTGGTTTGGGTTAAAACACCGACCCCCTTAAATAGTAATCGTTGGACACAAACATTCGTTTCCTGGGTGAAAGTCTGGTGTATTCCCCTTATCTTCTTCCGGAACACAAACTTCGCTCCCCCACTTGAAAGCCCTATATTTTAGGACCCAACCAACCAGATGGTGAAAGAAGCCAAAAAACTCTCAAGCTAAGAAAAACTGCCAAGTCAGGTGAGATAGCAATTCTTCTACTATAAGCTTGGCCTTTCACATTATACTGTATGTTGTAACATTTAAATATGGATTACAGCCACTTTAAATGGGCAGGTCAATGTAACAGTTAAGGAGATTATAGTTCACTTCATGATTAAATATGATTGCTCTGCTTGTTTCTGTTAAAATAATGTACACTAATTAACACTGTCTGGTAAGAATTGTTATGAACAACAGCTGTTGAAACAAAAGTTGCAGTCTTATCAAGGCAAACTTATTAGGGCTGTTGGTAGACTTGGACTAAAGAATACATGTAGGCACAAAACGCTTATAGCAGCTCAGATGGCTATACTTCTAAACGCTAAAGGTCACTCCAACTCAATAAAGTTCACATAATCATTAAAAACACAGCAGTATAATACCTGAGGAACTATTTCCAGAGGAGCCCACATTGAAGACAAATTAACTGCTTTATTAACAGCTAATCACTGGAGTTAATCACTTCTGATCATTAAAGGCTTACATTACCATGGTCACTTAGCAAAAGTTAAACTGTAAACATGGCCAAAGTTAATAAGTTAGTACAGTTTTATTATAATTTGGTACTTATGTCAGTTGTCTACATGGCAATTTAATGTGCAATTGTTAGCCGGTAGCCACCTCACCATTGTCGTCTCCATATCAAGCACCATTCTGCTGGTAATTTATCAATTTCAGGAACATCAAAGCCCACAGTGACAATATACTAATGACAAGAGGTGTTAGAGGTGGGGTAGACGGAAAGGAAAAAAGAGATGAGAACAGAAGCAGAGAGAGGTTACAAAATATAGAAAAAGGGTAGTGACAGGGCATGTAGGAGGGAGGTGGAGTGGGATTAAGTCAAGAAACTGTAGGAGAGAGAAAATTAAAAGAATAAAATAAGGTATGAGAGGGAGAGTAAAATGCATTTTTTATTTGGATTGAGAAAATGTAGCATGTTAAAAAAAAGCGATTTGATTTGCAGTTTAAGACAATTTAAAAACAGACTACAAAGCATAGCATAGAAAGTACACATTTAAAATAAAACAATTGGTGATCAATTAGTTGATTAACAGACGATCAGCAACAATTTCGATAATCAATTAATTTTATTATCATTAATTGTATATATTATATATATATAATTAAATTGATTGGACAAAACAAGCTATTTTAAGATATTACTTTAATGGGATTTTTTTAGTATTATCTGACATTTTATAGACTAAATAATAAAATAATTAACAAACTAAGACTAAAAAGTAGATATGTGTTTTTTTATGCTGATGCTGTTGCTGCTTTAGTGAAGCAGTGTGCAAGCAGCTCATCTCTCTCAGAATCACCAACCCTTTATGCAAACCAGTGGACCACCTGTTGGCTGCTCTAATCAGACTGGCCTGTGTTCTATTATTATTAGAATTATTATTATTCACCAACCAATTCCCTGTAGTGATGGAGATATATTTATTGTTTCATTGGATAATTAGTTTCAACAATGGGAGAAAAATCAAACAGACCTATAAATCCAATGAAATTCTAACCATTTATATTTTGGCCTTAAAGGAACACGGCAACTTCTTGGGACTTTATCTTATTCACCATATCCCCCAGAGTTAGATAAGTCCATACATACCCTTCTCTTCTCCGTGTGTGTTGCAACTCTGTCTGGCGCACCCACCGCTAGCCTAGCTTACCACAGATCCTGGAGGTAACCGGCTAACGTGGCTGTTCAGTATTTTCCGTGGCTGCTTGACATTGTTGGGAGTAACGCAGTTACTTGTAACGTGAGTTACAATGCATTTTACAAAACATTTAGTGGTGTTTTGTTTTTTTAAGAATTCACCACCGTGAAACATTTCTTCACAGAAAAAAAAGATTTTGAGATGGATATTATTTTCAGGAGTTAAGCTGCACTGAAGCAAGGTCCCGTCACTGTTCCCATGGTCAGAGCCAGAACCAGAGACTGTAGGCCTACGGACAACATCTGTGTCCCAACAAGTGACAGTACATCCGCGCGGACAGCAGTATGTTGGAGCTGCTGACAGATATAAGCATGTCGGGAATTCATGTTTAGGTTTGCTACACGTAATAATCATTGCATTTTATCAGCCGTGGAGAGTAACTATGCTTGTAGTGGAATAGCTTCAAATTACCACCAAAAACTGTGACCATTTACTGTTCAATACGTTTTAGTTTTACAAACAAGAAAGTGAACAACTTAAGCTTGACAGACATGTTTTGCATCTAACGTCAAGCAGCAAGAGTAAGTAGTAAGTAATTAGTAAGAGTACACAACAGGAAACGTCCATGTAGGCTACCTTAAAAATGAAAGCACTTCCTGTGACTGTTTGCAGTAAACTAAATTACAGTTAAACAAATGAGGTTGTGTACCTTTTCACATATCAGCTGTATATCAAGTACTGTAAATAATGTAAATTATTTAGTAGAGTTTTCAACTAAACAGTCTAAAGTTGTCCAGAGAGATGCTGGGCAACAGGCTGGTAAAGAAAGTTGGCTCTGTTATTGGCATTGAGCTGGAATCCCTCACAGCAACTGCAGAGAAACGGACCATGAGTCGGATGCTGGCGATCATGGACAATGACCCACTACACAGCACGTTCATCGAACAGAGGAGCATGTTCAGTGGCAGATTTCTGACACTGTCATGCTCAACAGACAGGTTAAGGAGGTCCTTTGTTCCCATGGCCATCCAGCCCTTCAATACCTCACTAGGGGGGAGGGGAGAAATTGACTTTTCAGCATGAGTCTGTCTCTCTCAGCCCCTACCATTATATCACTTTGTCTGCTGTACAACTGTCTTATAGACTATCTTAGCCCTCCTACACAATCTGGACTGTGGTCATGTTATATATTGTTCTGGTTCTTAATCTTATACAATCAGTCAGTTTATAGGTTATTATGTTAATATTTCATAGCCATAGTTAATATTTAATTATGATCTACTGCACTGTTCAATCTCTGCACTGTTCACTTTTGCACTATCACCATTGCACACAGTCTTCCATAGTACCTTCCCTTATCATGGTCATTGCATTTCTGTGAGAGACTTTTATTTTTTATTCTTATGTATTTATGATATGTATGTGTTTGTTGTGTCATGGTTATCTAAGCTACTGGATGCCTAACATCTATCTATCTAACTAAACAACATGACTTTCTTATTCAAGCTTTCAATAAACATTTTACAACAATTCTGTCAATGCTTCAGTACAACTGTAATGTACTTTTAATTGAGTATTTTCATTTTCTCCTACTTGCCTATATTGTATCTATTTTTATAGCTTTAGTTACTTTGTATATTCATTTTAATTATGCAAAATATTATGAATAATCTATGATGTATCGATCAGTGGATAAAGAGGAGACTTTATTGATCCGGTGGTGATATTCCCAAGCTAGCTGCTAAGTCAAACGTCCACTGTTATTTTGGTGAACGTAACTCAAAAATAATGCAAAAGTAGTGTAACGCATTACAATTCAGTGACAGTAATATTGTAATATAACTAATTACTCTAAAATGACAGTAACTTATAATCTACAATATATTACATTTTGGAAGTAACTTGCCCAACATTGGTGCTCGAGCTCCAGAAACATTGCAGTTGGTGCTAAGTTGAGCATGTGAGTGCTGATCGCGGTTACGTGTCACTTAAACTTCTCATCTCCAATCCAATCTGTATTATGAGAAGTGGCGCCCTCCTGAGTTGAAAGACATCCAACTTTACGGCTTTACTATCGTGTTGATAGGAGTGTGTGTTTGTGTGTCTATTTCCTAAGGTTATGAAATGCGAACATATTTTCACTACTTTTTTTTTAAAGGGCTTGCGCCCGTGATCACCCACGGTAGAAAACTGTGCCCATGACCGGCTCCATCTAGCCTACTGCTCCCGATAAGTGACAAAATAACGCTAACATGTTCCCATTTACACGTTGTGATTTGTATAGTCACAGCGTGTAGAAATAACAAGATCACAGGAGATGCAGCCATCTTCTAACCAAATACCCATACCCATACTGGGAACTCTTCTCAGAAGGCGAAGCACTGGGAGCAGTAGGCTAGAGTTAGCTGGTTACCTCCAGGATCTGTGCTGAGCTCGGCTAATGGTGACTGCGTCAGACAGAGTTATGACATGCACGGAGATGAGAAGGGTATGTATGGATTTATCTAACTCTGGGGGATACGATGAATAAGCTAAAGTCAGCGTGTTCCTTGAGAGGTTAGGAAAATGTTTTCCCAATGGTTTTAATGAAACAAAGTCATTTTGTTTACTTATATATAACTTTGACAGAATGACCTCTTAGTTGAAAGAATGAATAGACTTGCCTCTGCAACCAAGCAAACAACTTTTCAAGCTGATTTGCCCAGTCAGTTTGTTTACTCTGGGGCTCTATGTTCTCCTTCAAATGTCTGCAGAGGATGTGTCAAGTTGGCCCCAGGCAGGCTGCCAGCTTACCTGCCGAAAGAGTCTTGTTTTCTATAGAAATAGAAATAAATAGCCACGGTGTCCACAGAAATGTATTGGGTTCTGTGATGGATATCTTCCCCTCTCTACTCTGTTGACCTTCCTACTTAACCTTCTCTTCCTCTGCAGTTTAGCATCCCAGCTAGAGAAACGGCCCGTGCTCAACCATGCGTACCACCGACATTACAAACACACGCGCAGGGTGCACACACATGCACACACTAGCATGCACAAACAGACACGCAGCAAAAACACAAACAAACGAAGTCATGCATAACAGATGTGTTATGACAGGTCTGATTTGATTTCACTTTCTAGGACATGAGGCACTATATGGCTCTGAAAACAGAACATGGAGGAACAGATATACGGATGTCTTTAATAACTTACGCCACGTCGTTGAACAAGCTCAGAGCTGAAGAAAAGCAAAAAACTACAGCCACTGAGTATTTCACAAAGAAAAATGTAAAAGTCTAGACAGATAGAGATAAGCAGGTAAAGATTAGCATGGCAGAGGATTCTTGTAGTTTAGAAATAGAAAAATCATAAATAAAAATAGCAAATTAGTGACAGAAAATGACAGAACCCACACTATTTGCTAACATGGTGAAACAAAAGTCTACTTTTCAGCCTGTTGACAGGAAATCAATGAGAACATGAGAAAATATGATAACATGACAAAGAGAGCACAAATGCTGCAGCTGGACTCAGAGGTAATAACACACACACACACACCACACAGGCTCACACACACAGAATTTAAAGGTCATCAGCAAGTCTGACTACACAGAAGACAGCTGACAATCAATAGAAGAAAGAAAAAGATGGCACAATAAGCAAGGAGAATGTTATTTGGGTATTTTGTTCCCTTAGAGACGAGAAAACGTTTTTTTTTAGCTGACCTTCAAAGGAGTTTGGCGGTTTAAATGAAGCTCAGCAAAAATTCTTCAGGAAGACTTCTAATAACTTCAATCACTACGCTCTCTTCCTAAAACTATTCAGCTGTTTAGTGGCGTTCATTTTCAGTAAACCAACCAGAATTGGCCACACAATTCACAATGCAATCATAGCATTACATCCCTAGCACCAGCTGTCATTTCAGGCAAAGCGTGCAACCCTCCTCCTCCCCTTCCACCTCCAGTCACCGTCACCCTGGATCTTCTTCCAGCAGAACACTCCGTCAACTCCTTTGGTCTGGTTTTTGGGCTCCTACGCCACCGCCACCAGTGTCTTGACTCCATTGGGGGGGATATGTCTTGGCTTCTCTACCCCTTTAAAAATTGTTTTATTACGAAGGAGTCTAATCTCCAAAGACCATGTACAGTTAATAGTATGCATATGTACAATACATCTTTGCATATCTGCAACAAAGTCTCTCCTCATTTAAATAGTACTGGAGGACATGCCATTAAATGTTCCTCCTCTCTGTGCAGACATCAAAGCTTTGTCAAATAAGATTGAAAATATATAAACAATAAGAACAAAAATACTAATTTCTTGCTGTGGGTTTGATCTTTTGCATTTGGCATGATCCCTCTCTTTTTTTTTGTTTGATTTCATCCCAATGTATGCAACTGTTCTGACCTCTGAAAAGCATGTAATAGAAGTGTTTTAATTTGTTTAATTGTTATTAATCTGTTGCCCCATAATCTCTATTACTTTCCTAAAATCACTGTCAGACCGAGGAATATGTATGTTAGGGTTTACACATGTGTGTGTGTATCTGTCTCCACGTTAAAGAGACAGTCACATATAGTCTGTGGCAGTACTCCATGAAATGAGAGCTCTCATCCATTTTAAGTGATACTTAATGAAAGTTAAATGGGTTTACACAAGTGTGTGATTCCTTGTGAGAGCGTGCCAGTGTGGGATTATGTGTGGCAACGATCAGTGTGAGTTTGTTAAAACCATTTACGTCATATTGTCGCTGCCGAATTAACGTAAACTGCAGTTTGCAGCCACTGATGTAGTAATTTTGCTCGGCTGAATTCACCTGAAACGTTTCCAAGAAACAAAGAGTCCAGGAGGTATCCCAGGGAGTTGTGCAAGGACATGTTTCAACAAAGCAGGGGAGAAACAATAGTTTCTGAACGGTGAGGACAATATGTATCTCTGAAGAATTTAAGCCTTCTGTCCCAGCTGTTGGCAAACTCTTATCTGTAGTGTAGAAAAAGCCTGTACAGGTGCTGTCAAAGTCTTGTTTGTTTGGTAAATAAAGGTGGAGTATACCAGCAAGCATATAGTCGCAGATAAATATACTTACATAATGTATACACACACACAAACACACAAGCACACATACACAGAGTGTAATAATTGAGTGCGCTTAACCTCTGTGTATCCAGAAACACACTCTCACCCTCCTTAACGGGGGCAGGTGACACAAACGATGGTGGCTCTAGTAGTCAAGCAGAAAATTACACAGTTATTGGGGTATTTATTACACACACACACACACACACACACACACACACACACTCACACACTCACACACAGAAACCAGGCATTCTCTAGGGACAGTCACGTCCCTCAGCTTGATAATCTATCTCCATTAGGCAAAAGTGATAGCTTCTGATTAATAGGGGCACAGGCAATAAACACACACATACACAAACACAAATATACTAACATAAACTCTTATTAGCACAGCACCGCCATCAACAACACAATTCCACTGATTTATTATTATTGTGTCGGTCAAAAAATGAAAATACAAGTTATACAATTAGGTATGCACTTATTCTATGTTTTGCCTGTATAAGGATTTGGTTGAGTGAAAAGCAAAGTGAATAAATTGTAAAACACTTTTGATGGCATCCCATTCATTCATTTCTTTAATTATTTAATAATTTCCCTTAAAACTTTATATATATAACTACCACTTGCAGTTATTTTGTTACGTACAGTTTAATTGTTTTCTAATGGATTTGTCAACAATTATAACTCCTCTTATTCATCAGATAATGAATGTCACACGCACACATGATAAAAGTGTACAACACAGCTGCATGAATACACACATCAATGAGGCAGTACACTGTAACATGTGGGCTGTGTGTCACTCCATACCATACAGTGTTACCATCCAGGGAATATTCCATATTCCAGTGAATATTCCATATTCCCTGGATGGCAACACTCATTGGTATACTATATAGTGAGCAGTAAATAGAGAAACTTCCAAATCATCACCATTGCGTGCCATCACTGACAGGTGTTGTGTCACATAATTAACACATCTATTTCAAGCAAAGCATAGCACTGTGGGAGTTTTACCAGTTGTGGGGATTTTTGAGGGCACTATATACGGCATACATTTTACACTTAGAATTCAAATTAAATTTTAATTTTATAAATGGTAAGTGATTTCAGACAAAGGTATGGTCAGGCATCAAAATCTATCTATCTATCTATCTATCTATCTATCTATCTATCTATCTATCTATCTATCTATCTATCTATCTATCTATCTATCTATCTATCTATCTATCTATCTATCTATCTATCTATCTATCTATCTATCTATCTATCTATCTATCTAATGTTTAGCCCCATGATGGAAGGAGAAGAAATGGACTCAGGAGTTCTTCACCTGGTGCTTCGATTTATTTCTTTAACAATCACATGAAAGTGCAATATTGCAATGGTGACTTATTGCAAAAATATGTAAATAAAAAAAACATGAAACTAAATACTAACTATTCAAATTATCATCACAAACTGATATCAAACCAAGTCAAAGGTTAAATAAGGCCCTGACTATTTGGGGCCTAGAACCTGCACCTGCACCTGCGCCTGCACCTGCACCTGCACCTGCACCTGCACCTGCACATGCACATGCACCCCTCCAGGCCTCTCTCTCTTTCTCCTTCCACTTTCCACTCTCCCATCACTTTCTTGACTTTGTTCTCACAGACCCAGCTAAGCCCTTTGCAGTCCACCTTTCATTATATAACCAGAAATAGATTTGAGTCAAGAGTTTTTCACACAGAGAGCCCAAAATACAAGCCTCTCCACTCTTTGTGACACAGGCTCCAGACACAGCAATTTCATTTTTGCCTGTGTCTAGTTCCATTCAATACATATCTGTTCTCCCAGTTGACATGCATGTACAAGCACATGGACAAGCATGATTACAGTAACACACATGGACAAGCGCATGCAGTTCACCAACATGAGACAAATTATTTCCCCCGTGACTTTGAATGGCAGGGTTGAGTAGGAACATTGAACCAGATGCTCTTTAATCTTGTAATGAGAAAACCAGCGAACCACACATGTAGTCAGGCAGGCACACACACAGACCCAATAATCTGTTAGACACAATGCGGCTCTTTTAATCCCAATCCCTCTCCCCCTCATTATGATGACACTAAGACTCCCTCTCCTCTATTGCAACTAATCATTTATCTGTTTATCTCACTACGCACACTGAGAAACACAGATTGGCTTTGTGTTGCCTTCTGTTCAATTCCAACAGGCCAAGAGGAGGACTGACAAGCTGGGGAACAGAGAGACAGATAGATGTGCAGACAGCCAAATGCACACTGATCTAGGGTCAGGATGCGCCAGTCAGTCCATTCATATGTAGCAGTCAGGATTAGGTTTGGCAAAGTAAATGGGGCATGTTTTACATTATGTTTATGCCTTCAGAACATGAAAAATGTGTGTGTGTGTGTGTGTGTGTGTGTGTGTGTGTGTGAGTGTGTGTGTGTGTGTGTGTGTGTGTGTGTGTGTGTGCAACCAAACAGACTCCAGTAACCAGGCAACTGATTTACTTCTAAATCTTTTAAAACCTCAGATACCATTGTCATTCTTTTAGAAAGTGCACCCACACAGACAAAAACACACACATGCGGATGCAAATACACAAAATCCCAATGTGGCATGTGTGGTAAACTTATAATATAAACACACCATTTCTAAGCTGCAAAACATTTAAAACATATTCTCTCCAAGATGTGCTGGTATTCACAAATAGACGACAGCGAGACCACATCACATGCTTTGTTTAGACCTAACGATTGAGACGGGTGAAATGTTTGACGGCTAGATAGATACTGCATGTATGCTAAGTGAAGGGGTAAGGGGAGGGAAAGGGAGAGAGAGATGAGTGAGATAGGGAGGTAATCACAGTTCCACCAAAACAGATCTTTCTCTAGCATGGCTGGGCTATAAATCGATAGCACTTCTCCTTCTCCTTCGCTCACGCAAACAAGCACACGCACACGCACACAAACACACACACACACATTATTGACAGCGAGAGATAAAGCATGCATACACATAGACAAATGCACCCGTGCACACACAGCAGATGATGCACAGATCACTTTAACACGCTCACACACAGAGTCATGCCCGCGGGCCACCTAACTGCCACCAGATATGAGGGTTTGATCAATACAGTAATATCAGTGTTTACACCAGCCACACTCTCTCCTCTGTTCACGCTTTTATTTTATTTTCACCATCTTTTTCTTGTATAGGACATTCAGCCACATTTATCCTAAATGCTAGTTAGCCTGCATGCATGTAGATTCTTCACACACAAACACACAAGTGTAGGAATAAGTTGGTTTCTTTTCCGCCACTTGCATACATCATGCACATTAACACTTATTTTTTTTTATTCATTTGTGTGTGTGTGTGTGTGTGTGTGTGTGTGTTGCAAGATAATGGCTTGTTTGTTTATTTGCCGTTTGACGTCGGTCCGCCCTCTCCTATTGATTAGTGCTCCTGCCTCTCTCTTTAGATCTCCTCCCAGTTGGCTGGTTATGAAAACACTATTGTTGGAGAGACAAAGTACTTTGCCTAAAGGCTTCAAAGGCTCTGTGTTGTGATTTCACAGGTGGTCATAGTGAGCCATATCCAATATCCATGGGTGGTTGATACTGGTACTGAACCAGTACTTAATGCCTTTCTGTCACTCACATTAGCAAACACTTTTTGGTTTTCTACTGTCCTGTTTTTTTTATTTCCTGCACACATTCCTATGTACATTACAACAACTATTCAGACAGATCTGGTGCTAAGTCCGATGTCTGTAGACTGGTTGAGTAGGTGACATGTTGTGACTTGACTCGTAAGTCACACACAAAGTACCCCCGGTGCTGCCAATAAATCTATGGAAACCATTAGCTGGTGGCTTGGGGTCCCAGCCTCGTCATTTAAAGACACACATACACTCTCACTCACTCACTCACTCACTCACTCACTCACTCACTCACTCACTCACTCACTCACTCACTCACTCACTCACTCACTCACTCACTCACTCACTCACTCACTCACTCACTTTTCAACCCTGCACAATCCAAATTCTGCAGACTTCCATTGTGATTGTGCATGATGTTATTCAAAGCCCCCTGCTTTCAGCGATAGCTTATGGCTAATCTCTTTACAGCCTTAAATCTGTTTCATCTATAGCTGACATCTAAACCCAGGTATTCACCCTGTAGCCCACAATGTGACTGAAACATTAAGCTTTGCAAAAGATTGTTGTTAGTGGAGAGATATTTATCCACGTGGTGTATCATATGCTTCATCTATTTGAGTGAAATTTTGAAAGTCTTTGCTATCTTATTTTCCCACTTGGATAAGAGGAATAAACACCTCTCATCCATTCTCTCCTCCTCCCAATTGGTCTATCTATCTATCTTTCCCCCAGCATCCCCCACTCTGTAGTTTCTCTCCACCACTTACTCCTATCTCCATCCATTTCTTTTCCCTCTATCCCATCAGCCTCCCTCCATCCCTTAAGGAGAGAGATTCTATCTGTTCACCCACTGTCCTCTTGACCCACTTGAAGGACGAAGCAGCCCGAGCCAGCAAACCTAGCTAAGGCCTAAATGCTTACGAATAATCTCCTTTTGTTCCATTGTCCTTCACTGAAACATGCCTGCGTTGGACAATTTTTCCTGTCGCCCAAACTCTTCATGCACCTCTAGGGCCTCATTTTTGCGAGTCATTAGCATGTATTACTGTCCCCTTTGCCTCTAGCTGCAAGTCAAACTTATTTCCAGAACTTTATATCTATCTATCACAGCTATATAAAAAACCAACATCAACCATTCTGCAGAGGGTCATGTTAAGATAAAATGAAAGGGTGAAAAATTAATCCAATGCCCCACTAATTTGGGAGAGAGGAATGAGAACGATGTGAGGAGTTGAGAAAGGACAATCGTGAGCCTGAGAACTCAGCCAGCAGTAAAACCAAATGTGATGGTTTACGAACTGCCACAAAACGAGGAGACAAGAGAAGACTGAACATTCAAACTGATGAAAGACAACCTGAGGAGCTTAAAAATCTCCAAGGGAACATGGAAGGAAGACAAGAAGATTAGTAACTGAACGATATGGAGAGAACAGATAAATGTATCCAATGTAAACAAAAATAAATCAATCCTTTGCATCCATCAAAACAAGCAGGGTTTATGCGGTTTACGTGATATGTCTTTATTCCAAAACTCTGTCTGCCGGCTCCAAGAGCATCCTAAGATTTGCACTAACTACCCACTCTTCAGTGCCAAATTAAATCCATCTGGAGGCAGCACAAACACAAACAGACTTAAAAGCGTCAGGTTGTTGTTGGCATAAGAGTGCTGTGCATAGTAGCTACGTTGCTACTTTGTCAGCTGACTAACAATCTGTGGGCAATGTAGTTGTTTAAAGTATAAACACAGCACTGGCGGGATGCCTCAGTACAACTCTGTCTCATTCATATATGCATATCTCAAGGAACAGATGAGTATTTGTCGCAGACCCACAAAGCCACTTGATGAGACTCATTCCTGCACACAGAAACACACACTTTACACAGACACAAAGAAAGTCAGACACACAAGTAAATGCATCAACCAAAGACGCCATCACCAATCATCCAACAAAACAGTAGGACCACTGTACCTCACCTTTGACTACAGTAGGTCAACTGCATCTTTATTCCAGAAATCAGCCCTATTAATAATTCACCCAACTCCATCAATATTTCAGTCATAAGCAGTCATATTTCTGTCCTGCCTGTAAGACTAAATCATTAATGGCCAGTGGAACAATAGAGCAGAGAGTTGGTGTGTGCGTGTGTCTGTCAATCCACACATGTGAGCTGCAGACCCTGAGCATGTCAGCACCCTCTCATCACTATATCTCATCCCCCATCCTCAAATCACTTCTGCAACAGTGATTTAACACTGGGCTGCACAGTCTATGCTGCTGATTAAAAGGAAATTAGTCTTTATTTTTAAACTGCATCATCAGTTGAGACTTATCTCCAGGCCCTCACTGGGAAGTACCATGATTTCATGCTGAAATTGCTTTTTTTGTGCAGCTATCAAGTTTTCAAAGCAATTTACTGGAAGTGTAATGGCTTTCACATTGTTGTATAGTTCATAAAGAATGTCAGGCCTGACTTAAGGCTGCAGTGACCAGGCAGCTTTGGAGCAATAAACAACATTATGCTATTCCAACCGCTTCTGAGATGAGAAGTCAGAAAGAATTGTTCTCCCTGTATTTCAGCAGACAAGCAATTAACTTGCGTAAATGTTTCAAATGAAAGCATAGTTTGACAAAGACCAACACAAAAAGGACAAAGATGCGGCATATCATTTTAAACAACTCTTTTAGAGGTGAATGGGCAGGACTGCCAACCAGCGTCACTAACACGAGCTCTTCACAGCTCCCTGATTTCATTGTCACCAGTATAGATGAGAGTAATAGCTGGTAAAATGGTCTGACTGTCACATTGCAAATTACTTTCATTTTAATGCAGCACCATCAAGCAGCGAAAGCCATCTGACATGTAAATAGGAGACAAAAAAGAAAAAGGCACTTACACAGAAGTCATTGACATGTAAATACCAACAGAGGGAGATGAAAGATGAAGGAGAGAGAGATGTAGGAAGAGACAAGTGACAGGAGGCCGTTCAGTTTTGAAGTGCTGTAATGGTTCTTATACTCAGTCAGGTTTAATTTAAATTAATAGGTGGGCAATTTGATTGATAGAATCTTGGATGGGGCTTTCAACTCTGAACATAACCCATGAAGAATGGAAATAACACTGCTCTTCATGAGTACCCCTCTCCTTCACACTATCTCTCCTCTCCAGCCAAGTGCAGCGCCGCTGCCACCCATGTGAGACAGAGTTGTACATGAGTCACATAATATCCTCTCTTTGCACCGAAATGGCTTCCTCAGCGTGTCAAGCTCTGTGCTCCATTGGCTGTCTCTGTTGCATCTCGGGCCTATGCTGTATGAGTGATGACAGGGAGCAACTGGCTTCCATTGGGATCTAATCAAATGTGAGGGCCCATGCGGCTGCAGCGTGATAGAGAGGCGCTTTAACAGAGCTGCTCAAGGGAGACTCATCCATCAGCTTGCAACCAACCAAAGAGCACCAGGCTACCGCTGGCAATGATGGAGCGCTCGCTGACTGACTCAATGGAGGTGTGTGTGTGTGAGTGTCTGTCTGCACATGCGTATGCATGCATGAATACATAGTTTCAACAGATATACAGTTTGAGAGAAGATAACCATGTTATCGCCTGCTTTAACCCAGACTTTAAAATTAGTTATGTTTTACAGTACAGATATCTGATATCTGACGAGTCTAGTTACACAGTTACTTGACATCAGATGAGGCCTTCAGGAACACGGAAGCAGCAAAGAGCATGGCTCTGACAGTTATCAGCCATTACTTATTACAGATAGGTCTCCATTGTTGTCCCTTCTCAGATGTGAGGCGCTCTACGGATGCCACTTCATGTAACTGATTATTATTTTTTCACTGTGTCTTAATAGGTAAATCAGAATCATGACATCAGCAAGCGTTTCTTTTCTTTTAAAACCAGGCAAAAATGTACGTGACGAGTGACACCTAAAAAACTCCAGGGTGAGTTTACCTTGTTTGAACTTATATTTTAACTTAAAGAAAATATTTTCAGTGGAGCAAAGAAAATGAAAGAGACACCGTGAACAATAGATTCTAAGAACAGATCATGAGCAGATTATCTCTTTCCTTAGCTTTTGGGAGAACAGACGAGAATGAAAAAAGAGCAAAAATCCAGAGTGAAAGATACAAGAGAGAAATGAAATAAATGATCAACTGATAAGATACAAGTGATTTGCTGAGTTCAAAATAAAATAAGGGATAGAGTTGAGAGTGTGTGTGTGTGTGTGTGTGTGTGTGTGTGTTCCTGTTTCTTTATTAGTGCAGACAGCAGGCCTATGATGTCAGTCCCTAATCACAGTGGAGGTTAGATTTCTATCTTACTATCTTCCAAGCCTGTTCTCTATCGTTTCGTCTCACTACTGGCCTCTCTCTTAGCTACTGTCTGAGATCCGCTGCGGGGCAAAGGATTCAGATAATATTAGTGATATGTTTCAAGGTATAAACGCACTGAAACAACTGAAACACACACACACACACACACACAAATATATATATATAAAAATATAGTGGACACTATTTTGATTGTGTTGGCGTAGGTTTAGCAAGGGCAGCAGTGGGTATTATGTTTTTAATCAAGCATGGCATTAACTTTATGTTTATTTAGTGCTTATTTATTGTTTACTTAGTCGCATTATCTTTCTGCTTTGTCCCTGCAGCGACACAGCTATAATTCACTTCCATAATTAAATATCTGGCTGAAAACTCCAAAGCTTGATTTTCTCCAATTGAATTCCCAATTCCTCACAGATACGCTGCATCAGCTTACAGGCTCACTGAGGCCCTGGGTTGGACAGTTTTGGGAGGCAGGGAGTGAATATTGAGAGAGATGGAAAAGGAAGTGGGAAGAAATTGCAGGAGGAGGGAAAAAGAAGTAAAGCTGAGAGGAGGAATAGGAATTCAGGCAGGAGCAGAAAGGAAATTAGACTCAGAGAATTAGATCAGAGAGAAGCTGAAAGACGTAGAGTTGTGTGCCAGGACAACATTTGGCCAACTCTTTCCTTTTGGTCGTTGTCCAGGCACTTGGAGATGGGTGACACACACTGGCATCTGTCTCTTTTTTATGTCAGAGCATCATGTGTGCGTGGTCACTGGAGTTTAGAGATTACCGAGAGAGATGAGGCCAACCTGAAAACAGCTGTTGACACACAGTACAAACCACATGCCATTGATTTATTTTTTATTCTAGCTTAGTACCCCTTCCTAACCCCTTAACTTACACACAAACACACGCACAGTTATAAGTCACTATGATTGATATAAAAGCTGTCATCCTCTCTCCCTTGCTGTCAAAGCTTCTCTTATCTCCATGGTGACAAAGTGAAAGGGCTCCATCTTTCCCAAACACCCTGACACACACACACACACACACACACTCGAACAAATGCATGCAAACACACACATGCACATATAAATTTGTAAACGCATGCACACATAGAGGGCCTGCATTCACAAAAATAGCACATGCCAATTATAATTGCATATTGTAACTATTTACTACCTCCATTGGTCTCTTTTTGGCTTATCTTATCTTTGAAACTGCCAAAGGGACCAGTTCCTCCTCATGGATCATTTAACTTTCATTTGAAATCTTACTTACAGACACACACAAACACACACACATACACACACACACACACACACACACACACTCACACACACACGGCACTTGAAGGCCTCTGATGTTTGAGCTGAATTCTACCAAGGCTTTCACCAGGGTTTAACTGTCGTGCAGAGTCAAAGTTTTTCAGGGAGATTTAAAGGAGTTACAGCTGGATATACTGTAAACTGGGCCAGAATGACAATTGCAGCCCCCCTCCACACAAGAAACTGCAGGAAGCCACCCACACACACACACACACACACACACACTTCATATTGCAAGATATTTGCATCAGAACTTAGAGATTATAAAGTGAAACTAAAGTGAAACTTTAGTCAACAGTTGTATCAGCTGTTGGTCAAGGCAGAGGAGTACAGAGAGAAAAAAAAGGATAAAAGGACAAGCTAGGGAAGAAACATGTAGTGACGACAGCAGTTGATTATGGATTACTACTACCATCTACTGGACATAAGAATAACCTGCAGGATAGTTCCTGCCTCAATCTTTTTCTGCTTTAACACTCGCACTCACACACACCCATCCCATCTCATGGTACTAGTTACGCTCACCATTTTCATTTAATAAGCAGAAGCTGCCCTCGTTTGTATTGATCCTAACCCTTCAGAACATGAAACAGTCGACTGAGCCTACTTTTTACCTCGCACTGGACCAAGAAAGGACAAAAAAAACAATGAAAGAAAACAAGTGGAAAAAGAACCCTTTTGCAGTCTTTTTTATAATGATGATGATGATGATGATGATAATGATGATGATGATGAAGATGATGATGATGATGATGTAAAGAAAGAGGTGGAGGAGTCCTCTTGAGGGTGACAAGGCAACACACAGCTCAGTGTTTTCGGGAAGAAAAGCAAATATTTTTTAGCTTTAAGACCAAAGTACATAATGCACACACTGTAGCACCTCGCTCTGCTGTAATAAGAGCAAATCCCAAATCCCAAAATACATGTAAGGATCTGGGCTATTTTTGTTCAGGGGAAAAATGCTGTTTTACACATGGTTTCACAGCAACACAATTCAAATATGAAAATGTAAACACTAAGAGGGTGAGGGCAATCATTCAAAGCCTCAGGTCGATCTCTCACTCTCTTTTTCCATTACGTATGCAGTCAAGGTCAGTTCTGTTCTGGGTTGATGTGGTGGAGGGAAAGTCTTTCAATCTTCTCAAACAAGTTGCAAAGAAATGTGATATGCTTCTGGGCATATCCATAGGTAGAGCTCTTGGTATATATGAGCTGTGACAGAAATGAATAAACACTGGCCGTCGTTGATTTAAGCTTATATAAGCTCATGCTAAGTCAACAATTTAAAAACTGGCACACACCCTGAGGCATCACGCTCACACACACAACCACGCACAAGCTTGGTGCAACATCGGCGGTAAGATCCACACATAAAATCCCCACTATATCCTTTCAGCCTTACTCTCACATGAAGACTGTGGGTGTGCAGTGTGCAGAAGATTATAGCACACACTGTTGTCAAACTATTGGCAAATCTATCACTTGGTTTTGTGCAAAGAGGTCGGACTCCATACAGTAAGCCCACTTAGTCCAACACAAAGTGGTTAATTGCTCCTGGTGATTGTCCGCTGAGGTGGAGAGGAAAGGTAGATAATAGGCACTTACAAGGTCTGAGTAGGGAGGGGTGGCTGAGAACGAATGGTGGATGTCATGAATGATGCCCACTATGCTTCCTGTCTCAGTTAATAGAACAGTGGCCGATTTGGCCACCAGCAAGAACAAAAGAAAACAACTGCAAGAACGTAAATTAAACATATCTGCAGATACTTTTGACTGTGTGTGTGTGTGTGTGTGTGTGTGTATGTGTGGTCTGCGGGCCCCTGCAGGCGCGGTGTGAATAATTAACAGGGCCAGTGAGCAAGACAGGGTAACAGGCTGGGTGTTTTGTTACCCCAGCCTCACTCAGCACAAGCATACAGCATTAGATAACCCTTTCTATGCACCCAGCTTGTGTGCATGCACCTGAGCAGTTGGCTACTTTAGATGATTCTACAATTTGATACGTACAAAACCTATTTGCTGCCTGGTAACAATTCCCAACAGGAAGCCTATACATACCCTATGAAACTGAGACTGGCAACATCTGTAATCAACATCTGCCTTGTCAGGTCTCAAAAAACTTGTCTGTTCAATATTCCTGTACAATGGCACTGAAACAGACTGGGAAAATTCACACGGCATTAAAATTGTGAGATAAGACATGCCGTGGCAGAGGTCTGTGCTCTCCGGGTGCCCTTCTAGTTAGACATACAGAAGTCATTACAGTACATCTTTTTCTCTGTATTATGCAAATGTAGACAACCCAATATCCTATGGCCTCTTTTTGAGAAATAAAGTTTCAATCATCTCTGCAAACAAAATATGTATTTTTTATTCAGCATTAGTTTTTTGTTTACATTGTTCTATTTACAACATGGATACACATGACAGGAAAATTGAGGACTCAATGTAATTTTAAATTTGAAGTAAAGTGAAGGTGTGTATCTGCCTATCTAATAACATCTAAAATTTAATGAGGGGAGGAAGGGGAAGAAAAAGACAAGAATACAATGACAGCAGAATACACTAGGAAGTCACAAGTAAGACAAAGAGGTGGACAAATGGAACAAGAAAGTGCACTATTGAAGACGGAACAAAGAAAATTTAAAGCTGATCAAATGCAAACATCACAAGAACAGACACGTCAGACAGTAGAGTAAGTACAGAAACAAA
Organism: Percina caprodes; assembly: GCA_013375575.1. NCBI lineage: Eukaryota > Metazoa > Chordata > Actinopteri > Perciformes > Percidae > Percina > Percina caprodes. The sequence continues at coordinate 1,064,252 of JABXJD010000011.1, read as the reverse complement.
AAAGTAGTAAAGGATGGGCATGGATATACATTTAACTATGTAGGCTATAACATTAAAACTGAAAAAAAACAATGAAAAAAATATGCATTTTCACAAATGTTTTTTTTTCTCCAGACCCTGTTCATAGCATGTGTAGCACCTGCAGGCCTACATACCATACCCAACAGCTGAAGTTGTTACAGATGATGATGATGATGATGGTGATGATTCAAGTATAATAGTCTGTTTTCAGCAGGGCTGGGGTTGGGCTGTGCAAGTGTATTTGTAGCTCACAGAGAAAGGAAGATCATGACGCTTTTCTCAATTACCATACAAGATTTGTGAACATATACAGTATGTTGGTTGGGTGTTAAGTCCTCAGCAACACTGACAGGTTAAGTGATTAAGTGAGCATTTATTTTGTCTCCTTTAAATAAAAAGCTATGTTGTCCATGTGCTATGCTTTATTAATTTGGTAAACTCTCTTTGCTAGAATGCCAGTTGTGGTTGCAATTTAAATCTTTAGAAAGTAGATGTATGGGCTGTACTGCTGGAAAAATGGAGGTAAATACAGAAAGTGTGGCCTGGTGGTTCAACTGGAAGTCTCATGTTAATTTTTTATGTCTCATGTCCACAAGGACCTGCCCTTCCAAAATGTCCATTAGCAAGACACTGAATTCCACAAACTTCAATGATACTCTTTCAGCTCGCCCTGTACGGTTTTCAAGAAAAAGATTATTTCACTGCGGGGATCAGTGTCACTTTTGACACAGTATTTTTCAGCGTAGAAGTAGTTGGGTTTACCTTTGTTGTCTACTACTAAGTCACTCTTTCACCCTCCTTACACCCTTCCTCTATCTGATGAAGAAAATTACGAATCAATTGACTTCGGAGAATAGCGGAAAAGCCAGTGGTTGTTTTTTGTTTGAGGTATACCTCATTTGTCTTGTTTCATCCATACACTCTGTACAACCTGTACAGTTATCTAAAACAGCAACAAGCAAACATACACATGTGGTCAAGCATTCGCAAGTATTTGCATTATAAAAGGAAACATACAGAATGTGACTCATTCACACTCAGAAGTTAATATAATTGCATAAGGTATATTAAATACCTACATAAGGTCTAACTCAAAATAAACCTCAATGGCTTAATTTAATGGACTTTAACTTGCAAAAGAGAAGCAATAAATGGATTTCTACATGAACTGTGTAACCTTAAGCTTGCATTTGCAACATACAGTATGTTAGAAATTATCAACTGAATGAATCATAGAGGAATGATGCACAAAGTCAAGTGTAGCACTAAAAATGACAATCAAGTCATGAATCCTTAATTACTTATTAATCAATAAAAAGATGAGATAGGGATGAAGAACTAAGATATGGTACTAATGAAGCTAGACATACATCAATTATGCTCCGACTCATCCCTGAGCACATTTCTGACTTGGCTCTGCCTATCCACAGTATCCCCAGTTGTCATCATTATTATATATTTGGATGATAAAATGATCACCCTTTTCACACTGATAAGCCCAACAAAGTTCAATTAAGTTATTCTCTTCCAGAGCAAACTGTCAGTCTGGAGATAAGGTGGCGCTGCACAGCTAAGTGCCGTCAAAGGATGGCACTACCATGTGAAAAGGTAAAATTTTAAATATTTTTAACACTCTGATTAGATTGAAACAAGACCATGAATACTGTGGATGATCAAACTGCAGAAAGCACAGACCTGTGCAGACTTATAATGACTGAAGCTGTTAGTCTT
>JABXJD010000011.1:842500-1057500 GCA_013375575.1 Percina caprodes | reverse complement strand
GTCTGAACAGCGAATATGAAGTTACAGTTAGTAGCCAGTTAGCTTAGCTTAGAATGTTAGCACACAAACTGGAAGCAGGGGTAAAGAGCTAGCCTGGCTCTGTCCAAGGGTAACAAAGGCCACATACAAGTACCTCCGAGGTTGACTAGTTATAACACAATATCTCATTTGTTTAATCTGTACAAAAACCAAAGTTTAAAAATGACATCACCGTTTTTTACAGGGGGAAGTTACCACAAAGGTATTGGAGTTTAAGAAAGTGAATCAGTGTACAGGTATATCCCAAAATGTTAAACAATTCCTGTAGTTTTTCTGCTATCAGTTTATTAGTAACATAGCTAGCATTATGCTAGCTGTCTGAGGCTAATGTGTTGCTAATAGAACATTCTGTTGTGCTAATTTATGTATTTTTCTGTTTTTTCCTTTACTCTTTTTTTCTTACTCTATTCGTGTTTCTACTAGATAAATACAATGTTGTACTCTTAAAAAGGTACCAAATGTTGCTCTTGCATTATGCATAGTCAGGGCAGCGGATGTACAATTAGTATAGTGAGTACAATATATACTGTAGAGATACTATATACAGAGGGCTAAATGAATTGAGTCCAATATTTACATGATGCAGAAAGTGACCAATGGGGGAAACAAAAAGCAGAAGGGCTTTGCTTGTTCACCCAGACATTAACCATGCACGATTCGGGGAGAAACATATTTTTGCTTAGAATTGATATAACGATTCTCTGCCATGATTCTTTTGACCATGACAAAACAAAACAAATTGGCAGTACCAAACCAAGGTTATTGTAGGTTTGCATGTTTCTTTAGTTTTTATTTTTATTTTGTTTTGACATTTTGTTTTCAAATTCAGTTTAGTTTTAATTAGTTTTTAAAGTGGATTTGCTAATTTAGTTTTTGAAAATGCTTAGTTTTAGTTTAGTTTTTATTAATTTAGTCTTTTTTGTAATATGGGTTATTTGTCAGGGGATTTAAAAAGGTCAGAAAAAGTATTGTGCAATAATAACTAGGAAATATGTATTCACAATGTATTTAACAATAACACCAGTACAAACAATGTTCATATGATGATGAGCACAGATATGTAAACAGTCAACACAAGACGCCGCAGTAAGTGCAGAAGGTGTTTGACGTGTCACCTGCTCATCAGATAAACATTCACACACATTTACACTCCGATGGCGCATCAGGGGCAACTCAAGGTTCAGTGTCTTGCCCAAGGACACTTCAACATGGGACTCCAGGTATTAAACCACCAACTTTCCGATTGGCAGGCAAATGCTCTACCACTGAGCCACAGCCGCACTATACACATCGACGGGAAATGCCTTGGTCGGAAGGTAATAACGTTATTTTCTCTATGAAAGACATTGACAAAGACGATAACTACGGACATTTACTCGACAATTTTTCCAAAACCAAATATAGATTGTTCTTGGCACCTATACCACAAGCATGTAAACGGAGGCCTCAATGAAGAGAAGGGAGAGTATTGCAGTGCTTGGGAGCACTTTAAAACCTATTTTATACAGTCTATGTTTAAAACTCATGGAAGAAAGTAGTAGCGTTTATGAGGCAGTCGGCTCGTAAAATTAAATGAGAATCAAAGTCATTCAAAAAAAAGAAATCGTGAACAGGGTGAATCGAGATTGCGATTTTATAACAATTTATTGTGCAGGCCTACCAGACATTTAGGTTTCAACCATATGTCTTCTACGAGTAGTAGTGGATGTGTACAGCATTGTGTGTATGTTTGTTGGTGTTTGTGGTTGTGTGTACGGAAGCATTTTCCAACAAATGCAACACACAATACATATGGATGCAACATTATGACCCCCCATCCGTCCATCTCTGTCTCCTTCCCTCCCGAACCCAAAGTCTTTCATCTCTCTTTCTCTCTTCAACAAAGCACCAATTCAATCCTCTGCCAATCAAAGCCTACATTCATGCAGCCAATTATCAATGACACAATTCATTTGGCCTGGTCCCTGTGCCTCTCATCAGCCCTCTTCCTTTTTTCATTTATTTGGCAGGGCCACTGAAAGCCAGATTACCATTCAATGTCACATGCAATGTATTGGGGCTTAAAAGAGGCTCCTGCCTGTAGCTACAAGTTTAAGATCATTGTCTCACTTTACCTGTAGACTTGGTCAGATACCTCCTTGTGGAGCTTCATTATCTGATATCTTCCTGTGATAAATCAGTCCTTGAGATTAAAATGATTACAAATTATCACACATTATTACTTACACATGTTGCATGCCAAGGCAACTCCATAAGCCCAGCTTTAGCCACTAAAATGAATAGAATTCTCCAAACCTACAAATTCAGTCATAAAATGAGTGTCTGTTGTTGAAACCTGCTCCTAGCATGGCACAGTATGCTGCTTTTCCCCCAACTCTAAACACTACCTAATGCTTCCTATTCTCTTTTCCATATTAAATATTGCAGACATGCACTCAAAAAGGTGAGTATAGACAACCAAGGAAGATAAGCAGTCACAAACCTAAACTACATGTGTGTTAATTAAGGCATACAGGGTCAAATGACGGTATAAGGCTTTAATAAATATATGCAAATACAATGGAAACAGTCCAAGAGTGCAGCTATTTTTGCTTTGGTTGTGTAAAAGGGGCAATAGTCCACCTGAGCTCGATTTTTCTCCTTATTAGCTCCTAATGGTTGATTGATATTCCAGTTACTGTCCGTCAACAGACTTCCTACCTAATTAAGTAAATCTTTGTCATCTCTGTAACTTTTACCTACTTAATTTCCTCCTTTGCTTTGTGATTCATATCAACTTCATATTATCCTCTACTAATTTAATACTTTTTTTCTAGAAAAAAAGAACAATACATTTTCTAACTCTGTCTCCTTCCTCCTTATCTCACATCCTCACGCTTCTCCAACTCACATGATCCACTTTTTGCAGTTTATCTGTCATGTATGGAGTCTAGAAATAAAATGTCTGTAAACTACTGAACTTGTTTGCACACATTTAAATGGTACACACTATGCCAGAAGGAAATGTAATGGAACAATGTGATATTACTGTGGATAATAGTTCTAACTGTACCTTTGTATATTTATTTGTAAATATTTCCTCCCCAGTGTATTACTTATTAGGGTCATACAACTCCGCAATGTGCAATATCCAGAAGAGCAATACCTCAGCTATTTTACTGTTTTTATAGGTCAAAGCTTTATAGGTCAAATCTTTTTATCCCTAATGTATATATATTTTTTCTTTATTTTTAATTACTGTTTGATATGTGCAAATAGAAAAAAAGAATGAAAATAGAAAAAAATACTGAAACAAACTAAAAAAACTTAAAAATTAACTAGAGCAAAACTGGAATTCAATCTAATGTATGATCCAAATAAAAACAACATTTAAAAAAAGTAATTATCTGGCAGAGAGATACCTAACAAATGTTACTTAGCCATGCTGTCAGTTAAAGAGGCATAATTGTAAATTGTGTAGTGTGTTTGTACAAGACCTTCACCTTCACCTACATTTGCACACAGGCACATGTCTCTCATATATACTTAAATATTAACCCAGTTACACCATATACCTATGAAAAGAGTCTGCTTTGGGATCCGCGTGTATATATGTACTAGGATCATGACTTTGTTCCTGCAGTTCTTATTGATGCACTACTTGGACATCCCAGAAAAGATATACCTACAGTATATACACAAATTGCATTGTCTCATAAGGATTATGCAACTTCAAGACAGTCAGTTTTTAGTCTAATTAACTAGTCCTTTGTCATCTATGGGACAGAAATGACACAAAAACAGTGTGAATGTGGTCAGTGAATTACAATCTTAAATATACTGAGATAAGAGTAAAGGGTTAACAGTTTTATGAATGGCATTTTAAAGCACTGTGACACTAGTAGTTATATTTTTCTTTTCTCCTCTATCAGCCCCACTTGCCCTTAACTTCCATTTTGTTTTCCTGCTCAGGTCAGTGTCAGTGTATCATTAATGTTACAACTGCCACTACATAACCAACCATTTTAATCACACCTATCTATCTAACTGGGCAAACACAAACTGTGAAGGACCTCTTGTGAGTTCATCCTGAACACATAAATATCTGCATTCATGGTGATGCACATATACTGCGGCAGTTGTAGTTTCCCCCGACACATGTAGCCTGCCTCATGTAGCCTGCCCCATGGCTGCAGCAAATTACCTACAATGTCATTTTATCAGACCACTGTAGCTTAAACCACCACCACCACCTAAACCCTATATGCATTCTGGACGCATCACAACCCACACAACCAATGCAGCCATTCAAGTCCATTGTTCATAATTCACCAGCCGCGCCGCGTCCCAGAAGTGTGGGTGAAGCGGCTCTCCACTCTGCTAAAGATGCGCGTAAGGTCTATTTTCACACGAGCCGCTGGCCGTTTGGACAGCCGGGCAGGAATTGTAACAGCAAGCGCATCCAGTCAATATACCAAACACACCCCCAATATTGTATTTGTCTCCTATACTACCATGGAATACGAGAGATTCATCTTGGAGGTGGAAAAACATGATAAGACATCACAGATCCTTTTGAAAAGGAAAACGCCAGAAAAGAGAAGGCATGGAGTTTAACTGTAGGAGTGCTTGGAGTGGAAGGTAGATACTAGCTTAATAAACACAGGAGTTTTCTGTAAAACAGACAGAGACAATAGAGACAATACAGTCTGCGGGTCAGGCAGCAAGACGCTCCGCTTCTGGGATGCTCCTGGTGTAGTATGGCGCACGGCAGAGGACAAAACAAAACCGCAGCACAACCAGACGCAGCACAGACGCACCCAGTTGAAAATGTGGATAAATCACTCTTATGTGACTTTGCTAAATTAAATCAAATGCAAAGATCTTTTGAAGCCATCATCATTAGTTTTTGTCTTAGGTTTTCCAGAACAAAGTCTTTTTAGGGTCAGGATTCAATCCGCTACTCAATGCTGTTTGATCAAATGGATGACCTCAGATAACACCCTCAAGCAAGTGTGAGGTAACATGTTTTTGGTCTAAAAACAACGTGTTGCCTTTATTTTACAATGCCTCACTGAACATATAAAACCATAAAACAAAATTCTGATATTCTCTGACATTCAGAGGCCCCAGAGTGCCAAGTAGAGGAAATCCAGTAACCTGAAGCTCACCGGAAAACCTTGTTCACATCTGTCATAGTGACAGCTGTCTCCTGTATAAGTGAGAAAAAAAGATACTTTACCTCCAGATGACACGTTGGGGAAGCCTGGCGAGGGCTCCTGCCAGTTTTTGAGCAATGTCATGGGAAAGGTACTTGACCCCAGCTCCAAACGACACAACCACAAAGCCATGTTCCGCTGTGTCATTCACCCATGCCTCAAAGTCCTATAGGAATATGAGAGAAAAACAATGAGAGCAACCAAAAAGAGCAAAATACATTGTTTCCTTGCCAATGAGAAAAGATTTACAATATTACAATGCAAACATTACTATGCTATGGGGCACATATCAGTCCCATTCTTTCAAAGTAGATTCATTCATATGTATTTTGCAAGCATTCAAATAACTCAAATTAGAAACATAATGTGATCATTGTAATTTAACAGCTGGGCTCCATCTCAGATTATTTTTAACCCATTAAATATACATAGCTGACACCAATAAAACAGACCCTTAGCATCAACTTTTGAACACTGTTGTGAGATGTCATAGACCTTACTGCACTTGTTTTTATAATGTTGTAATTTGAAAAGCAAAAGGCATAAAGCAAAGAGAGTCCCAGACTATATAAGGGCCATTTTATCATAATTAAATTCAAATCCAGGAACTTAAGAAATGTCCACAGTGGAAGTTTATCAAGCAAGACACAAAATGTCGAATGCACGAAGCTGTTCAATGTATTTATGTGCATGCCTCAAAACTGCAAGTAAGGATGTGCTGAGCTTGCATTTTGCGATTTGGTGCCTAGTATTGCATTTCACATTATCATTTGATATGCTGACATTAATAAATAATGTTGAAAGTCCATAAGGCAATCAATCTGAAATGCTGCCAAAAACTGAACAGTAGCATATTTCCGTTAAAGATCACTATTTTTCACAAACCATGAAAACTGTGTGTGCATTTCCTTGATAAATCAATTCATATAGAACTGGAAACACAAATGCAGGTGTATTATGGGTACAGTAGTCTCACATTGCCAGGCCTTCCTCTGCAGCACTACGGAGGAGGGTCTGGCTACATCATTCCTAGATATGAGAAAAACATACTCTGGTTTTATGGCATTTCTTTAAACCAATCACAATCGTCTTGGGCGGCACTAAGCACCAGGCACAGAAACGATGCCTCTGCAAATTAGCCTTGGGAGGCGAGCTCTGAAATTAAAACAGCTGTCAAGTGTGTGATCAGAAGTCGACTAAAAAAAAAAAAAGAATATAATTTGATTGTTGGTTCTAGCTCGGAGGATGTTTCACAAAATTGACCGGAGTTTAGATTGGCCACACAAAGAAAGCAGAAGGTGAGGGACATCCAGCTGAAATTGAGGGACATCCGGCAGAACCTCTGACGGCACTGGAAATATCCCTAAAATAAAACGTCGATATAGACTACGGGGATGGCAATACCCGTACCCGTATACAAAAACTTTTCTTGAATTAGCAGCACTGCAGATTAACAAAAATTTACAAAACGCCAAACAAACAAAAGTCAATAGAGAAAGCCATCAGATTTATAACAAACATCCTACATATTCACAATAAAGTCCACTCTACCACATTCTCCTCTGATGTTTATATTCTCAACCCACAAGGTCAGTTCACGAGCCTAGAAATCTAGACGCACCCTAGCGGCAGAGAATGTAATTTGCTGGTAGGGTCAGTCTAGCAACTCTCGTTGGCTTGTGAGATGGAAAAATTAAATTCTGGTCAGGCCAATCACATCGTGTATAAAGTTGGTGGGAGGGCTTAACATAAGGACGGCAGAGTTGCAACAGTTCCGCGTGAATTCCCTGCTATGAAACCAAAGAAGATGGCTGCTGCTGCTAACGAACAACGGTCTTTCGAATCGGCTTTGGCTGAAACTCTGGAAGACTTGGAGTTCCCAGACCCAACATCTTGATGTGGGTCTTCACCTGAATCCCAAAAAAAACAGTTTTGGTTTTATGTGTCAAGTTTACAGATGTCTGATGTTTGTGCTGCCAACTCAATACAGTTGCAATACAATAGAGGAGAAAGGAATTTATTTTGTGATGCACAAAGAAGACGCATTAGCAGCAGGTCTCTCTAGAAACAAGATCCCTGTTACTTTGGGTACTTCACAGACCTCACTGACAACTCTTTTGTTTTCCAACTATTTTCTCTAAAAGAAAAAGACAGATATGATATGATTGCCAGAAGTGGAGGTATGAACTGATAGGCACCAAGTGATTTTTTTTAGATCCAAGTCGGATATATCAGAGAGTACCCAGTCGTAATTACAACTTTAACAATATTGATATAAACAGTATTTGCATGTCTGAAACTGGTCTGGTAATATGGAAACATCTCTATGAAGTAAATTCAAATTACATTACATTATATGTCATCATTTCCTAAATAAAATTGGGTGACAGGGTTAAAGTTAGAAAACTGCAACCATTGGAAAGCAAAATGAGCACTGTTTACATGATTAAAAATCTGCCAACTATCCTACCTACGTATGTTCATTGTTTTACTGTAGCTTTCGTCTAACAAAATGTTTCTGGAACATTTTAAATGTCAGCACAATAGTTAAATCAAAAGAAAAGGAAGGAGGCCTGCGGTACATATCAGTTTATACCAACTGACAGCGTGAGGCAGTTAAAACATGACATTCCTTTAGAAGAATAAAGACAATGTCCTCCTCCTCGGACCCTATTCCTGTTTTAGGTTTTACTTAAAGGCATTATCCACATATTTCAGCAAGGTTTAGCAGCTTCTGGTAAGTGAAGATGTATGGACTGACAGTGTGAAATGAGGGAGAAGCCATGTTGGAGGGATAGAAGTCAAGGACAAGTAGAGGGAGGGAAGCCAATGGTCCAGCTGCGGCAGCTAAGGCTGGCCCTGGCACAGAGCAACATCAGGGGCACACTGGGCTCTGTGTCCCAGAAGTGCAGCCCTACTGTCCCTACAACGCAGCCTCAGTGAACCTATAAAAGAGTCTCAGTGTCCGCAGAGCTCTGCCCAGAACAATGGCTTCGTTCTCCCTCCACTTCCATTATAACTCCCTCCACACAAAACGACACAATGCTCCTTATTGGCTGAAGTGGCATTCCAACACCCCCCGCTGTAGATACCGACGGCCCGCGCTCTCTGCGTCCGAATGCTGGACTAACCCACCCGTCGCCACCCGCCTCTGCTCTCCATGATTCCCCTCCCTCTCTGCTCAAAATCTACCGCATCCATTCAACCCAAACCCATTCTCACCCCAGCATCGCTGCCTATGAAGGATCGCTTTGTGGCAGTATTGATAATAAGAGATACTAATGATAGGCAAAACAATAGGGACAAGCAAGGGTACATACAAAACATACTGAAACTCAATCAGACTGGAGACAGGAGAAGAGAGATAATACGAAGAAAAATGTGTTTGTGTATGGGAATTTACAAAGAACTTCATGAGTACATGAGTGAAAAAAGTGGTGGCTTGATTCCACCCATCAACAAAAAAGTTCTCTTGAATGGGATGTAAGTAGGCCTGTAACAATTATTACATAATTAGCTAATCGCAATTTCTTTTTACGTAATCACCATTTCTTTGTTTAACCGCAATCAATTGCTTACATGGTCCTAAGGGTTATGACTGATGATCATGGTAATTGTCAATTTTATGTTCATTCAAACCTTCATAGGTTGTGTACTTGTGATTTTACATTATTTGGGTCACATTACAGTAATATAACAAAAACTAGTCTCCTGGGATTCATTCAAAGCTTTAGAATTTTGAAAAAGTAATGCATAAATAAATATTTTTGAATTTGACTAAAAGAGAATTATATCGTTAATGACAATTACTTCTGAGATAATGAATTGTACAGTAAAATTTTAAATTGTTACAGCTCTAGATGTAAGAGATAAAAGTTACCACCACTTTTGCCCAAAAACATGACAAAAAAGCATGACTGTTTTTGAATAATTAACTGACATTAATGAATAAAAAAAGAAATTGGTAGAAATTTGATAGATTTATGCAAAAATAATAAAACAGATAAAAGAACAAACTCTTTATGTTGCTTTTATATCAAAGTCTTTTAGGGCGCACACAGAACAGACATACTGAAAAGGGCAAGTGTGCAAGTGGAGTGTACTTATACTTATATGTAATTCAAAAAGGATAAACGTCTCTGATTGACAATATGGCTTTCCATCCTGCCCAAAAAAACATACTATTTTTGCATAATGTCATAGTCAAACTCTGTTACCAGGAATAAGACATAGTACATTGACATTGACTTTTGTCGCCAATGGCAACGAGCCGCCACTGTAGGAAATGTTTCATATTAATTAGCAGGACTGATTTATAGATTTTATATGACATTTGAATCAATGTGCTTAAGTACTTTGATGTCAGGTATTTACTCAGTTTGTTGGATTAGCCACAAACAGACATTGTCGTTTGGTTATTTTAAGTTTCTTACTTGATTTGCCATTGATAATCTACTACTCTTACACTCCTGTACGTGATACCACACAACCATGACACAAAACTTTTTGTCTGTCTTTGCAAATCTCCTCATGTGCTTGTCAGCTGTGTGTGTGTCTTTCAGTACTTCTCACCTGTGGAAGTGGATTGGGGGGCTTGGTAAGGATGCCTCCTATGTACACCACATGTGGCAGGGTGGGCCTGGGAAACTCCAGAGCCAAGTCAGTGCATAGCATCCACAGCCGGCTGCCCTGCACCAAGTCAGACATGGCCACTTGAGGCTTTACTCCATGTTTCTTCATAATCCGGTCATACTTGGGTAATGCAATATAACGGACTCCAAAGCGCTGCACCAGGTAAACAGCTGTGTTGGCGATCCTCTGGACCAGAGACATGCGGTCTGTCAGCAATGAGTTGAATTCGGGTACATATGAAAGTGGGGCTGGGGCGCCAGCCTCTGCAGGGTACCACAGGCCTGTGCTGAACACGGCATATTTCACACCCAGGATATGAGCGATCACAAAACCACACATCTCATTAGGGTCTACCAGCAGCAGGTCAAACTTGGCCTCCTTGAGGCGGGTCATTACCTCAACATTGCCAACAACAGCATCACAGTTCTGAGAGTAGTGGTCAAGTATATCAAACAGTTCCAGAAATGTCAGGCGGCCTGAGAAGATGTTGCTGACTTTTGACTGGAGGAAATTGTCAGCTGTGGTGCTGTTAAAGATCCCTGGGTATCGCTGTAAGTGGTAGTAAGGGGAAGGGGGCACCCCACGACCCTCTGAAATTAGAAAGTGGGTCTCATGGCCCTCCTGGTGCAGAGCTGTGGCCAACGTCTTGAAAATGTAGAGGTGTGATTCAAACATGATGGGTGGGACCACGATCACTTTAGCGGCCCATGATGCCCTAGGACTCCAGGTGAGGAGGCCAAGGAGGAGTAGTAGTGAAGAGGGTAGAAACATGGCTGAAGTTATAAAGAAATGAACAGTGTTAACGCCTGACATTCCAATAAACACAGAGGACAAAGAAGTGTCATTATACAGATATTAATCAATGTTGCTCAGCAGGTATAGAAACATACTAGTTAGAATTGGGTTAGAGAAATTATTCATACAGCCATTATGTATTTAATACTGTGAATTAGTTAGGGCAAATGGGCCAAATTTATCAGTCACCCATGATGCAAGGAGGCTACTCTGGAAATTAATGTAATGCTCTAAACACCTCTTCATCTCTCCTTGCTCTGTGCACAGCCGTCACTGACATGTTGTGGGCAGCAGCACTAACGTCATTCCTAACCTCCGGCCACTCTATTCACAAACGCAACCACAAAGAACCATTATCATACCACCATGTCGTAGCCTGTGCCCGATATGCCTACACTCTCCCTCTCACTTGGATTAATCATCAACCCTGGACCTCTCTTTAAGGAGAGCTAATAATTATTCAGATTTTCCTTACACCTTAACAAAGGTGCTGACCTTTGGGGGGGAAATGTATAAATAATACTCCATTAACAAAGTGTGAATGTGACTTTGGTGTCTGTTCCTAATAGCAAAATGAGCACTCCAAATGGTAAACTAAAGATAACATAGCAGTGTGAGAGCAGACTAATAATGTATTGGCCTATTTACATAATGCGTAGCCTACAAGCTCTCATTTTGAAATGTTAGAGATAGCATACATCTGTTTAAATATGGTGCTTCAGATTATCAGGTCATAACTTTAGACAAGGCCAAAAGAAATTGTGTTAAATGTGTTAGCATAGTACTGTGTAATCAACCTTAACATACACCTAGTTAAGCAAATAAATAAAATGGGAAGAGTCCAACCTGGGTGTTCCTTGTGTAGGGTTTAGTGTTTGTGTGGATTTCAATCCACAGGCTAAAGACCTCAAGATTAGAGAAATATATATATATATATATATATATATATATATATATATATATATATATATATATATATATATATATATATATATATATATATATATATATACACATATATTTCTATAATCTTAAGGTCTTTAGACAGAAACGCAGAAACGCCACGCTCACACTACGCATGCAGTGTGAAGGAGCCCTTTGTGTCACACTGGCAACCTGTCCAGGGCTTTGCTTGCCTCTCCTTCAATTTGTTGTGTGATAGGCGGCAGCACTCTGCAATCCACAACAGTCTATGTAGTTTTTCTCTCAGCCGCACTTTTTGCATCATGCTTTATTGTTGAATACTATATTTTTAGGTTACGTCTGAATCTATATCAAATGGCATGGCCCACATTGTTTCCGCAGACCATCTCCTGATAGCATCTTAACAGGTTTATCTAGTATAGTGTATCAGCCACCTGTTTGTCCACAATGGGAAGTTTTTCTCTGCAATCAGCTGAGGCCTGGTAGGAAGAGGACTCAATGTGGCCACCATTTTGTTTAGCATTGTCCTGAGGATATTGTTACAAACACTTCTCAGTCCAGACTGTTGGCGGTAACTATAGAAACCAGCCACTGTCTACCAAGGACTGTGATGCGTCATGACTTAAATTACTAACAATGGAGTCTGGTTACCCTGCTCACAGAGAGGAATGAGGAAATGATCGGGATTGAGAGAATTAAAGGATACAAAAGGGTGGTCAAGATAATCAATAATAAAGTATACTTCATTATTATTATTATTATTATTATTATAATTATTATTACAAAGTGGAGATGAATGAGTTGCAACAGTTTATATAAAAGGAAACAGATTTTAAAGTTAAATAAGGAAGTTACTTTATGCAGATTAGAGCTGGGAGGTATATCAATTTGATACTGTGATATGAGACATCAGTTTAACAGCTACAGTGGTGCTCAAAAGTTTACATACACATGCTTAAGTTGACTAAAAAGAGGAATAAAAAAATCATGTTTTGGAAATTTATTTTAATACCTAAATTAAAAAATGAGGTAAAATCCAACCTTTAAGGACACCAATTTTCTTTGTGAATGAATAACGTATTGTAAATAAATAAATGTTCTTATTTAAAATACAGGGGTCATAAGTATACATACCCCTATGTTAAATTCCCATAGAGGCAGGCAGATTTTTATTATTAAAGGCCAGTTATTTCCTGGATTCAGGATATTATGCATCCTGATAAAGTTCCCTTGGCCTTTAGAATTAAAATAGCCCCACATCATCACATACTCTTCACCATGCTTAGAGATAGGCATGGGATACTTTCTATAAAATCATCTCTCAATGCAAATCAAACCAGGTATTAGTCTAACTGAAATAAAACCATGCCTATCTCTAAGCATGGTGAAGAGTATGTGATGATGTGGGGCTATTTTAATTCTAAAGGCCAAGGGAACTTTATCAGGATGCATAATATCCTGAATCCAGGAAATAACTGGCCTTTAATAATAAAAATCTGCCTGCCTCTATGGGAATTTAACATAGGGGTATGTATACTTATGACCCCTGTATTTTAAATAAGAACATTTATTTATTTACAATACGTTATTCATTCACAAAGAAAATTGGTGTCCTTAAAGGTTGGATTTTACCTCATTTTTTAATTTAGGTATTAAAATAAATTTCCAAAACATGATTTTTTTATTCCTCTTTTTAGTCAACTTAAGCATGTGTATGTAAACTTTTGAGCACCACTGTACATTACTGTTAGTGAAACAAATGTGTGAACCTATGGCCGAGGGAATACTACAACCAATGCCTCTACCTGGATGCAAATCATATAAACATTACCTATTGTTCAATTTTATTTTATTACTTTTGGGTCTATTAACTCCAACTCATAAATATTGTGTACAAGCAAAAGCCAACTGCTACTGTCTTTTTAAGTTTTACTCTGCATCCACTGTATTTCCACCTTTCATATTTTCAATCCTTTTTCCATCTTCTTAAATATATCAACAATAATAAATATATGATACATAATAACGTATTTTCATATTGACATTAATTTACATAATTATGCAAATGTGACATTGTGTTAATAGGTCAGGTTATTGGTCTGCTTTATATTGACAGTTCAAACTCTTAAAAGATTTTGTAAAAACTACCTCACAGATTAGTTAACTGCAAAACATACAACACTTAGGCCACAACAAACAAAATGTAAATGATAAAAAACATCTAAATAATTAGAAACTAGACCATCTCTCTGCTATCATCTCAAATTAAATGCCTTGTTTCGCAGCTTTCAGTTGTGTAATATTGAAAATCACACCAATTACAGCTTTCACATAAAGCTATTTAAATCTATTAAATGTGACACAAGAAGGTAATTATATCACTCTATAATTTGACTAACATTGTCTTAGTTAAGCGCAGCAGGAGGAGCAGCCTAGCTCATTGCACCCTGTTGAGAGGGGAGATGAGACTTCCAAGAACTGATCATAAGTGTAACACAACTCAGTTACAGCAGTTTATTCTGCCTCACATCTTTCAAAAAAGCATAACTGACAACTGATTTAAAGTTTTCTTGTTGCAAAATAATCCAAATGTTGTCCCCTTAGGGCACTTGGGTCGCTCACCTGGTGGAGTGCTCGCCCATACCTGTGGCCCATTGCTGCATGTCTTTCCCCATCTATCTCCCCTTTCAAGCTAAGGGTTATGAGGAGTTGTTTATAATGGCAACATGGTCTTTCTGCCCTTAAAATGTATAATATATCATCAGCATTTCATAGAAAGTGTATATTGGATAAAGCCTACTTGTTTAATTATCATTGCAAAATTGCCTACTGGGCTTTCATCATGAGGAACCCAATTTCACATTAACTCTAGTCAGTCCAATGCTGTTTTCAATGGAACTCTACAGACCAGAGAGACATTCAGTGTCCTATTCCGCCATATCCCTTCCACCTATCTGCCATAATGTCTGACATATTTCTTTACATGTCCCTGGTGACTTTAAACTCTTTTACCTCCGCCACTATACAACCATCAACACACAAGAACGGGTACGACAAGCTGTGTCTTCCCAAATATTGACAGTTGGTACAACAAATCAAGCAAGAGCCTGAGACAAAGCTGCAAGGTGTCCAGTAACCATGCACAGTATCTCATTAACCTAATACACTGCCAAAAAAGAAGCACCAATGAATGTGAGGAATGGTTGCAAACAGGGATGTAGAGGTAAATAGTAGTAAAATACCCATACACAATATATTAAGCCCATATTGGTAAAACCTGAAATGAAATTTATCATGAAATTTGGATTGACAACCTTAATACTTGAGTGTACACTTTCCCAACTGTGGCAGCCAGCCTCCTTTTAGATGGGTTTATCCTTGTATCCGTTACTGTAAAAAAATAATAAAAATAAAATAAAATAAAAGGTTAAGCTCTGAGTAAAGACACATCTCATGACACAAATAGTTTGAGTGCTCAAACAATAGTAAAAAAAAAATGCCTGGAGGTTGTTAATCTTGTTATCGTTTTGGGTTTGCTGCTCTGGTATAAGAAGCAAAAATAGGCTTTGGAGTGTATTGCATCTATACTTTTCAGATAGGATAACCAACTACATAATTGACAGAACGACATAATTTGGGGATTCAGATCGAGTTGTTGAATCATAACGGTTTATCTCTATATCACAAAACTTTGATAATAACTTTAACGGCAGCAGGACTACAGCCCGGCAGGACGGGTGTGTTTAATGCTTGCTTGTGTGGTTTTTTAGGAGTTTAATATGCAATTAAAATATCTCAGTGCATGTGTCAAGGGTAAAAAAGCAGGGTCTAACGCAGAACCCTAAATCTAATAATCCATAAAGTAAAAATAGCATTTAAAAACGCTTTTGAAATGCTATGATGCAATGAAAAAATATCAACGTTAAACTGTGGTGTAACAATATATATACCCATGGTGATGCTACAGAAGATCAAAATAATATCCGAATCAATCCACTAGTGAATACACAAATAGGATACATCGCCTTAGATGAAATTTTCGTTATTCGCAACGGACTTGAACGCAACACAGAAAACTGGCTACGCCTGCTCTCAGGAGGTTTCTACCGTCTCACCTGAGCTTTCAGTAAAAACATCAAACAACACGGTAGAGTTGCTGTTAACTTAAATCATATCAAGTTACTCTTTGGAACTATAAGCGTGGAAAAAAAGTATGAAAAAAGATGTTTTGTAAACCAGGCTGAGTTTACGATACACCTGTTGTGTCACGCACTTAGTTTGCGTGTGTTTACCTTACCTTGTGGCTTGAATGTTGCTGGGGTGAAGTGGGGCGGTGAAACTGCAGGCCTAGGTTGGTCTAATTTTCTTAGACGCAAATTAAAGTGTTGAGGAAGTAAAACACACAAAAAGTGGTGGTGAGGTAAAATGTCAGTAAAGTAAAATGGGTCCCCGGGTAACGAAGACGGCCTGAGGGAACATTAAACTCCTAGTCCCTGTCACAGGGGCGGTGAAAGGCGGAGCTAGCCGGGGCCTCGGGGGGGGGGGTTCAAGGACAATAAGGGTGGAGTATCGGCCCATGCAGATATCTCTGTTACAGGTGACTATCTGTGATTATACTATCATCAGTTGGAATGAATGTAGTCTATATGTAGGTAAGTTTGGATTGTTAAAGGAAGCCAACAACTGCCACCTTTCTATTTTAGGCTATTTTTGCAATTAAACTAAGGATAAATAATAAATTGTGATTAGATTATAGGAATTATCGTTTCCTTAACCTTTCATACCAGTTTTACACCTATGTAAATTGTTTGGTTGCAACTAACAAATATTCTCATTATGGGCTAATCTGTTGATTAATATTTGCGATGAAATTATGAATTATGCTTGTAAAATCTCAACACAATGCCCATCACAATTTACCAGAGTCATGGTGGCATGAGAAGCAAAACTCTATATTCAGCTTACAATTATATAAAACAGACAAAGCAGCAAATCTAAACATTTGAGAGGCAGAAACTAGAGAATATTTAACATTTTTTTATATCAATAATATAAAAATAATTCATATGGGTAATCTGTTAACAAAATACATTCTAATAAACCATTTAGTTTATAACTTTAAATATAATTAGAAATTATTAGCTATTAGCTACGTAGCTATGGATACGTGTAATTGAGTGGTCAAATGGTCCGACACACTCCAAAGGGATTTTTCACAACCTGGAAATTATTTGTTTTAAAGGCTTTTAGCTGATTTATAAAGCAAAGTAAACTACATGAGTTAGATTTGATCTATCTATCCCACTGTGTGTGTGTGTGTGTGTGTGTGTGTGTGTGTGTGTGTGTGTGTGTGTGTGTGTGTGTGTGTGTGTGTGTGTGTGTGTGTGTGTGTGTGTGTGTGTGTGTGTGTGTGTACTTCTAAAAGATTGATGATGGAGGGCTGGAAGATAAAGTTACTGATGGCGCTGGAATTCAGCACTCTGTTCTACTAAAACCATATTGGCGAAAATGCTTTGTAATATATCTCTATAATCAGCAAGATAATTAGCTATCCACAGAAAACTGTTTTGCTGAGCCATTTGATTACACCATCTGCACCCTGAGTACTCTGTGCGTGCAAGTGTGTGTGTATGTATTGTATTTTCTAGGTTGACAAAAAATGCCACTAATTGTTCAAAACATACCACCTGACTGTAAAGACTGTGTTATAGATAGCTTTGTTTTGTTTCCTCCATGACTCATTAATTTTCCCTTGCACAATTTTATACACACCCTGTACTGTAGGTATAAAGTAGAGAAAAGCTCCTGTGCTATTACCGTTCTCCTTCAGGGAAGATTGGGAAAGGGTCTTGGGTTAACTCTCCACAGGCAAACAGTCAAGACAGGACAGATACTCATCATGCAGAAAAGAGGCAGAAATAAAGCATTTAAGTGGTAAGTTCATTGTCATTGTGCTGACAGGGACTTGACTGTCACACAAAGAGGTAGGTCTGTTTATATGGTAAAACACACCACACATGCACACACACATAATTAACTAAAGGCAATGCACATTTAATAATTTTGGGGGAAGTGGGGTTGGACAGAAGAGTCATGATGTGTGTAAGACAAATGGAGGTTTCTTCTCAAACAGTAATCCATTTGTTTATGCATAGGCCCTCAACACACACAAACACACACTGTTTATCTCTTTTGATACATTCACTGCCCTTGGCATCTCATTTCCTTAGCTTTGCCCTGAGACATCACAATATGCCACTCTGCTATTGGCTACTGGGCCTGATCATCCACCTAACCCTCCAATCCACTGTTTATCCTACCCTTTTTGCCCACATATGCTATCTCTCTCTGAGTCACTCTCTCTTTTCTCCCCCCTCATTATTTTTGTCCCGGTCCCTTCTTTTCTCTCTGTCCCCAGATATCAGATGTGTTACCTGAGACACATATCATTAGTTAATCACCCTGGGACACCCAATCTACATAGCATGACAGAACTCTCCCTTGGAGAGGTGTGTGTTGCGTGTGCATATGCACGTGCGTGTGTGTGTGTGTGTGTGACAAAAGAAAAAAGAAAGAGAGAAGGGAGAGTGGAGGTGCTTGGGAGGAGCCAAAAGCTGCTGAGAGAGCTGGGAGGGAGAATGGGCAGGAGACTGCAAACAGTGAGAGACTTAGCAGTAAATTGGGCAAAAAATGAGGAGGCAGAATGAGTTTGGATTGTGCAGGGCTAAGCAATAAAATTGACACAAACGGCAAATGTTCTGATGTATGCCTTAGTTTTGGGGGACTGCTAATTCATCACAAACTTACGTGCTTGTCTAGTTATAAATAAATGAAAGTAATACAACTGACAGGCAATATAAAGCAACAGTAAAATAGATGGGACAATACTTGGAGAATAGAGAGTTTCAATATCTTTGAATCATTTCTTATTTTGTGAACTTGACTCGATTTGGGAGGACTCTGCTTCCATTTGTGGTCTGTTCTGCTCCCTAGTGGACAACCAATATTATTACAAGTAAAGTAACCAAAAGTCAGCTCCTAACAGTATTTTTTAAAGGCCTATATTTGCGTGACTTTTTGTTAGATGTTTTTAGGTGATGACCTACAGCAGTTCATACAGATACTGTAATCCCTATGAGGCATGGCATTACCTGCACACAAGGAATCCCACCTTTTCTTATTTGTGATATTGGGATATATAAATAAAAAATATTGAAAAATATTGTTCTTAAACAACATATTATGTCTACTATCTTCAGTAGGTCCCTGGCTTATACACACTCAGTTGCCAGTTTACTAGATACAGCTAAGTAAAGCTAATGCGGTCCTGCAATAAATGCTATCTTCATAAAGGTTCTCATGTTCAGTTTCTATTTAGATATTAGGTGATGTGGAATCGTGTTGCATTATACTGTATAAATGTGTTTCTATAACTAATTCTACCCTAATTGATATTAAAGGGTTGGACATAATATTAGACTGTTGTATTAGACTGCATTAGTTTTAGCTAGCTTCATACACCAGGCTGTTAGGATGCTGAACTCTCTCCCCCCTCTCCCCCTTCACCCTCAGTCACATAACATCCTGGACTTTGGACCCACAGTGGCCACCTTGCACTACTCCACTGTACACACACACACACACTGTACACTTGCACACTTTGACTTTTTGCACTATATTGACTGTCCACTGTATGCACAATTGCACATCTTCAAATTCAAATCCTGCTGCTCTTATTTTCTTATTTTCTTCATTGTATGTGCCTTCTTATTTTTACTTTTTTACTTTTTATATTGTTTACTTAAATGTTATGTTTGTCTGTGTAAAATATGTCTTGTCTCCACCGTTTGTCTGTGTAAAATATGTCTTGTCTCCACCGTGGGATAGAGGAAACGCAATTTCGATTTCTTTGTATGTCTTGACATGTGAACAAATTGACAATAAAGCTGACTTTGACTTTGACTTTGACTTTGACTAAGTGTACCTAAAAAATTGAGTGTACAGTATGTAGTATGCGGAGTAAGTGCCTTTAAAAGAAATACATACAAGTCAAAGGGGAGAGAGGGAATTGTATTGATTTATTTTTATAGAGAGCTGTAGCAAGAATATAGATGAGGAAACATTCCATCAGAAGGCGTATTTCTGCTAAGATATGGAAGATGTTTTCTCTGACACAAGACAAGGAATGAATTTTCTGTTCTTCATGGACTAGGAACATTGTTTCTCAACTGGGAAACCAGGAGTCTCAGTAGTCACAATTTGTAATGACTTGGTCAGCACAGGAAAAGGACAGCCAAGCATTGGCAGAATATGAATAAACTGGTTTATGTGTAGCTGCTGGAGAACAGCCTCAAGGTCTGTAGGGCCAGACCACATTGTACATGTGCTCTAGCATGCACAGTTGACCATTCTTGTGGCGTAGAAGAGGTTAACATGGGGGAATTTGGGCAGGTTTACCAAGCAGAGCTTGCAGACTTCTTGATGTAACAACTAGATGACTTGTTTCAATTACTTGCATCAAAATTGATTTTATTTTAAGAGTGAATCATGTGTCTTGTAGTCCAGGATTTTCATAGCAGTCAATTTATCTGTGGTATATATATATACTTAGGGATCTAAAAAAGACACTGAATCCAAGAATTGAACCATTTATTTCTAACAATGTCCACATGTCAAAAGATGAATGCAACTACAATACGCAGCATGTTGTGCAATAGAATAGTTACGGGTTAAAAGGTTTTAAGTGAATTAGTTTTGGTACAGTTTGGAAAATAAGTAAAACAAGTAAACAGTGCTATGTTGATTTTTATACTTGTCCCAGTTGCCTTGCCTGAGTCACACTCAGGTGTGTTTAGGAGCTAATGAAATTGTTCTAAGAGCTATAAGAATCGGCTGCAAAAACAAGAAATTTGGAGCAAACTTGAGACATTGTCCATTTCACTCTCTAGCTTTCTATCTAGCTATCTATCTATGAAGCTCTCAGTGTACAATGCCTTAACAGTTCATTAGATGGAATACATTACACAACCAAAAATTCAAACTTTGTCATTCTTGTTTTCATTTTGGTTGCCAATGTGTCCGTGAGATTCTCTTCAGTGGTCATGTTTGAGGCTTTAATTACTTAGTGGTATTGTATTAGATTGCATCATCAACAAAACATTAAAAGTACCGCGTAAAATAATGCAATCCACTAAGCTGCTCAGGACCGCCCAATCATTAGGCCTACCTACATAAAATACACTTCTTTCATATGGTGTGAACATAAACTGAACATTTTAAGCCTCATTTACAACAGGGCTGCTGTATTACATTGCAGTGTAATTTTAAATCCCAAATTTATAGGGGGCTTAGCATATTTCTCTACAAGTTTTGTGGCAATACTATAATGTATATTTTAGGAGAGAAAGGAATTATGACCAGAGAGACTCCTCTTCTGTAAGAACTGTACTGCTTCTTACCATTCACTCTGTCCTGCCAGGAGCAGTAAAAGAAGAGAAATCCTTTTTACTTTTTCTTTTGCACGTACATAAGACTGCAAAAAATGCAGATAATGAAAAAATTTGAAATGTGTCCGGAGAGGTCAAGAAGCTTAAATCCCCCCTCCACCTAAGGAGAGAAAAAAAGAACAACAAAAGAAAATAATTACAAAAATGTAATTACACTGGTCCAATGGAATACGGCCACACATCATACAGATGTCCTTTGAACATTTATTTTCACATTTCCATCGTAAGACAACGTGAAAACTACAAAGAAAATAAACACATAAAATACAATGAGTCAAATATACTTCTTTCAGTCATTTTACAGTCTCTTAAACATGTTTCTTTAACTAGCCGGGCCCCACAATGTTAGCGTCACAACAGTACAGAAAGTACATTAAATACAAAAGAAATTACAACAAATATTAAACAAATATAACAAGTCTGAAATACAAAAGCACAATTACCGTGTGCGCCTCTTGGATCGTGCCAAATTTTAGTTTTAGTTTTACATTTTTCCTCTGCAGCCACGTTGGCTCTCTCTGCATACCTTTTTACCCACAATGCAACAGGTGTGGCCTTCACTAAACTCTGGTCATTTGACCTTTGACTTTAACATAACAAAATGTAAACAAAAAATATTTTAATGTAAAAAAATTTAGATCAAACATCCCTTTGTAAACTCTTATTTATTACATTTTTAAGGTTTTTAATTACCGTCTGAATTCACATACAAATGGAATTATCAAAAATATGGACTAACGTAATCTCAGTAGCACTGTCCCTCACACAATTACAATAAATGACTAGAAGCACAAAAATGAACTGAATAACTAACTGATTAAAATTGAAATTTGATTGAAATATAATTATCATTTTGTTTACACAAATTTGATTTGAAACCACAGTTTATGTTATGTACTTCACAAGTCCTATTATAGTTGAATAATAATGTGCTTGATCATCACAGTTCACAAACTTGTCAGTTTGGTGTAATGTGTAATAATCACTAAACTCTGGTCATTTGACCTTTGACTTTAACATAACAAAATGTAAACAAAAAATATTTTAATGTAAAAAAATTTAGATCAAACATCCCTTTGTAAACTCTTATTTATTACATTTTTAAGGTTTTTAATTACCGTCTGAATTCACATACAAATGGAATTATCAAAAATA
Source organism: Percina caprodes (assembly GCA_013375575.1). Classification (NCBI taxonomy): domain Eukaryota; kingdom Metazoa; phylum Chordata; class Actinopteri; order Perciformes; family Percidae; genus Percina; species Percina caprodes. Next base: position 1,035,251 of record JABXJD010000011.1, on the reverse strand, counting down.
TGGACTAACGTAATCTCAGTAGCACTGTCCCTCACACAATTACAATAAATGACTAGAAGCACAAAAATGAACTGAATAACTAACTGATTAAAATTGAAATTTGATTGAAATATAATTATCATTTTGTTTACACAAATTTGATTTGAAACCACAGTTTATGTTATGTACTTCACAAGTCCTATTATAGTTGAATAATAATGTGCTTGATCATCACAGTTCACAAACTTGTCAGTTTGGTGTAATGTGTAATAATCACCACAAGGGGGAGAACCACCATAACCAAACAATCTGCAGTATGTATAGTTGATTCCTACTAGTGTGGGACTAGGCTACATCACAAAATTCTCCTCAGCACTCTTTTTATTAACTTAATTGTGTATGTTTATTTCCTAAACATAAATACAAAGGCTCTCTGTACAATGCACCACCTTTAACAGGTTTCATGTGACTCTGGCTCTCCCAGCTTCAAATCAAAGACATCCTGTTAGGTCCCATCATTTAAAACTTGGGCCTTTTCCAAACGCAGGAAACAGATGCCATTATATGTGAATCCTAACTGAAATGAAAAATTACAGCCGGATGCATTTATATAGCACAAGAGCACAGCCATTTAAGGAGTAAACTCTCTCTCTCTCTCTCTCTCTCTCTCGCTCTCTCTGTCTCTATCTCTCTCTCTTTCTCCCTCTTTCTCTGGCTTCTATTCCTCTCCTATACTGGCATGCTGGCTCCGTAATCAGCGCTCTCAGCGATGGCCATTTTGTTTCTGTCTGCCTTATCTCCTCTTTGCAGTTTCCCTCCCTGTAATTACTCTGCTATTAGCTTTTCATCCTGCGGCTAAAACACAGGAATCACACTGACCTTATGGTCACAACTATGCTCCAAAACGTCTGCTTTGCAAGATAACACTTTGCAAGATTATTCTCAAACACACATGCACATACACATACACACTGTACATACAGAGTCATGTTTGAGGCTCACTCACTTATACACCTATCCATATGTACACTCCCACAACGTTCCGGACAAAATCATAAAAAAAACATCTTCACACACGTTATTGTTTCCATTTTGCTAAAATGAAATGAAACAGTTACTTGAGTTGTGTTGAAACTAACCAAAACCAAATGTTTCATTTTCACTGAATAACAGAGATTATAAGAAAACCCATTAAAGGTTTGGGCACACCTGAGTCTCTCTCTAGTTCAGTATCTTTCTTCTCAAATCATAATGGACAGAGGAGGCGAGAGAGAGGGAGATTATCGTTATAATACACCATTATTTCCAACATTGTAATTTAATCCCTCTCATTGCTATTTGATTGAAACTCAAGTTTCAATTACGGAAAATCTTGTTGCTGCAACATACAGCGGGTCTTTTTTCAATGACGACATTTTTACGTGTCACAGTAGGAAAACCCCATGTGTAGATAGTACAATTAATGATGGCTGAATTGAATTGAATTGAAACCGCTGAATGCAATTCAGCCGTTTCAGTAGACTTTTTAACAGTAGCTATTTTGACATGTCATAGCTTAACGTTATTAATTAAATGAGTGGCTGTACGCCATGTAGCTGAGCCAGTTCAAGGTTTGGTATTGTACATGCTGGCTCAGGGGAGAGGCCTCCTGGGACATTTAATGGAACAGATCCATTGCTAATGTCAGCAGTCACACACCTGTGCTTTTCCTGCTTTTGCTAGGTCAAAATGTCTGCTGTGAAAAAGGTCTGTTCCAGGGTCCTGGTATTGTGGATACTGGCTCACTTTCACACTGTAATGGCTCACTGGGACACTTGATTGTTAATAGTTTTAGGAATAGCTCATAATAACAACAGTTTGATCCATTTTACTGATTAAACACGACAATGTCACCTTGCACAAAGTGAGTTTCATAAAGAAATAAGGGTTGTAAAGATCTTGACTGGCCTTCACAGAACCTAGATTCAGCCCTGTCTCCTAAAAATTATGATATTATGCATGTAACTTAAAGCACCCATATTATACTCATTTTCAGGTTCATAATTGTATTTTGAGGTTGTGCCACAATAAGTTTACATTGTCAAAAACACCATATTTTTGTTGTACCGCACTTTGCTGCAGATCCCATTTTTATCCTGTGTGTTTAGGTCTTTATTTTAGCTACAGAGTGAGACATGTTAGCCTACTTCTTTACTATCTTTGTTGGAAGTTGCACATGCGCAGTAGCTCTATCTGGTCTAGACCTACTCTATCTGATACTATTAATAAAATTTAATTGAAATTGAAATTGAATAGCTAGGTAAGATCAATTCAGCTACTGTTTTTCAACTTTGGTCAGTACAAGGCAGGATTGGCTGGGAGACTTCTTCTAAATGAGGGCACACTTGTGGAGTACCTGCAGTACAGGGACATGGAAGTAGTTCTTTTGTAGATTATGGTGAACTAGTGTGTGTTGGAGCACTATTTTGCCATTGAGAACGAGCTAGCATGCTACGGTTAGCCACTAGACTCTGCGATTTTGAACAGCTCACCCGGAGACTGAAGGTAGAGGACATTCAGAAACCGTATCTCACTCAAAACAGCATGGAGAGGTTTTTTCCCAAAGTTTGTATGCGTGTGGAAGCACCAGAGACACAAATCCAAAAAAAAGTGTTTTTTCATTTCATAATATGGCCACTATAACAAATGTACTAATTTTAGCCCATACCACAATATTTTCCTAAACCTAAACAAGTAGGCTTGTTTCAATTTACAACGATAACCACGTTTTTAAAACTGTGACCATTTTACAATGTGCATCTGTAGCAGGTACGAGGTTGTGTTAAGACAGACGTAATCCGGGAGGAAATACATTTCCTTAGACATAACTGAGACTGTATTTAGTTGGTACACTCAACCTATAATTATTTCTTGATGGATTTTCAATTCCCTTTACCCCAAACATCCTCATCTCACCTCCCTTGTTCCTCTTATTTCCTCATCCCACCGTCTCAGTGAGCAGGTGCACAGTGACAGAGTCACTGGACTGTGAAATCTCAGCTCCTTGAGACACGTTTCATGCCTTTCCTGTCCAAATACACACACACACACACACACACACACACACGTGTCCTATTTTTCTTCAACTCCTTCCTTTCTCTACCTCTCCTTTACTTATCTTTTCTCTGTGTTTGGGAACAGTTTGAGTCAACAATGTGTGATTGTGTATTTAATCTGCAGGAGAAAAAGGATTAAAACTGAATTACAATGAAATGAAAAATCTACAAAGAGCAACAACAGAAGTCTGTGTGTGAGCATGCTTGTGTGGAATTATGTGTGTGTCTGTGTGAGCACTCTGTGTTACTCCTCCTGCATATGTCTCTGACCACATCTACATCTTTAATGTCTGAGACTGAATAATATATGAACCCCTGGGCTGAAAGACACACACACACACACACACACACACACACACACACACACTCAAAACACCTCTTTTACTGCTTGAATCTGTCATAAAGCACAATCTAATAGTGAGCCATGAAAGAATGATTGTATTCAAAACTATCTAGTCATAACCAAGATTAGATCACCTTGTTTTGATCTGAGAGAACAAAGTATGCTTCAAAGAAGGCCAATGCCTCTGACCGCAATGGCATATCTACCACCAGTTTCCTGTTTACATGTTGCACACTTCCTGTTTGAGTGAACACAGAACTTGCATCAAAACATTTTTTTACTGTCTGTACCTGTGTGTATGCAGTTGACTATTTAGCATCACAGTTGCACACGCCCCATGATACACTCTTGTGCGTTTCTCTGATGCAGTCATGCATGCTTCATAGTTCTAATTTGACTTTCAAATAGCTGCACCCTGTCATCTTTTCCACATGCCCACACACACATATTTTTTTTCCCCCTGCAGCCTCTTATGAAGATGAAGATGTGAAGCTGAGGTCAAGGTTGGTTTCTACAGCAACTGTGCATAATGTTGCTGTGACCCTCCTGACCATCAGGCTTCTCCTTCTCAACGTGAAGAGCCTGGAAATAATATTAATACACTCTACTATCGATGTTTGCAAGGTTGTTGCTCTTTTACTCCCACAGTATTACTCCCACTTACTAAGTTGTTTTTTCCTTTAATTTTGTCGCCCCTATGTCTATCTGTGACATAGCTGCAGCAGTCACTGCAGTATCCTGTCAGCCTAAAACAAGTGCACCAACTACAAATTGACCATCTTGAAACACCTTCAATCACATACAACCTCTCTGAGGAAGAATGTTTTGGGGCAATGCTAAACGTCCTAGAAAAGACTAGACTGACAAAGCTACACAAATCTTTCAGAGTGGACCATTCAAACATTTCTTATGGAGGCCATGTTATCTTGTAGCATCAATTTACAGTCCTGAGCTAACATCTCCCAAGTCACTACTGCACAAAACAAGCCCGAGCGGCAACCGTGTGATAGCTGTAACATGGGAGTAAGTACACACAGATCTGATCTACATACAGTATTTATTTAAAAAAAAAACACTTGGATCTTTCTGTGTGTATTATTTACAGCGTGTCAATTAATAGTGATCATACAGTATGGCTGCTTTTCGTTTGTTTTCTTTTGTTCTTCGTTTGTTGTTATTGTTTTTTACATGCCATTGGTAGGCTAAAACATTCCTACACCCTTATTTTGCTGTGATTTGAAGCAATTATCCTTCCTACTTTCATCACAGGATAGCCCAATGTGTTTCTCATAAGAGGTAATCAGTGAAAGACACTTTTGCGGTGGCCCGATAACAGCCCACAGTGAGCCACCACAACTGTTTCCTCTGCACTGAGAGGATAGGCAGAGAAAAAAAGAGAAAGAAGAGAAACAGAGCGCAGGGCCCGCGCACGGTGCCATGCGCGTTCTCGTTTACTGCTGCGCACAGACAGCCGGTGCGGAGAGAGAAAGAGAGATAGAGAGAGAGGAGAGGGCTGTCATAACTAGTGACAGAAAACGGCAGCGAGCACATACAGTCTGGATAGCAGCTGATGCGACAAGGTAGGAGAAAAAACACTTCCGCATGATTATATTTAGTGTTGACGATCAGTATTCAATGCCGATGTGATGCAGATTGAACTGCCTCTGTTTTTAACGCGATTGCGGTGTCCTCCAGCCTGATCAGATGTCCTATCTCCGTGCTGTTGTTGTGTGTCCGCAGATGCTGAGCGTCGCCTTGCTGTGTGTGTGCGCCGTCGCCTTCGGACACGTCTCCGCTCGCTCCGACAGCGGCAATTTTTTGGATGATAAGTGGCTCGCTGGGAGATGGGACAAATTCAGAGATGTAAGTCCTATCTCTGGCTTATATTATTAACGCCGTTTCCCTCCTTATTATCTCATTACACCCCCCCCCCACACACACACACACACATTTCTTCCATAATCACCCTCATTGGTTTGTGATCATGCGCTGGGATCATGCGCTCCTCGTTTTCTTTTTGTGTCCAAGAAGCGTCACGGGGCCCGTTGTGGTGTTTGTCACACGTTCATCACCCGCGCCACTGAGACAGTAAATACACTTAAGATACTGGGAGGATCCTTGCCAGTGTGTGGGGGTTTTCGCGATAGCAGTACCTGTTTAGCAGAGATAGCCAAGGCCTCGCTCTGCGAAATACAAATGATTCGCCGTAAGGGGCCTAATTATGGGCAGGTATGTAGGAGGGGGTCCACAGCAGTGAGACGTATGTGCTTTTTGGTTCAACAAACCAGACTGACTCGTCCTATCGGGGATCCCAAGCAACAGCGTGGGCCGCCGGATGGCATTCACGCAGGTGTGCCTTAATGCATAACATTACCCAGTTTGTTTTTTTGTGTATTTGTTAGTTCTTATTTCAAATACAAAGTATTTAAAACTGGAAGGACCATTTAGTTATATTTGCCATAAAATCTAACGCTAATGTTACGTATTCTAATATGGGTTTTTAATTATGTACCTTGACTTATAGTTCTATAAGGTATGAGACCTGAAGTATTTGACTAAGGTGAAATACAATAGCAATTAATTACAGGCTAGAATGAGTTTAAAATATATATTGATTTGTTCATTTGTTACAGAAAGCAAGAGCTGTGTTTTGATAGTTAGCTGTGTGTTTGGAGTAATGGGAATAATAACAATAGATTCATTTAAATTTTTTAGAATAAAGCCCCAGATCTCCATCCCTGGCCAGGTTAGGTTGCTGCAAAGAATTACTTGTGCTTTCCACTCACACATAGAATCCCTAGACATCACCCTTTCAGTACTGTATATGTGAAGATAGATACAATACTGTGGAAATCAAATTACAGAAAGTATTAGAATTCAATGTAAAAGGTCTGTCTTAGTCTTTCAGTATAGCCTTCTAATGCAATGTAGGTTTTAGGTGGTGTTTTGTTAGAAGGATATCTTGCCTGTAACCATAGATAACAGCAAATGGGTCCACACAAGCGGCAGTGATTTGTAAATGCTAGCACTTGCACTGACTCACACACTCACACAAATACATAGGCCTACATAAAATGTAGCATGGAAGCATGCACACATACATAATGCGAAACAGGCTTGTTCAGAAGCTATACTGCAAAAACAACAGGGTCAACATAATGCACCAGAGAAACTACTCACACACCAGCTTGGTGTTTGCCACCATGCTGCACACGTACATGCATGACTTTTCTCTGAATTAGAGCCCTTGATATCTTTGATGTCTAGGATTAAGACACAAGCAAGAGCAACATTCTTTTTAATTTCCAAAGATAAGAGCAGGTGCTGTCTTTTTTTTTATACATGTTTACATGTTTGATATGTAATAGGATTTTTGTAGCTCTCATTTTCATGCCTGTCACACTTACACATGTGACCCAGCCAGCGGCTCAGGTGGACCCAGGTGACTCACCACAGGTCCAAGTTCAACTATTGAGCGGGATTTGGATTATGCAAGTAGGGAATCAGGACCGAATCCTAGAGAGTGATTGGCCATGTGCTAGGCTCTTTAGAATGATTGGAGCTCTTTCAGATATACAGTAAGACAAAGATTGTTTGTTTGCGTATGTTGTAAATACTCCAGTGATAATGAGAGGATCATTTATCAGAACGTAAGAATAACTTAACAGAATGAAAAAGATAGATAGATAGATAGATAGATAGATAGATAGATAGATAGATAGATAGATTGATTGATTGATTGATGGCAGAGAACTGTAGGCTCTGTGTGCATTGACAACTGTATTTTAACCTTGAGGTTCAGACATTAGAGATAGAGGTGGTGCACAAAAGCATAATGTGCTCTGTATATATGTGTCTCTGCCATTTCCTGTTTCCGTGCTGTGTCCCAGATTGCCTTTGTGTCACTGTGTATTTTGCATTCTTTCACATAGGAATTTATCCGTACTGTATCCAAAGGTATTCAACTAAATGACGAAAGACAATGTTTTGAAAGGCTGTTTATTAACAATTAAAACTGGATAGTTTTTCAATTACATTTTCCGAAAACAAGAATAATAATAATAACATTTCTCAAATTACAAGACATTAGCCAATAATCACCAAATTATTTCAGTTGTAAGGTTAGCTTGATCAGATATTCCCTTCTGGGAATACAAGCACTTTGGGAACTGAATACTACTAACCATTAAACATGTAGCCTATTCATGCATGCATATAAATAAAACAAAGTCATACTTACAATTGTCAAGAATGTATTTTATGGAAGATGTCATAGCTTGTGATGCTACAGCAACTTCCTGTATGAATTATTAATTGCTTTTGATTGGACAGAGCTTCATGTTTCGATGTAGCAACATAACACATTGTTATAGTCTTCACAAGCTAAGGCATTCCTTACATTTTGATGGTGCAACACAATTTAGTAAATTCCTAGTTTTTTAAATTTAGAACTAAGGACAAACTTAAACTTCAAGATTGTTCTACAATGTGATCATTTAACATGCGGTTTGGGTACCTTCGCTTGGGATGAATCTCTTTACTTGGACTCAAAGCTGTTAGTGCTAAATTAACTATACTTAAAACAAGCACAGTATTTATAATGATACTTTTTTCATATTCTCTCAAAAATGCAGCAATACACCCAATACACCTACTTTTTATTTTATGTACTAGTATCCTTTGCCAAACTTTGCTTTACCGGGATTTCAATTTTATATCTGTTTATATATATTGTACTTTGTACTTTTGCTTTCCTCTTTCAGTAAAGCCTTAAGTGGGTCTCCTGCTAAGTGCACTAGATAGGATCTTGGCCACTGATTTACTGTACGTCCTGTTAGGATGGTTGGAGTGGCCTGGGGCTTTTTTTTGCTGCACTGGTGGTGCCATCTCAAGTTTTTTTAGACATTCTGCTCCGCTTACTGGGCTTCAGCACTGCCACAGAGTAAAGAGATAAACTGAGGTTTAAAGTGCTCATATAATGAAAAAAATTAGGAAAAAAACAAACATCCATGCTGTTTTGAGTGAGATACGTTTTCTGAATGTATCCTACCTTCAGTCTCTGGGTGAGCTGGTCAAAATCAGCACTGCATCTCTACGTGATTTGCTGAAACGAGGGGGCTAACCAGCGCTAGCATGCTAGCTCGTTCTCAATGGCAAAACACTGCTACAACACACACTAGTTCACCATAATCTACAAAAGAACTACTTACATGTCCTTGTTCTGCAGGTATTACACTCAAAGTTGGAAGTGCACCCTCATTTAGAAGAAGTCTCCCCGCTAATCTTGCCTTGTACGAAGCAAAGTTACAGATACAACTAGCTAGCTGATGTGATCCTTACCTAGCTAATGCACATGTGCCACTCCCAACACAGATAGTAAAGAAGTGACATGTCTCACTCTGAAGCTAAAACAAGTGAGATGTCTCACTCTGAAGCTAAACCAAGTGAGATGTCTTACTCTGTAGCTAAAGCAGAGACCCAAACACACAGGGTGAAAAGAGGATCTGCAGCAATGTGCATACAACAAAAATGTGGTGTTTTTTGAAAATGAAACCATGTAAACCTATTATGGTACAACCTCAAAATACATTTATGAACCTGAAAATGAGCATAATATGGGCACTTTAACAATTAAAGGAAAAACACAATGAAGAATGTGTGATGAAGAACATTATGCTTAATTGTGCAGTACAGGAGTAAATTGTTTCGCCCAGCCTCATTAGAGCTGAATCCACCTTTTCATCCTCTCCTCTCCTCTCCTCTCCTCTCCTCTCCTCTCCTCTCCTCTCCTCTCCTCTCCTCTCCTCTCCTCTCCTCTCCTCTCCTCTCCTCTCCTCTCCTCTCCTCTCCTCATCTCATCTCTGTTCCTCTCCTCTCCTGTTTTCTCTCCTCTCCTGTTTACTCTCCTCTTCTGTTTTCTCTCTCTTTTTCTGTTTTTAGTGTGTTTCTGTCCTGTGTTGTGGAGGGTGAATGATGTAGGGAAGGTACAGAGCTTGAGGCCTTTTCCACTTCAAAGCACCTCAGTGTGTATTTGTGCGTGCATGCATGCGACAAGCTTGAGCAAGACAAGCAGAGCCAGTATACAGTGAAAACATGCACATATTTCTCCTGTTGGATGTTAGTAGAAAGCAGCAGTGAGCCAGGAAAGGTAAGGAAGCCATAAGGATCCAATTAATAGGGATGATCTGTGAAAATCTAAAGTAAAGGTGAGAAAGCGGTTGTCAGAGGCAAAATATTATTATTCATACACGTATTTCTATAGTAGCATGAATATGCACAGAGCCAAATAGACACACTGTTGTGTTTGTGCACATGCGGAAAAATACTCTTATAACTGGAGAGACACCACAAGAGGTGGAAAGAGATGGAGAGATAAATTGAAAAGTTACTATTTTTAGCGCACACTCGGGAAGCCATTAGGCCTATTGTTGAATTTCAGGTTTTCTGTCTTTTTTCGGAAAGTGGGCGGCTGGTTGCATGTGCAGTGAAGTGCATTTGTCCAGTTATTTGATGTTTTGTAGTGCTGACAGATTCTGGCACCACAGTCAGTGTTATGGTGATATGTTTATTTGTTTATTGAACTGTATATGTGTGCATGTGGACATGCATATCTGTGTGTTTATGTGTATTTCTGTGTGTGTGTATTTCTGTGTGTGTGTGTGTGTGTGTGTGTGTGTGTGTGTGTGTGTGTGTGTGTGTGTGTGTGTGTGTGTGTGTGTGTGTGTGTGTGTGTGTGTGTGTGTGCCTGCGTGCTTCGGTAGATTCCATTAAGGAATCAGACCGCAAGCACTTCTGTTGTCTTGACGGTCTAGAGGGCTTGGCCCCCATAAGGCAGTGTTCTCATTATTCATTCTCCATGGTCTGCACAACTAGAGCTATCTTTGCTAAGCTTTCAGTATGTGTTTTTTTTTTTCATTAAGATGTTTAGGGACTGTGCATAATTGTGACTACAAGAAACAGACAGAGCCACTGGCCACTGTTAAATTTTCTTTTATTGGAACATTGACCTTTATAGAAGTGGAAGGTAAAGCGGGAGTGATAAAATGAGTAATACAGAGTCTATATTGAAGATACAGAGGATCAGAAAGGGCCAAAAATGTGGGACAAGAAGGAGGAGAAATTAATTAGAGCTGAAAAAAGCAAGAGTTGGCCCAGGTCACCTTATAAAGCACAAGGAAGTGTGCTTTTTGAAAAATAACTAGGATCTTGTGGCAAATAGTGTCAAAGTAAAAGGATTTGGGACAACCTTTACATACCAAAACATCAATATTTACAATGCAGCTTCACATTGCTGACCATTGGTAAGACCTACAGAACCAGTTCAGAAGTTGAATTATTACTGTGTCAAGGGGATGTGCAACCTTTCCAATCAGGCAGCATGTGTATTGACAGAACAACCCATTAATTGCATGGACTATAGATCAAGCAGATTGAATTAGACTGATATACTAAAAGAAAATAAACTATAGAGCATTTGCAGACATAAAATGCATCAATGTCTTGAAATGCAGGTCAGCAACTCTGTTATTGTCATTTCCTCCCCTGGTGACAATACAGGAAACATAACTGAAACTGCATCTCATGAACAAGTAGACAAGGCAGACAGGTCCATGATGTAAAAAATGTTTAGCTTCTCAAAGAAGAATTTACAGTTGTTAAAAAAATAAAAATAAAGATCCATACCAACACATTTCAACCAGAACCTTGTTTGGATTATGTGTTGCTAACTCATCAAGCCATAAAACTTTAGAAACACTTTACAGACTGACAACATTTATACCATAGACAATTTAAAGTAGTACAGTACAGTGTAATACTATAGCTTTATAAAAATGTGTACTATTCACTCACCAAGAACTCCTCTCAGCCACTCACCCTTTAACCTACCCAAACTTCCACACTCCCTTCTTGCCCTGGAGGAATTGAAACATTGAAGTTGGTGCTATCAACATTACTACTCCAGTACAACTGCAGCTGTCATTGTATTACTTTACTTATTACTTAATGGATATACAGTACAATTGTGTTTAATATTTAAATATCTAACTTGATTTACAAAAGTGAAACAAGGGCCTCTCGAAGGGCCTTTCCGAAAGCACGTTTAGCTCCACTGTTCTTGTGTGTCGTGACTAGTTCACAATTCTGCTTTCTGCTGTCTATACCTATACCAACCCATCTCCATAGGGAATGTTCTATAAACAAAATATATTGCAATGGTACAATAACTCTGCTCTGTACATGAGAGGTGTTTGTGTCCAAAGAATGTATTGAACTCTACAGACAACTGTACAAACTGAAGGCAGAAGACTTAAGAGCTCTCACTCACTGCTGTTTAGGTGACAGGTCTGAATTTCCCTCTTCAATTGAATCCAAAACATGCTATTGGTGAACAAAATGAAAACGTGTAAATGTACAATAAAGGCTTTAATTATGTGGATAAGACACTTGTATCTGTTCAGTCACAGTGGGATTAATGCTGATTAGATGTTATTTTTGCTCTATTTCCCTCCCTTCTTATTTGTTCTGGCAAATAGACTTGAATGAGTCACACACACACACTATGCACACACACACAAACGCACACCAACACACACATGCAGAACAGGTTGTCATTGTGACAGAATGAGAGAGAACACAGTGCAGTATTAGGTTTGAATGAATGCCCAGAGAAGGAACTGAGAGAGTAAACCAGAGAATGAGATCTCTGAACTCAGACTGATTAAAAGGGCACACAGCTCACTATTTATTAAGATCTTAAGGAAGCAGCCCTGCGTGTTTCTTTTCCTTGTCCTTCTATTACTGTAAAATCAGGCAAATCACTCACCTTCATACAATCCTTAAATAAACTGTTGAATCATCCACAGGCAACAGATTAAACCATTTGACTATATTTAGGAAGGTTTAAAAAGAAAGATTCACCTTTAAATCATTATGGGAAAGTGTGAAGCACTTTGTTATGTGTACTTTTGTAAATAACTATTAATATTAATAATTCTATTTGACAATGCAGTAGTTTCAGAACATCAGAATCTCTCTCTCTTTTATTAAAAGATGAATTACTGTTATTAGAACAATGTTCTCCTTAGCTCTGTAAGTATCACATTTTGCCAGGAAGCACCTGTATTTTTCCATAGTGGTCATAACTCAGCTTTTGAATAAAATGTGTTTCTTGTTAGACTTTATATTTAAGGTCTATTTTTTAACTCCAATGTGGCAAAGCTTAAAGTCTGAGTCAATGGCTTCATTTTTAAAATTACACATGCACAATGTTATCCCAGATTAGACTGTACTAGAAATTAGCTTGGAAACTCATTGCCTTAAATCATCTAAGTTTTTACACAAGGTGAAACTTTGTATTACCAAAGAGCGGTATTTCAGTGGTTTCATTCAAGCCATTGCCAAATGAGTTGCTACAAAGCTAATTAAGACTATCAGCTCCACACAACTCTTACTGTATTTTTCAGTATGTTCAGAAACTGGTGTTGTCTGACGACTATTGCATGCAAAAAATCAATTAATTAACTCTTCTGAAGAGTCCATCATCTTTTTTGAATACTCCGTGTCCTCCTTGGCTACTAGCAACTGCGTGGAGGAGGGGTGGGGGTGGTGCGTGGTCATGGAAGGCTTGTGTCATGTGGAGTCAACACGCTGACAGTTTTGTTGTCATTACTTAGAATTCCTCATGGTTGAGATAGAAACTACGCACTATGGCTTTAAACATGCAAAGACCAACAAATATAAAACACTAAGCTAGTTATCATTACTAAGACATACTGTGTCTATACAGATATTGTTTTATCTTTATGACAGCATAATTTTTAGGAACATTGTATTAAATTAATTTGTTTCGTATAACAGAAAGACAACAATACATCACAAACATGCACTTGTCAATGTACACTCACCTAAAGGATTATTAGGAACACCTGTTCAATTTCTCATTAATGCAATTATCTAATCAACCAATCACATGGCAGTTGCTTCAATGCTTTTAGGGGTGTGGTCCTGGTCAAGACAATCTCCTGAACTCCAAACTGAATGTCAGAATGGGAAAGAAAGGTGATTTAAGCAATTTTGAGCATGGCATGGTTGTTGGTGCCAGACGGGCCGGTCTGAGTATTTCACAATCTGCTCAGTTACTGGGATTTTCACACACAACCATTTCTAGGGTTTACAAAGAATGGTGTGAAAAGGGAAAAACATCCAGTATGCGGCAGTCCTGTGGGCGAAAATGCCTTGTTGATGCTAGAGGTCAGAGGAGAATGGGCCGGCTGATTCAAGCTGATAGAAGAGCAACTTTGACTGAAATAACCACTCGTTACAACCGAGGTATGCAGCAAAGCATTTGTGAAGCCACAACACGCACAACCTTGAGGCGGATGGGCTACAACAGCAGAAGACCCCACCGGGTACCACTCATCTCCACTACAAATAGGAAAAAGAGGCTACAATTTGCAAGAGCTCACCAAAATTGGACAGTTGAAGACTGGAAAAATGTTGCCTGGTCTGATGAGTCTCGATTTCTGTTGAGACATTCAGATGGTAGAGTCAGAATTTGGCGTAAACAGAATGAGAACATGGATCCATCATGCCTTGTTACCACTGTGCAGGCTGGCGGTGGTGGTGTAATGGTGTGGGGGATGTTTTCTTGGCACACTTTAGGCCCCTTAGTGCCAGTTGGACATCGTTTAAATGCCACGGCCTACCTGAGCATTGTTTCTGACCATGTCCATCCCTTTATGGCCACCATGTACCCATCCTCTGATGGCTACTTCCAGCAGGATAATGCACCATGTCACAAAGCTCGAATCATTTCAAATTGGTTTCTTGAACATGACAATGAGTTCACTGTACTAAAATGGCCCCCACAGTCACCAGATCTCAACCCAATACAGCATCTTTGGGATGTGAGAGCTTCACTGAAAAGACAGCATTACTGAGTCCCTCAGAATTATTAAAACACACTTTACCTAGGACAGAAACCATTCAGAACATATATTTTTTCCATGAGCCTTTGCATTGCTTCAGTGCAGAACATTTGAAATGAACCCGCCCCTCCCATACAGAAACTTAACATCCTTAGTTATCTTTGCTTAATATGATCTTTGCACTGCACACTTACACTGATTATTACAAACAACTACTGTGATTTAATGAGTATGTTTTTTTAACAAAACATGAGAGAATAATTAGTGACCACTAAATCTTGGTTTACAGTACATGATGACCACTGCTTCACCCAGGCCAAATCGTATAAGGTGCTGGAAGTATCAATGAGTCCAACTATCATTTTGGATTAATTGTAAATTACAAAATATGACTTTTAAACATAGTTTTTAATCATGCCTTCCCTCAATTTTAAATAGCTAAATACATTGTTTTTTGTCAGTTGTTTGCAATCCATGTCAAATTTAATGTTGATGCCCTAAACAGAAAACCCTAAAAAGTTTATATTTTTTCACATCTTAAAACTGTTTGGTTGATGTGATATTCTCCCTCTATAACAAAACACACACACACACACACACACACACACACACACACACACACACACACACACGCACACGCACACACAGGCTCATTTTTATGCATGAAGCTGCTGTCATAACATCAACATTATCTTGACTAAATAACTGCATGCTCCACGTGTTTGTACATGATGGTGTATTAGTGTGTGTTTCCTAGATTTCCATAAATTGATTTCATTATGCAGAGGTTACACTAAAAAAAAACCTAATCACAATGAATTCCTTATTCTCTCTCTCTGTAATGCTTTCTCCTAAAGGAAGTGGAGGTTTGTATTATAGCTTATAGTCTTGTATTTGTCATGTATTTTTTTACTGTAGATGTCATTTGACTAATATTTTTATGATTTTGCTTATTGGTTAACCCTGTTTCAGGAGCCTGGAACATGGACTCCATCCAAGCCCTTTGATCAAGGTGGGTGTAAAGAGAGCCTCAAGTGCTGTGCTGTGGCTTTGTGAGGACAAACAGACTCATAACTCTTCCACAGCTAAACAAATCTTTAAATTTGGTATTTTATTAATAGAAAGTGTTAGAAGGTCTACATAAAAATGAAGAAGGAATATACAAACGTGTTTGGTAAAATTTGAGTCAAGTTAATGGCTACTTGAAAAATTACATCAAATGTTGAAAGTGAAGGATTGGTTAAAGGCAATATGTGCATGACACCTACATTTTGTGTGCAATTGCACTACTACTCAAAAGGTATGTGTCAAAAGTCATAGATCATGCCGGCAAGAATTCTCAAAATTCAAAAGAATGGCATTTCCAGGGTCTCCCAAAAATTTAATTCAAAGACTAAATGAAATAGAAGACATGGTAAAGATGTATTTTGCTCCAAAAGTATGTATGAAACAAATTTGTTCAGAAGTAGGTCCATAGTCTCTTCTCTCCAAAAAAAAAAAAAAAAAAAAACTTTTTCCTTGGTCTAACAAGGATTCCTGGTTCCTTCTAACTTTTTTACCAAATATTAGTTTTCAAAGTAGTAATTTGGTAGTTTTTTTTTAAATATTCTCCTAAGTAACCGACTGACAAACAATTTGGAGCAAAAAGCATAACCTTGGTGGAGGTGACTAAAATGACAGCACAGTTCATCATTACAGAAGCATTAGCTTGACACATCCTTAAAACATCATGTTTCTCAGTTGAGTTGTGTCTGTTCCTGTTAAATTTTAAACATTTTGTTGCTGGAAACATGTTGTGACCTACTGGCCGTGCGATTGATTGTGGTTCTGTAGACATTGTGTAACAAGAATCATGAGCAGAAAGGAAAGGATGGCGAACATCTTGTGTACTTTTTTGTTAGACTGATTTTGATATTCACACTACTTTTACTATTGGTGTGCGTGTTTAAGTGAGCCAGTTTATGTATGTAGCTAACACCTACTGTAAAACATAATAATAATAATAATAATAATAATAATAATAATAAACAGGATGATTTCCTATTTGATTATCTAATTTCTCATTGTATTACTGACAGTGATAAACACATACACACACCCAGGCACACCAGGACACAATCACCCTCGTTTATCACTGTATCCTCAAACACACATACATCCACACACACACACACACACACACACGCACACATATACACAGACATGTCAGAGAAACAATAGAATTAGATGCTGTGTTGGAGGATGGAGGTAGGATAATCTGCCAAAGCGGCTCAGGGATTACAGTAAGGTTCTTTAGAGGAGAGGTCATTCACAAACTGTTCTGAGATCAGCGGATGGCCTTAGATCCTGCACCATAGGTTGCTGCCAAGCAGTCAGAGACAGCTAGCTTGTCTTTACCAGCAAAGATCACACCCTCAGCCTGAGACTCAGATCTAAAATCAGCTCTCAACTCAAATGGCCTTCAGCTGTGAGATCTGATACCAGATCAGTTTGAGGATCTCAGCAACAAGAACACATTAGGCTGAAACTCAGTGTGGGCTGATGTTAGGTCAGTAAGTAGCCTCTATTACCAGTTCCATCTGTTTTTAGCCATAAGGATACTACTTAATGGTATTATGGCTTTCAGCTCAGCATGGTAGAGACATTGCTAGTAAGTGGAGGGACAGTGGCTAGAATTAACACACACACAAACAGAGAGAGAGAGAGATATATCCAACACCTATCTAGAAAGCTTGGATCTGTAAAAATGAAAAGGAGGTACATGGTTAAACAAGAATTCACTAATCCAGGATTTCAAAGAATAAAAGGAAAATGTAACCTAGGAAGATTTTATCAACTTTTTTTCTCTTTATGCTCATGGGCTCAGTGTGTTCTAGGAAACTCTTTAAAAGAAAGTGTTTTTGGCTACATATATAATACACATATAGTACACACTGAAAAGAGTTCTCATATTATGCCTCTTGTTTTTTGTTTTTTTAAGGCCTTGATCCAGCCAAAGATCCCTGTCTTAAGATCAAATGCAGTCGCCACAAGGTGTGTGTTGCTGAGGATTCTAAGACTGCCACTTGTGTCAGCCAGAGGAGAGTAAAGTAAGAACAAAAACACACACATATACACATATGCTAAAGGGAATTGGACAGAGATTGTGGGTATTAGAGTGTGTAGGCCAGTTTGAACAGGTGAATTTGGAGGTGGAATTTGAATGTTGTTATGGGGTCAGAATGTTGAATGTGTGGAGGCAGAGAGTTTCAGAGCCTGGTAGCAGTGCAGCTGAAAGCCCTAGCACCCACGGTGCTGTGGAGTGAGGTGGGGATGGTCAGAAGACCAACTGAGAATGAGCGCAGGAAGTGGGAGGGGTGTATTCCCGAAGGGGGCCAGAGAGATAGGTGGGGGCTAGGTTGTGAAAAGTGGTGTGGGCGGATGATTTGGTGCAGACTGCAGGTAATGATCCGGACAGCCGTGTTCTGAATGATTTGGAGCCTGCTGAGTAGTTTGTAGGGAGAGAGAGAGAACAGTGTTACAGTAGTCAATCCTAGATGTGACTAATGCATTGACCAAGACTTCAGTGCTGGATTGAGTGAGGGATGGGCGGAGCTTAGAAATGTTACTAAGGTGGCAGAAAGCAGTCCTGGTGATGTTTAATGTGAGGTGCAAAGGAAATGGTGTTTATCCAGGGTGACACCAGACTCTTGACTTGGCTAGAGAAGGGTAAAGGGAAGCCATTATTCATGTAGCATGATCAGCAACAACATCAGAGGGGTGGCTGTTTTTTATCTTTCCAGCTGGTCCACTGGTTGCCCAGCTCTCTTATGACTCCTGTATGACATTACTGTTTAGTCCAATTAACCCAGCACTGGCACTGCCTTACAATGGATACAAAGTCCTGCCAAGTGATATGAATGTGTGTGTGTGTGTGTGTGTGTGTGTGTGTGTGTGTGTGTGTGTGTGTGTGTGTGTGTGTGTGTGTGTGTGTCTGGGACACTGCAGACTGGACAGAGGACAGTAACACCATACTGACCTCATTTCCCATTCTTAGCAACAACACAATTACCACTGCGGAGTGCCAGCAAATGTGAAAATAATCACACATAAATCCTAATCCTTGTCTCATTTCTGAAATTAATGTACGAGCAAAAAAATACATCATAGATACAAAATGTGAAATGTGACTTGTGATGGAGACAATGCGAAATAATTCATCATTTGAAATATTTTCATATTATGCATACAGTCATATTTTTGGTATATGTGTGTGTGTACAATAATAAGTCTTTTGAATTTCTTCTCTAGTTTTAAAGATGCCAGTTTGTACCAGAGTCCGGGGTTGAAGTGCAAACCCTGCCCTGTGGTCCACCCTTCCCCTGTTTGTGGAACTGACGGCCACTCCTACTCCACCAAGGTACCCGCACACACAGTGTCTCTCTTATAATAGAACATATTTTTTAATTTCCTCTTGATGAGGCAAATCCTGATTTTACTTCCTCTTCTGTCTATGTCTCTGTCGCTCCTTCTCAGTGTAAGTTAGACTACCAAGCTTGCATCACAGGAAAGAAGATCGCTGTGAAGTGTTCAGGCATGTGTCCTTGCCCCCCTCAGCCTGAACAGAGCTCTGCAGAAAAGAAAGGTACACAGTTCTGCACACATGACTGCACATTGCAAGCTAGGATACTTTGCAGGATAAAACAGTAGATCCGTAATTTGAAAGTCTTCCTCCTGACAAGCTACAGTAAAGAACTTCTGTCCAGATGAAGTGACACTGAATCCCTACATGTTTTAGGGCAGCTCTGCTAATACAAATTCCGATACTTGAACCGATACCGAATACGGATCCGATACCAGTGTGTTATATATTTTATTATATTTTAACAACTGATTTCTATCTTTGTTGTCGGTCTGGCTTGGGTTAAACTCTTTGGGAAACATGAACAAACACAAACAACGAACGCTGTAGAACTTTCTTTTATTATCCAGTTTGACAGTCAGTTATAACAGAAAAGAACATAAATAAACTACTTTAACGTTTCGTTAGAATTTCGTTTTTTTACGTGGTATTGGATCGGTGTATAAACTCCAGTACTTCTCCATACTGATACCAGCATTTTAGGCAGTATCGGTATCGGAACATCTCTAGTCTCGAGAAAACCTTTTTGGTGGTCTCAGAATCAACCACATTTTTACTCGGTCTTGTCTCGATCTCGGATGAAGAGGACTCTGGATTTTATTTCAAGACTGGTTAACTGTAGGGATATCAATACATTGCCGGTGTATTTTCTGATTTATGTGTTAACATCATTACTGTGATTGGATATAAAACTTCCTACGTCAAATAAAACCAATAAATTGACTAATTTCTTGTGTGAAATGTGTTACTGTTAAAGCATCACTTTATCATCACTAATCACTGGTGTTATTGTTCCTCAGTGTGCAGTGAGTCGGATCTGAAGGAGGTGGTGAGTCGTCTGAGAGACTGGTTTAGAGTGCTGCATGAGAATGGC
Source organism: Percina caprodes (assembly GCA_013375575.1). Taxonomy (NCBI): domain Eukaryota; kingdom Metazoa; phylum Chordata; class Actinopteri; order Perciformes; family Percidae; genus Percina; species Percina caprodes. The sequence goes on along the minus strand of JABXJD010000011.1, from coordinate 1,015,411 downwards.
AACCACAAGAGAGTCAAGATCCAGAAGCCAGAGAAAAACAGTAAGTCACGTGGCATTAGCCAAGTAGAAAATACAACAGTACATAATGCAGTATCACAGTCATTGTTCCACTGGCTGCAAATTACCCTCTCTCATTTTTAACCTTTTTCCCGGCAGAGTTTGAGGTCAGGGTGTCACCTATTTGTAAGGACCCTCTGGGGTGGATGTTCTCCCGACTGGACACAAATTTCAATGTCCAGCTGGACCAGTCGGAGATCAAGAGCCTCTACCTGGACAGAAACGAACCGTGCTCTGACGCATTCTTCACATCTTGTGATACACGCGCCGACAATGTTATAAGCAGCTCTGAGTGGTGCACATGCTTCCAGAGGTACACAGGTACGATATCTCCATGCACTCACATGCAAATACAAATACCTAAAATGCATTCACACCTGCATATGCTTGCAAACACAGATATGATTCAGCTTCAGTGTCTGTATCTTGTTATGTAAGTTTTGATTTCATACATAACAATTTAACAATTTAGTCTCATTTTCATAGTTTTCTTACATAATAAGACATATGACACATGAACAGACACTCATACAAGCTTTAAGTTTTCAAGTTAGCCAAACCTTATTAAGAGAGAAGAAAAATGCAAACAGAACAATTATTGCCCACTACTTAACTGTGCGTTGTAAACATCCATCACAACATACTGACATTGACTTACTATAAGTATCGCAGTTTGTCACAGCATGACCACAATCCTGGGAAAAGTTGATAATATCCTCACTTATCTAGGAGTTTCAAGATTTGGCCGCTTGTGCATATGAATCTACGGAGCTAAACATTTGGCTGCCTTGCTATAGGTAAAGTGAGTAGGCCTACCTGTCGTTGTTGCCTAGTGCCGCTCTGCTCTGTCACTCGACCAGCTGACTCTGCTGGTCAGCGTCGATATTCTTTTGGCAGCTCATTTGTAGACATTTAATACGCACAAAAATAACGTTGACACAAATGAATGGGGAAAAGGGGATCTCCTTCACGAGACCTGAACTCTCATCCCAGGTTCTTCCAATTGCCACCTTTATGAGCTCCCAGCTGCTTTGCAAGCAAATAAGCCACACCCACCTAGCCTGGAAGCCATGAAAAACATCCATAAAGAAGATTGTGCCGTGACCCTGTGCAATGAGAGATATTATCAACATTTTGGTACTCAGTTTGTGGTTTGGCTTAACTGCTGGTTTATTTACAGCTTCTCTGATTGTCTGATGATTCGTATGCTTTGCCCCTTTATACTTCATGTAGCAAGTTTTTGATGTTTCACAATTTAAACAGTCACTTTGGTGAGCATGAGTTTTGGTGATTTATGATAATGATAAAAGCACACCGCTGCAGTTTGTTACCAGGATCCCTTTGTGTCTTATTATTTTAGATTCGCCTTGTAAAGCAGAGCTGTCCAGTGTCAACAAAAAGCAAGCAGGAAAGAAACTGCTTGGTAAGACACACACTTAAACACACACAAAATCACAATTACACACACACACACACACACAAAAACACACACACAAACAGTGTGTTACCCTATTTCATTGTGTGTGACTGTGTGTTTTGGCTTGTACGTATAGGTCAGTACCTGCCATCCTGTGATGAGGAGGGTTACTACAGGTCCCACCAGTGTCACAGCAGCAGCGGCCAGTGTTGGTGTGTGGATCGCTATGGCAACGAGGTGGCCAGCTCACGCACCCTTGGCCCTGCAAACTGTGGTAGGCAAAACTCCATAGAGTGTCATGTTTCCATGTAAGAGGACAAAGAGATACAGCGTGATTTGCAGTTAAGGCATCATGAAGGGTTTAATTTATAGATGTGTGTCAACACACAATTTTCTTTTTTGTATTGGATAAAAAATCTGTCACTTACTATAATGTATTTGTAACGTAACATAGCATATATAAAATTTTATAGAAATTGATTGACAGTTTTGGAGCGTTAGATGACAAGATTGATACCACTGTCGTATCTGTCAGTCCAATTACATTTGTTTTAAGTTAAGTATGTAGTTTATCTCAGCATAAAGACTGGAAACACAAACACTGGCTCTCTGAAAAGGTAACAAAATCCTCTTACCAACACCTCTAAACTTACTTACTGACAAATGTCTTGTTTGCTTAAATGTGTACGAAAATAAATGACTATTTGTGGTTTTATGGGGTATATGTGTTATAATATTTTTTGGCCGGGTAACTTCCTTGAGCCTTGTCCTCACTGTGAGGTGGCCAAGCTAGGTAACTTCATGCTAAGCTAACCTAAATAGCTCATATAGAACATGCAGGCATGAAAGTGGTGTCAATCTTCTTTTATAACTACTAAATGACTCCTTTAGTTGTAAGATTTGGTTTATTCCCCATTTCTATTATAGGCGTGATATTGGAGTCTTCTGGAGACCTTGGCAGCGGAGACTCGCTGTTCACTGCTGACGATGAAGATTCCTTTGTGCTCAACGACCAGGCTGGGATGGACGATGAGGACGACGAAGATGAAGATGATGACGATTTAAATGACGAATATCTGTCTTAATTTCAAAAAAACGAAAAGAAAAAAAGAGAAAACTGTTTGTTTGGTCAAACTGCACGTTTCTAGGTGACTCCCCAGGCAGATACTTAATCGTACTAACAGCCTATGGACTACTCTCTGTGTATTGTTTGTTCATAAGTTTTAAAAAACACACACAAAAAAAACATTATTTCTGGGCAAGGTTTATGATTTCTCTTCCTCTTTTAAGTATAAAATATGATTGGTTATTGGCCCTTGTTCACTTGTGTGTCAACCATCCAGAGAACATGACAAGGACTAATCTACAACCAATCCCGTGCTTTGGATTTGGTCACGTGTGCAAAGACCTCTCCCTTCATTGGACAGTCCGTGTCTTCTAGTGTGTCCTGTCCTTATGCAGCACTCTGATGCCTGAGTGTGTTGATGCCTAAGGCACAACGATTTCCCCCTCTTCATTCCTTCATCCTCTTCCTTCCCCACCCTTTTACTCCTTATCAAATCAAATTCCTGTGTATAGGTGGGATGTTAATGATGTAGATAAGAGAATATTGCACTCTTTAGGTTTCCTTTGATCTTGATTTGTAACTGTGACTATAACTGTGTGAAAAAAACAAGATAAGAGTTAGACATGCTTCATTAGGAGAATTAAGGCAAAAAACAACAGTGCGAGTTGGATAACAATCAGAATCGACATGCTTGCTGTTTTCACAGAGACACAAATCAAGTCAAATCATCTCAAAGGCTCAGCAACAGGGAAAGACAAATTACTGCTGGGCTGGTGGTGTTAGGGGGAAAATATCATGATCTATTTTTCTAATACATTGTTGGACAAATACAGAAGATGAAACAGATTTGTCGTAGCATGTCTAATACTGTGTGATGTTGTTTCAGTCTGTAGAACCAGAGGCTAAAACCTTTGTGGAACTCAGAACATAATGTTGCTTTGGGAATTCCCTCAAGCATGTACAGATGAAACTGCACTTGCATAGTTATAAACTGTTTAAGCCACAAGTCTGTCTAATAAAAAAAAAGGTTTACTGACCTTTAATATATGTCAGTGAGCTCAAAAAAACCCTCATCACAGCTCAGAATTGGAGTTGATGTTTTAAATTTCCAGATATGAGTCATAACAGGATTTGAGCACACAGTGTAACAGAATAACTCTCTTCTTGCACAGTAATAAGACCACAGAACCATGCAGACCTGTTGAAAATGTCTGTCAGGGGATAGAGGGTGTGCCTTTTAGGACAGAGGACAGATGGTGGTGATAGTGTGAGAAGCATGCATTACTGGACTGACTTTAGCTTGTCATTACACTGCATAAGAGTGGCATTACTGTCAAAGCTTGGATACTATTTGGGTTTTGGTATGGCTTGTGTTTTGGGTCTCTTACGATGGTGTTACATAGGCCATATTTCAGGTCTTTGATTTGTTTTATAGGATAGCTAGAATGTAGAGAAGCACAGATATACAGTACTTAGCAGTTAAGGCATACAAACACTTAGATTATGCTGGATTTGAAAATGTTTGATATAGTAATACACTGGCTAGAGGAAGCTTTGGTTTAGAAAGCTTACATTTTACAGTTTTTTGCTTTACTTTGTTTCAAAAGCTTGATTTTTACCTCATCTGCTCTAACTACTTATAGTGAATATCTGTCAGGGTTGAAAATTGAAACTGATCCTAGATTTGTGTAGTCTTGGCAAGTCCTGTGACTGTTAATGCAGACCTGAGATTAGCTGAGCTTCCATGTTAATCCTAATTTTCAATTATTAATCTGCCTTTCGGGCTTCATTTTAAATCAAACATCTGCTGGAATTCCATGTTAAGACCTGAAAAGTGCCATCAAACTGTCCAATAGCGTTTTTTGTTTTGTTTTTTTGCGCCCTACATTCCTTTTAACTTGGAATTTCAATTCACTTGAAGCACTGGAAAACATTTCAGTCTTAAAGTGTGCTATTTCATGAGTTTGATGACATGCAAATCATTTTGATGACCTCAGACACTGTAGCCAATCTCAACCAATCTCACACTGTCATCACAGCTTTGATAGTGTTTAAAGGTTAGGATACAGATGCATTTTTTTTTACAGTGTATGTATGATTTGCTGAAATAAAAGCTATATTGACCAATGTTTGCCTGACTGCATAGTATTGCGTGCTGGAGGACGGACATAGATGAATGCAGCTTGTGTTTCAGAAAGTTTATTCACAAGCTTATATTTAGGAAAGGACAGACAAGCTGCTGGGTTTCTGTTGTTCTGTGTTGAGGGGGATATTTAATTTTATTTAGTATGTAAAAACTGAAAAGTACTAAAAGTCAGTCATAAATCATCTGACAGTAAGTGCTGACAGTCAGGAGTGACAAACTCTGCTTGTTTGTACGCAATGAGGTTTGTGTGCAGGGACATTACTGCATTATGTAGGAAAAGAACAGGTGAATATTTTATGAGCCACCGCCCCACCCACATGCATGCATGCATACACACAGCACACATTACATTACATGTCATTTAGCTGAAGCTTTCATCAAAGCGAATCACAATTGCTATATTTGTCAGAGGCCACACACCTCTGGAGCAACTATGGGTTAAGTGTCTTCCTCAGGGACACATTGGTTGATGTAACCCAGTGGGACTTGAACCCAGATCCACTGGGCCATTAACACCCTGCATGTAGGGTTAACACATGTAGAGCAAAACACATACCCTAAATGAGTAAGTATAGTACAGAACAAATAATCATTAATTGAGCTGGAAAAGTTGTTTTTCCTTTTTGTGCTGTAAGAACTATTTTTTTTGTACACAGCACAGGTGACATGGCTGCAGAAACTCACACAATGCATGCCTGCGTGCGTGTGTACGCTTTGGCAACCGGACATGTGAGCGGCTCCAGATAGGGAAGTCACTGGGTAAATATCAAATGTTCCTTTTCACACACTTTTCCTCTCCCTGTTTGTGCTGACCATAGAAATGTGTAGAGATAACATCTCTGTGGCTAATTTCCACACATTGGAGCCTGTTGTTGGAGGCCATCCAACAATAAAAAGTGATGTGCCAGTGTATGGGGAGACAGCATGACTGAGCACAGATGGAAAATGCCTGAAAGTGTAGGAAGCACTTATGATGTTCGGAAATCAGGTTTGTTGGATAAGAAATTTTGTGTGAAGCAAGTGATTTCATCACTTCCACACTGAGGTGCATGATGAGGTATTGTTACTGTATGAGGTGTGATCATGTACTAAGTTTGAGTTATTATTGCACATAATATATTGATATTGACATGTATTTAGCAGCAGCAGAACCATCTGAGTTCAATGTGGAATGATGCTAACAACAAAGTCCATTTAGTGGCTAGTTTTGAACTTGCAATCATATCTCATCTTCATCAGCGGATGAAGTTTACGCAGTTATCCCTGAAATACATTTTCAAATTTCCATTTTTTGAGATTAAGAATGATCTTTGAACCTCAGCTATAGTTTAAATGCTGTTTCATTTTGTATGTGCCATATCATGGTAAACTGGTATATTAATATTGTTAATAATAATCATACATTCAATACCATATTTCCACCATATGTCTTGGGAATGCTTATTTTGTTGCTGTTCTTTATGGTGTCTGGTTGTCTTCTGTCTGTAAATTTTAACTATCACCTCACTGATTACAAAACATCTAGCCAAATGACCGAACATTAGTCAGCTAGCACTGGCACATTTACAGAAATGTTGATTAATGTCCCATTAATTAATAAATGAAATACAATTAAAAGTGAAATAAAACTTATTGCCCAGCCACTACACAATAAACTGTGTCAATTGACTTTTGACCTATGTGTATTGGCGTGTATTATGATCATTATGATCACATTATGATCATTAAGATCACAGTCCTACTTTCTATTTCTATTATTTAATAGAGAGGTTTACTCTCTGTGTGCATGTCTACAGCAGAATTGTGAGCTCTTTTCCTCATTGAAGTCTTATTTATGTACTAAATGTAAGCACCATTGAAAAGGTCTGAGCCAAGCTTCCTGGGCTGAGCTGCTGAGGTGGCAGTATGGCTCACCTTAATGGTAAAGTCACTGTTTGGTCAATACGCTCTCTGACACACACACACACACACACACACACACACACACACACACACACACACACACACACACACACACACACACACACACACACACACACACACACTTAGCAGGCTCATGTTACAGTGCCAGAGTCAGCGCAAACTGCAGACATCCATATAGGATGGGGCTGAACAGGTTTAATGGTTGTAAACTATTTACCAGTTGAATTAGAGCTTTAGAGCTTCTGTCAAGAAGCAAATAATTATTTCATATATTGCCTGTGTCGAGAACACTATAGGATGATATACAGTACCTGTCATGCACAGTAAATACATAAAATGCACATTTACTTCAGAATGTTGACACAGAGGTTTTAAAATATCAAGAAGGGCTTAAAAAATACATTAGTGGGATTCATTTTAAACGTATTCTGAGAAACTGCAATTAATGTGCATGCAGATACTTTACAGTATGCAGCAGATACTGTAATAATATATATATATAATATAAAATATGTATAATGATATATATTTTAATTTTTTCACAGTGTCCAAAATACATAATTTACAGAAATCTGATTTAGTTTTAGTTCAACGATTAAGAAGACTATTTTAAGGATGTAGCTCATGGTTCAATAAAAAACAGCCATTAACTCACACACATGTCCAAGTCTGCCTGCTTTGTTCACTATAATAGTCAATATAATCAGTATCAGAATTATTCAAGTGAAAGAACTACAAAATAAAATAAAAAACATTCCAATTCAGGCTGTCGGCCCTTACTGCTTCCTGCTGAGCCAGCCTCCGGCAGAATGTGTTTTCCCATCTTTCTATCCAGTGACAAAAGGCTTCCAGGAATGGTGTGTGTTCTGTAAGTAATAGAGAAATCACTTATGTGACTCACTACCAGCCAGTGAGTTGTTTTTTTCTGGATTCTTGGGTTTTATGGAGGCGGACAGCAGTTGCCAGAGAGAGCTATCCCATCAATTACAGTACCTCTAACTCCTTAGTTGTGTGATTCTAGCTTGGCTAGTTTTGAGCTTGCAATCATAGCCTATGAAATATTTATATAAACATATATACAATATATATACTATGTATATATATATATATATATATATATATATATATATATATATATATATATATATATATATATATATATGTGTGTGTGTTTGTGTGTGTGGTGATAAATGTGTCCCAGTGTCTCATACATTAACTAATACTCAATTTAGGTTTCATCTTTTCTAAATTAGATTTGAATTATGTCATGAAATGTTAAATTACGTCCAAAAAGTAATGAGAAATCCAAATTGGAAATAACATTTATTTGCCTTAAGTGAATTCAGAGAAGTCTAAACTGGTTAGTCCCAGTATGAGGTTAAAAAGTAATTTTGTTCTCATTATTTTGAAGGGCATGACATCTTAAGTGGATTTACATTGAAAACGTCATTTATTTTAAAGGATTTGCTGCCCTCAGGTGGTTAAAGTTAAACCCTGCAGTTTTATTGTCTCAATGTTCTTGTTGTCTGTGTTGCATTTGAGGAGTTAGATGAAATTTTACATTTCTGTTCATGTTCATGTTAAGGTTTAACTGGGCCTCTAATCAGAGAATATTAAACATAATTCATTTATTTAACACAACCTGAAATCTCTCCAGGAATTTGGCTTGCAGTTTGGGACTGTTGTGTGTACTTTTTCCCACTTAAGTTTGAAATCCCATGGAGGACCATTCTGATGCTGCATAAGTGCAGCTTTCCATATACATATAAGCTTTGTCTCCTGCACATCTCCTTTCATACTTCATGTCAGTGGACCCTAAAATTTAGGAACAATAACTTAACAGTGATATCCTCAACAGAAGTTTGAATCCTAAAGTCAACAAAAATATAAAATTGGTGTTCCATTTTTCTATTAACTAGTATGCATTGTATTTACACTTCCTGATATACAGGTAAAAGCCAGTAAATTAGAATATTTTGAAAAACTTGATTTATTTCAGTAATTGCATTCAAAAGGTGTAACTTGTACATTATATTTATTCATTGCACACAGACTGATGCATTCAAATGTTTATTTCATTTAATTTTGATGATTTGAAGTGGCAACAAATGAAAATCCAAAATTCCGTGTGTCACAAAATTAGAATATTGTGTAAGGGTTACATTTTGAAGACACCTGGTGCCACAAAGTAATCAGCTGATTAAGTCAAAACACCTGCAAAGGGCTTTAAATGGTCTCTCAGTCCAGTTCTGAAGCCTACACAAACATGGGGAAGACTTCAGATTTGACAGCTGTCCAAAAGGCGACCATCGACACATTGCACAAGGAGGGAAAGACACAAAAGGTTATTGCTGAAGAGGCTGGCTGTTCTCAGAGCTCTGTGTCCAAACACATTAATAGAGAGGCAAAGGGAAGGAAAAACTGTGGTCAGAAAAAGTGTACAAGCGATAGGGATCACCGCGCCCTAGTCAAGATTGTGAAAAAGGGTGTGGACAGCTGCTGGAGTCAGTGCTTCAAGATCCACCACCAAGAGACGCTTGAAAGACATGGGTTTCAACTGCCGCATACCTCGTGTCAAGCCACTGTTGACCAAGAAACAGCGCGAAAAGCGTCTCACCTGGGCTAAGGAAAAAAGAGCTGGACTGCTGCTGAGTGGTCCAAAGTCATGTTTTCTGACGAAAGCAAATTTTGCATTTCCTTTGGAAATCGAGGTCCCAGAGTCTGGAGGAAGAGGAGAGGCACAGGATCCACGTTGCCTGAAGTTTAGTGTAAAGTTTCCACCATCAGTGATGGTTTGGGGTGCCATGTCATCTGCTGGTGTCGGTCCACTCTGTTTCCTGAGATCCAGGGTCAACGCAGCCGTCTACCAGCAAGTTTTAGAGCACTTCATGCTTCCTGCTGCTGACCTGCTCTATGGAGATGGAGATTTCAGGTTCCAACAGGACTTGGCGCCTGCACACAGCGCAAAATCTACCCGTGCCTGGTTTACGGACCATGGTATTTCTGTTCTAAATTGGCCAGCCAACTCCCTGACCTTAGCCCCATAGAAAATCTGTGGGGTATTGTGAAAAGGAAGATGCAGAATGCCAGACCCAAAACGCAGAAGAGTTGAAGGCCACTATCAGAGCAACCTGGGCTCTCATAACACCTGAGCAGTGCCAGAAACTCATCGACTCCATGCCACGCCGCATTAATGCAGTAATTGAGGCAAAAGGAGCTCCAACCAAGTATTGAGTATTGTACATGCTCATATTTTTCATTTTCTTACTTTTCAGTTGGCCAACATTTCTAAAAACTCCCTTTTTTGTATTAGCCTTAAGTAATATTCTAATTTTGTGACACACGGAATTTTGGATTTTCATTTGTTGCCACTTCAAATCATCAAAATTAAATGAAATAAACATTTGAATGCATCAGTCTGTGTGCAATGAATAAATATAATGTACAAGTTACACCTTTTGAATGCAATTACTGAAATAAATCAAGTTTTTCAAAATATTCTAATTTACTGGCTTTTACCTGTAGTTATATGTGTATTATATAAAATATAAGATAGATTGTATTGTTCCAAGGGAACTTTTTCTTGGACAAACAAACAATATCAGCCATTTAAAGAATTCAACACAACATACATTTATGTACGTGCATATATACACGTACATAAAGTACACAGACTGCTGCATCTCTCTGCATGGACATGCTCATGTTGCATGCAGACTGCCACTAGCCAACAAAATTGCACACTGCCCATTGTGCAACACATCATAATAGTCATAATAAAGGGTAAGCCCAACTATTTAAAGAAAAAGTAAAAAAAGAAAAGTAAAAATGTACATGTGTGTTTAAGATAAAAGCAACATAGCAGACGATGGTTGTGTTGCCGCAGGGCAGCACCACAAGTCACAGCATAAATAAAAGTAAATAAGTCTATTTAACATCATATATATATATATATATATATATATATATATATATATATATATATATATATATATATATATATATATATATATATATATAAAAAAATAAAATAATCCCCCTCTCACCCCTTGTGGGGTGGTATGTGTAATCCTATAGCTCGGGTCCTCCACCAGAGGCCTGGGAGTTTGAGGGTTCTGCGCAGTATCTTAGCTGTTCCTAGGACTGCACTCTTCTGGACAGAGACCTCTGATGTTTTACCTGGAATCTGCTGTAGCCACTCTCCCAGTTTGGGGGTCACAGCCCCCAGTGCTCCGATTACCACTGGCACCACTGTTGCTCTTACTTTCCACATCTTTTCTAGGTCCTCTTTCAGCCCTTGGTTTTTCTCAAGCTTCTCATGTTCCTTCTTCTTGATGTTGCTGTCGCTTGGGATCGCCACATCTGTCACTACTGCCTTCTTCTGCTGTTTGTCAATCAACACAATGTCTGGTTGGTTAGCCATCACCAGTTTGTCAGTCTGGATCTTGAAGTCCCACAGGACTTAGTTATTCTCGACTACCTTAGGAGGTGTCTTCCATTTTGACCTTGGGACTTCCAGCCCATACTCGTGGCAGATGTTCCTGTACACTATGACAGCTACCTGGTTATGGCGTTCCATTTACACTCTTCCTGCCTGCATCTTACACCCTGCTGTTATGTGCTGTACTGTCTCAGGGGCATCCTTGCACAGTCTGCACCTGGGGTCCTGCCTGGTGTGGTAGACCCCAGCCTCTATTGATCTTGTACTGAGTGCCTGCTCTTGTGCTGCCATGATTAGTGCCTCTGTGCTGTCCTTCAGTCCAGCCTTTTCCAGCCACTGGTAGGATTTCTTGATATCAGCCACTTCTTCTATTTGTCTGTGGTACACGCCGTGCAGCGGCTTGTCCCTCCATGACGGTTCTTCGTCTTCCTTGTCCTCACCTTCGGGTTTCTGCTGCCTGAGGTATTCACTAAGCCCTTCATCTTTGGGGGCCATCTTTCTGATGTACTCCTGGATCTTCGTTGTTTCATCCTGGACAGTGGTCTTGACACTCACTAGCCCTCAGCCTCCCTCGCTACGCTTGGTCAAGACGAGAAAGTCTCAGGGTGCTGGAGTTGGGGTGAAACCCTCCATGCATTGTGAGGAGCTTTCTCGTCTTGATGTCAGTAGCCTCTATCTCCTCCTATGACCATTTCATTATACCAGCGGGGTATCTGATGACTGGCAGGGCGTATGTGTTGATGGCTCGGATCTTGTTTTTCCCATTCAGCTGACTTTTCAGGACCTGCCTCACTCTTTGTAGATATTTGGCTGTGGCGGTCTTCCTTGCTGCCTCCTCATGGTTTCCGTTAGCCTGTGGCACCCCAAGGTATTTGTAGCTATCCTGAACATCTGCAATGTGGCCTTCTGGTAGTTTGATCCCTTCAGTTCTGATCATCTTCCCTCTTTTTGATACCATGCGACCACACTTGTCCAGTCCGAACAACATTCCAATGTCGTTGCTGTAGATCCTGGTAGTGTGGATCAGTGAGTTGATGTCTCGCTCATTTCTGGCATACAGCTTGATGTCACCCATATAGAGGAGCTGACTGATGATTGATAAAACAGTATAGTATATACACTGTTATAGTTATATATTGTATTATTTAAATCTAAAACTGAATATTTTTGAGTATATGTTTCCATTCATCAGCTGCTCCCTGCTGGCTAGAAGTGGTTGATCTTCAGTATAATTTCCAGGATGTAATAGCATTATGACCATACGTACATGATCTAATATCTCAGATGAAATTCAGAGAAGTGGCCTGCAATAGACCTGTGACTGAAAGGAGACACTCTGTATGACATATGCAGGTTTTTTCAGACGTCGATGTTGATGATCAAACAATACAACTGAATTTATTTAAGTATAAAACTTTAGAAGTAATAAAACAACACAAACAGCCTTTGACAAAACACAGTTTAAAAATGTACACTGAAATAAGTAAAACCACACGTTAAAAGGAGAATTCCGGTCGATTTCAACACATAGCTCTGTTGTTGGGAAATTTGGAATCCTGTCAGTAGAGAGAAAAATTAAAACAAATCAATGCTACCTGCAACCTAAAGTTAGTACCCAACAGGTTTATACAGGGCAAGTTTTAAACGTGTTTGTAGCCTCTAAACATGTTCAAAATGTCATTACCAGTGCCTAGCCATGTGCAGTTATTCCTTCTAAGTGAACACAGTGAATCTGACTGCAATAGATGTGACAGAAAGGCATAAAAGTTGTGATAATTGACTAGTGTGAACTTCAACGGAATCTGTGTCATATGTGTACTGGCTGAATTAGCACAATATTTATGTCTGTCACATCTACTGCAGTCGAATTTGCTGTGTTCACTTGGAAGGGATAACTGCACATTGCTAGGCCTTGGTAATGACATTTTGAACATGTTTAGAGGCTAAAAACAAGTTTCAAACTTGCCCTGTTTAAGCCCGCTGGATGCAAAATCTAGCAGGAGGATAACTTGGTGTAGACTGCACCAATTGGTTTCATTTGTCTCGCTACTGACAGCACTATACATTTAAGAAAAAAAAAAAAAACAGAGCTACATGTTGAAATCGACTGGAATTCTCCTTTAAACCATGTTAAATTGCTTATTTAAAATAGAATTAAAAAGAAAACTCAGTTATACAGTAACAAAAAAAAGACAAGACTAGCAAACCTGTCCAATTAATAACACTCCCAAATATGCTTTTGACATACTATAGCTTTTAGTGTCAAACTTTAAATAAACACTCCCTCCTACTCAAAAACAAAAAATTAAACCCATTGCATCTTTTGCTGAAACTCTGTATAGCTTCTGTATAGTGTTAGTCGTCTTACTGATGTCCCTGGCGTGAAATGCTAGTATACTACAAGTTAGGCTTTGGTGTATTTTTAGTGGTTTTTGCCGTCTTTCTGGCGCTTGGTCAAGCAGAAGTTCCTCCGCGTGCCTGCAAGAAACCACATAACGCATAGTGTTAGAACCATGCATAACCTACAGGTTAGCTATCTAATTGCTCTGAATGAGACAAACTTTCTAGAGGGACTGAAACAGCTTTATTATGGGTATAAAGACTACAAATATTTTCTACTCACCAAGAACTTCACCTCCCGTCCATCTCCATCACCAGGTTTGTACAAACCTTCTTTTTTACTGTTCTCAACAAATTCCTGGGAAGGGAAAGACAATAATAGAACAATGATTTTACTGTCATTGTATATAAAACAATATGATTCTCATACAATGCTAAGAATAAAAGGTGTTATGTAGGGCTGCACAATGAGGAAAATATCTAATTGCAATTATTTTGAATGAGATTGCGATTGCAATATGATTCACGATATTGGAGGGAATGATTGTTTTAGTATCATTATTCTTATTTTTATTGAAATTAACATTTGAAATTACAATGATTATAGTGTGATTTTGGCAAGGATCGGTACTAAAGTTATTTTTTTGTAGTCTGTAGGATAGGATTTGTAGGCCGGGACGTCTCTGCAGCACAATACAATTCAGAATGATTTGACACATTTTCATCAACAAATATTGCCCCTGCAATTTGGATATTGCACTAGTCCATATTGTGATTTAGATACAACTGCAATTAATTGTACAGCCCTAGTGTTATTGTAAAAAAAGAAAGATCAGAAAGCATTGGGGCTTGAGGAGAAAAAAAATGGGCCTTTAACTTCATAAATATCTAGGAAATCAAAAATGTCAACTAGGAATACCCTTCTTGGAATGGCGTTGCCAAATATCCATATATGAATTCACACAAAATGTCCTCCAGGGTCACTGTGCATGACTACCTAAAAGCCAATGACCAAGATTGTCTTTCTACTGAGTTCTAGGATTAGAAATATGGAAAGTCTTTGATAGTAAAAAAAGGCTTGCGTAGCCCAAAGCAGTTGAAAATGTAGGCACTGCACAACAGAGTAAAATAAAATGCCAACATCACACAAACCACTGGCTCAAAACAAATCAAATAAAAATAAAAAAAAACATTCCACACACAAAAAACATTGGATTTCATGCAAAAACTGTAAAATTCTGTGAGGTTTGTTCATACAAGTTAGATTCACCAAACTCTCCTAAGTGGACTAATCTGTTGCTTGTTTTAGCCCGATGAATCATGGGATTTGATCATTGGCATAATTAAATCCCCTAACATTGCCATTTATGGCAAACTGTTCTGCATTGTTTGAGGGCAAATTTCAGTCATGAAAATGTTACCAAAAGACAAATTTCAAACCGCAGTCTCAAGTCTACTATCAGAGTCAGTAGTGGTATTAGGGGACCAGGGGTTGTCGGGTGCAAAAAAGGGAGATGCTGTACAGAAACCCGCAGAAGGACCTGGAGGCAGCTGTACGTGTGCGAAAATTCTTTAATCAAAGAATTACTAAAATGTAAAAGTTACTGTGCCAAAGTATGCCAAATATAGAAATATGCCACAAATTATCTTAAATCACTTAAAATGAATCTACATCCAAGGAAGGCAGCAGGCGCGCAAATTACCCACTCCCAACTCGGGGAGGTAGTGATGAAAAATAACAATACAGGACTCTTTCGAGGCCCTGTAATTGGAATAAGTACACTTTAAATCCTTAATGAAGATCAATTGGAGGGCAAGCCTGGTGCCAGAAGCTGTGGTAATTCCTGTTCGTAAGGTTGGTTCTTGCACGATGCCCATTGAGGCCCCGAAAGCACAAAATCCTTCTAAAACTCACAGGGGCAGAAAAATGCCCTCTAAAAGGAATTATTTTTTGTTAGTCAGTAGTTCTTAGCCTGTATATTCTCTTAAAACACACTATCCTCTCACCATTAAGGCCTTGTCCATGTAATACTCGCGCCCAGCGCTGCCATCATTGTACTTTGTGTCCACAGCGAAGCAGAGGAAGAGAACGTCGACCACATTTTCAAAGACAGAAAGGAAGCAGTGAGCCACCAGGAAGGCAAACAGACAGACGATGAGAAGAGGCAGGACCCACACGGTGTATTCCCTCTGGTAGTTCAGAGCCAGGATGCCGGCAAAAGCTGTACAGGAGACTACAAGCACCTGAGAGTATAGATATAAGACAAGTTCGAAAACATTAAAGCCAGTTTGGTTTGTGAGGTAGTTTGTTTCAGTGGACATACAGCAGAATATGTCTCTGTGCGGTACCTTTCCCAAGAAGAGGACAAAGTCGCCCACAGTGTTGATGGCGGCCACTCGGAGAGCATTCTCCACCAAGATAAGGAAAGCATCGCGGGCAGAGGTGCAGAAACTGGTGCTGTTGATGGCTGTTGCAGTGTAAGCATTCTGAAATAATGCAATATGGACAGGGTAAATTCTTAGGATCTGGTTTCCACTGTAAAGTATAGTAGATTTTCTTCATTTACCAACCTGAAATGACTTACTTGATTTAAGTACGAAAGGCACTTCTCAAGACACCACAGACAGCAGACACAAGCTTTCAGCATGCAGCGAGCACAGGCGTTTTCCTATGAAAAATTAATAAATTCACTGGTTAACAAACTTAATAAAATATATGACTCAAAAGGTACTGATGACTCTTACCTACAGGCTCAACATGAGGCCATAATGGAGTATTAGAGTTTGTAGCATTTCAAAAAAAAAAATAAAAAAACTCTGCAACATTTTAGAGCTCACCTTTCCTTTGAGCTGGCTGTGGATGTACATTAGGATGAGACGAGGGATCTTAACAAGTGTGATGATGAAGGAGCCTTTGGCCAGAGTACCCAGATGGTAGCGGATGGTACGTACCATAGAGGAAAGGATGGGAGTTGCTGGCAACTGGGACTTATTCCTTAAGTTAATCAGATAGAGAGAGAAAACATCACTGAAATTATACTATCTAAGAACTTAGTTTTCAAATAAACATGAGAAGACAATGTTAAGCCTTTAATGTGAACTTCTTTCGTACCTTGTGAAGTAGTAAGTGACAACAGCTCCTGCGATGGTCATTTGCTGAAAGGCAAGTATGAACTCACTGATCCAGATGAGACCCACAGCATGATACCACACCAAGTACTGCAGAGGCCCTTGCATTTGATATTCAACCACGCCTGTTGAGTTGTTCTTTACTGGTGTGCCTGTAAAGGAATACAAGTGTAAGTTTGGGTTGGATGTTGTACTGTTCATAGTAATTTTACACAAGACCTAAAACATTTACATCTACTGTACGTCCCCCTACATTACCTTGATATTTTTTAAGCATCCTACTAGGAATCAAGAGCAATAAATTGTATCTTGTCTGACTTTTACTTGTAATAGATGTATAACTAACTACCTTGTCACAACTTCATGAACTCAAAACTTTGAACACAATTCCCAAATTAGCTGGGGACCAACTGTCTGAGATGCATATTTCCAGATCTAAGGGGAAGAAGGTCTCAAAGTTTTCAACTAACTAAACTAACCAAAAGAAATACCCTAGGAAAGTTTCACTTTATAATACATATTACAATACAAATGCATTACGATGAGACTTCACTGGGACTTCACCTTAGTTTGAATTTCACTGCAGTTGAAATATATTAATATAATTTTCCCATTTCCATGCTTACCAAAATACACAGAAAATAGTAATCATGAAGCAAGTAAATGTGATGTTTTGACTTAATTTGTGCTGACCCTTTGTTTTTTTTACTTTGCTGGAATTAAACAACAACTGTGGAAAAGAGAAGTGGGAGATGAAAAGAAAAGTTCTTTGACTCCATCACAAGACTGGCACAAGATTCCAAAAGTGGGAGTTTAGTCATGCCACAAAACCAAGACAAAATGTCACAAGTTCCAAACTTAATATTCTACTTGTTTCGGCATGGTACCACTGACACATGTGACGTTAGGAACTATAGTCTGTGTGCTGCATTGCCAATAAAAAAACCTTCTGAAGCATGTACACACCAATAAGGCTTTCTGAATTTCGAATGCAGTTTTGACCAACATCCACATAAATTAACTACCAGCCCCCCACTAGCCTCTGTCCTCACCTGAAGTCCCAAGAGAGAGAAGCACAGCGATCCAGTAGACCCAGAAGAGCATGAGGCAAAGGAAGGTCCAGAAAGGCTGCAAAGCCAGCAGGGGAAGATGGATGAACACTTTACCAGCCACGTGGAACAAGGAGATGGTTAGAGCCACACGCTTTCTCATGAAGAACATCACCAGCAGGAGAACTGCCTGGAGGGTTACACAAAGAACAGTAATCTAATGAATTCACTGAAATGAGCTGTAGCATTAAGGAAATCAGTTTAAGCACACGGGTCAATGACGTGACATGCAGCTTTTTGTGTCCAAGTGCATTACTTTGGTTTAAAATAAATTAAAATGATTCATGCAAACATCATTTTATTCTATAAAACCTGTAGAATTTGAAAATATTTTAGTGTATCATAAAAATGGTATGTATTTCATGTTTTGCCATCTAAAACCCTCAAAACGTCAGGTGGTGCAACCGTCCGAGCAAATTAAATGTGAAAAGTATTAAATATGGAATTTAAAAGGTAAGGAAATAAAAAATAAATATGGGGGGATAATTTTACATTGAAGATCTTTCAAATAAACAATGTTTACTAGTTTAATAGCTCTGAAAATGTTTCGGAAATTGAAAAAGCCTTTGTCCGGAAATTTGCATAACTGAAATGTCAGGGCGGCACAACCACATTCATAGAACTTTTATTTTGAAGTATTATAAAATTGAATGAATGAACTTGCTAGTAAAGTCAAAAAGTGACAATAGTCACTGTAAAATTTGAAATTAGTAGCAAAAGTCAGGTGGCACAACCAGAAGGAATGTCACTTCTGGATTAAATAAACATGTTAACTTCAATTATTTAATTGTATATTTTTTACAAATCTTCATTAAATGTACATTCATAGTTACTATATATACACACATTAAACACACCTTTTATGATTATATTTTTAAAAAAAATCTCTTAATATTGTAGATGCCACTGTCAAGTAAAGAAAAAGCTGTCCGCTACAGGAAGCGCATTAAAAATGATCCAGCTGTAAGTGAAAGATATCACACATACCTTTTCCCGTCAGTTGAACAGAAAGACATGAATTTACCCTTCTTATCTTACCGTGTCTAAATCCTACACGCTGTGTTTAGTACTAAAAATGTGTATTTTATTTACTTAGTGAAGCTGTGAAAAAGTAATATTAGTGGTCTCCACAGTGCTTTTTATGAGAGCCACACTGTTAGTACAAAGTCAATGGGAGAGCCATTTTTACCACAAAGTATCAACAGTTACATCCATTAATAAATAGCATGCCTACTTATCAATCTGTCATCCCTGAACATACAATTTGCAATTTTTTGAACATTTGCCCAATATGTATCTAACCATCCAAGAGCACATTCGGTGTTAAGAGCTAAAAAGACCACCCACACTGACAACTCATCAGTCAGTCAATGGACGGAAGGGCAGAGCAAGTTTAAATATCTTTTCTAGTCTATATTTCCATCTTGTAATGCCACTGTTTTGGGTATTTCTTTAAATATAAATTATTTGTAATAGAGCAGACATTATGTTAAATATATGTAGGTTATGTTATAGCCCTGCCTGTTTTTTATGAAATATCTGTATTGGCTGCATGATCGTATCACCGTATACTGACATGTGAGCCACAAATTAAAGCTTGGCGAGCCGCAGGAGCCACATTAGCCGCGCATTGAGTAACACTGCTCTAGCGATATAGGATACTGTATCACCAAATGCATGCACACATACTGTACAGTACCTGTGCATTTAGACATACCGTGAAAATTGTTGCACCAATTGCATACACAAGCAGGGCCTTTACATTGTCTGAGGCAACTTCTTTTCCAAATACTGATAAGGTGTTATTATCAAGGGCTCTCTTGTGGTCCGCATAGAGCCACCAGAGGACGCCTGTCCCACCTGCAAAACATCAGAACAGAAAAGAGTTCAAACCTGAATACAATAACATCCTGTGCTGTTGTCTTATTCAAATAATGTCACTCAGAGAGCTAAAATAAACATAAACATATTGAAACATGTCAAAATTAATTGGATGCGTAGGTGCGAGAACATGTTTGTTTGCTTTTGAAAGTTACCTATAGAGCCAATGACTACTAGAGTCGTTAGAATCCACACCAGCACTTTAGAGATGTAACGAATGACAACCATCATGATCAGGGACAGGACTGAGAGAAAAAACAAACAAAAAACAAAGTGGATCATATTACAATATAAACAGTACTAACAAGGAACATGTTACATCACGTAAAGCGTGCAGTTTTTAAGTCATATCTGTTCATTGTGAGGTTTAATAAAACATTGTTTTATCTTAAAACATACATTGAACTATGCAATAAAATTAAGCCATGGGATTTTTAATGCCATTATAACCATAAGCGAATAAGAAAAAAAACACAGACATCACATATGTGGAAACTGTCCTGCTATAAATGATGTGGACTTGACAATTATTACAAACCAGACAGATCAAACAATTGAGACAAAAGAGATAAAATTGACATGGGATCAGTTCTGTCTGTTTGCTGTAGCAATGGGAGGAGTTAAAGCTGACCTTCAATGAATGCCTGTGGGCTAAACTTCAGTCTGTAAACACTCAGACATTTATTTTTCATGACAAAAATAGCTTTGCTTCAAAAAGTTGCCTTCCTACTGACTAGTGGTGGAATGTAACTAAGTACTGTACTTAAGTACAAATTTGAGGTACTTTACTTGAGTCTTTTCTTTTCATGCCCCTTTCTACTCCTACTCCGCTACATTTCAGAGAGAAATATTGTCCTTTTTACTCCACTACAGTAATCTGACGGCTTTATTTACAAGTTACTGTACAAATTAAGACGTTTGCATATAAAACACATGCAGTTTATAAAAGCTGATGTTTTATTGTAAATTAAACAGCCCAACAATATAACGGCCTACAAGTCTAGCTGATATGATTAGAGGATTAAACATTTATTTGTTTGACGGAAATGTCTGGATCGTTTCCCGTTTCTAAAATGTGAGGGTTTTTCTGCATTGAGTATTAATACTTTAAGTACATTGTCCTGATGATACTTACATACTTTTACTGAAGTAATATTTTCAAGTCAGGACTTTTACTTATAACAGAGTATTTTTACAGTCTGGTATTAGTACTTTTACTTAAGTAAAGGATCTGAATACTTCTTCAACCACTTCTACTGAGTCCTGCAGTGGGAGCAGCAGCAAAGAAAAAAAGAACTAAACATACCAGTAATTTTTTCATTGGATGAAAACAATTCATAAAATGCCTAAAATAATGACGTGTGTGTGTGTGTTATACCTAAAGCCAGCAAACAAAGGCCCATGATGATCTCCTTGCTGGCCATCACCCCAGAAATGACCCGGCGCAGCACAGTATTGTCACTGACAAATGTGATGAATGCCTGGGCGAATTCTGCATAGCATCCGATATCCACAGGAATACAGCGGTGTAACAGTGGGACAGATTTACTACAAGCATGACAAAGTTGAAGAACATGGGTTTATTTATTTTTAATGGACAGTGCTTGAACTACTATGATAGATTATCTAGATCTTTCTACATCATTTATTTGGGTTTTAGGTTAAGCTACAGTGCATATTTGAATGAAATTTTGTTTTGGAATTAACCACTGAAATAAATTATTTAAAAATAGTGACTGAGAGAATGTGGACTTCCTCTACTCATGATGTGGGTTTGAACTCACTGGATCTGTGATGTTATCCCTATCCCAATTTCCCTAACCCTTTAATTTAAAATATGTCTTCACTATATAAACGTTAAAGACATACACATTTTTGTCATTTGCTGTCATAGTTTAAACATATTGTACCCACATCAGCTTCTCTAAACCCTTGACCACCCCCAACTGGATGTGCCCTTTTCCAAAAAAACAAAACAAAACAAAAAAACTATATTGCACTAAAAACTAGGGCTGGGGGATAAAGAGAAAATCAGATATCACAATATACTTGACCAAATACTTTGGTATCAGTATTGCGGCAATATTGTATGGTTGAAAATTGAAGCTTTAACAAAATATCTTCACATTTGGATTTTAGATAAATAATCATCAGTAATGTGGACATGTTTAGGTGAGGAAAAGGCAAACAATAAAACAGCTAGAACAGTTTGCTAAGTTCAAAAAAGTATATCACTTTACTGTAATGTAGCCTTTAAAAGGAGTAAAAAGCAACACTTATGTCACATCAAGATATTACGATATACAAAATCTAAGACATCCAATCTCATATCACGGTATTGATATAATATCAATATATTGCCCAATCCTACTAAAAACAGGGGAAAACTGATGCTAGTAAGAAAGTAACTTTCTTGTTTATGAGTTGATAATTAAGTGAAAAGAATATGCTTGATTACCTTGGTGGAACAGGCAGTTTGGGACATTTAGTGAATCTGTCTGAATGGCTTGTGTATCTTGTAGGAGAAATATCATAGGAGCAGAGATAAGATCCTATCAATAGGAAAATCAAAAATTAGATAACATTAGTTCAACATATTTAATACGCGACTGCAAGTATTTATAGTTGTATTCAATGTACATCCCATTTATGTCCAACATTTCACAAACACATGTAAATATCAGTAAACTGAAACTCTCCTGTAATAAAGTGGACCACATTCTCTCTAAAACATTTTTACTTGTGTAGTTTTCTCACCATTATTCAGAGCAAACTGCTTTAAATCATTGTATTCATTCAGTTGAGAGGCAGGACATTTGGAGACACACAGAGCAATCGACTTGATCTTCCTGTTGATTAAATCAAGGTTGCAAGGGTCTAAAAAGAAAACATACCTGATAAGAAGAAGACATTCAGATTAATTAACTGGTCAATATAAAGTGCTTTCTTTTGAACAAATAATATCAGTATATTTGGTTATAACTATGCCAGTCAGGACTCTTTTGTCTAGGCAGAAAAGATGGGGACATTGCTACCCTGTCACACAGATCCGTCTTTGTAGCCGAAACGCCTTTTAGTCAAAGCCTCCATGGACAATCAGCCCATCAATAAAGCATGACCCATTGTTCCAGTAAAACTGGGCCTACAGGCTGCATGTTGATGGAAAGCTACTGCCCAAAGGAGGAATAAAATCAAAAACTCCTCATATAAATTACGAAAAGAGGAAAATTTGTGACAATTCTGTCCGGGTGATAAAAATACCTGTTAACCCAGTCTTTCTTAGTGAAAAAACTATAAAAGTGAGATATGCCCTTAAACTATGATATCAGTCAGATATGCGAGAAACTTAAGCAGCAGAGCACAGTGCTACATGAGTCAGTGTAGCACTTCTGACTGATCTGACATCTTATTCTCTTCAATTTATGCAAATGACATTGCTCAAACAAACCTAACATCAGACTGTTCTGGACAGAGAAAACACTGCATTTGTCTTAACATCTTCTGTTGGAAGCTTTTTCTACAGCTTCTCTGTAAGAGTAAATTATTAAACTGCTATTTGGAATGTGTAATTTTCAGATGAATGTAAGAAGGTCATGGTCTGGACAGCTGAACCTTATTAACTGTGTAAACTAGAACGGGAGGTTCTAAAACCGGTTTTTGTTTGTGGCAAATTAGATTAGGATTACATGATGCAATCCTTGCATGCACACAAGTAATGCTGAAGGCCTTCTTCTGAACACTCAACTACAGAGGGGGTTAGGAGGGGGGCGGGGGACCTCAAAATGTCTCCTTTGATATACTGAATCTATAACTAAATGTTTTGTCACTGTAGGTGATCTAATAAGAAAACAGACCAAGTTAAAATATGTTTGTACTACATGTGCTGCATAGGATTGCTGCAGATGATTTTGATGTAAATAAACCATTGTCACCAAGAAAGTAATCTGTAACAAAGCAGACTAACTTGTTTTCTGTCATGTCCCGGCCACTCAGGGGTACTCCTTCGATCTTGGTGTTGTTCTTGCCACAGGTGTTGCCATAACTGTCATACCCTGAGATAAGCCTGGAGGCAGCTCCTGTGGCGATGGGAAAGGCACATATACACGCCTGCAGACAACACAAATAGATAGCACCATGAACTCATCTTTAATCAGTTATTTTGACAAAATCTAGAACCAAAACTTGATTTTTAATTTGCCAACCACTTTGGTTCCAGTTTTATGGTAAACTCACAATGCAATCTAATACAACAGTGTACAACGGTGTTGGTTCAGTTTTAAGGTCATTTTGGAGGATGTAGATTGTGCTGCTGTTGAACTGATTTTGTATTACAGTAACAGGCATTTCTAATTATTTGTCTACCCATATTTTTATCAGCGAGGAACACCTCACAGTATAACACAATGTCATTCAACAGAACCACAAACAAACTACAGCTTCCAAAAGACTATAAAGTTGAATAAAAGCTGCACAGCTATGCAAAGGTTTGCAACTGTTTGCATTAAAGGGCTACTTTACTGATCTTCAACTTTAATTCTAAGCATTCATCAGTATACAATGCAAGCATGTAATAGACAGACATGCATGAATATAAAAACATTGGTGGTGATGAACTGTATTACAATACAATATCACCCCAACTGAAATAAATGGGGTGGACAATGTATTAGAATCGTATGCAATGCAATACAACACAAATTAGTCCACAAAATGCGGTTAAATCAATACATATATTATTATATATAATATTTTTACCATCATAAATGTAAGACTTATTGCAGATCTGTTGTTGTGACTGCATTAGCTATAGCTTGGTTGATATAATAAAATGGTAACTTGGTGTAAACGCACATTCACTGAAAACTTACCATCCCAATACAAAACAATATGAATATGATGAGCCATGGGATGTCCGTGCAGCTGCGCTGCTCCAGAGGTTTCCAATCACGTTTGCTCTGCCAAGGCATAAATAATAGTCAATTAAAGATAACACAGATATCCTTAATTCTGTTTTGTTGTGGCTGCTGCGGCGCAGTATAGCTGTATAGCGTCCACGCTGGTCTAAAATCAGCTGACAAATTGCTGTTGTTGTTGCTGCTGCTGCTGTAAAACAAGCTGCCACTGCTGAAGAAGTGACGCTATCGTTAAACAGATTGTCTCAAACTCCTCTGCAAATTAGCGTTACAGTTTTAAAGTTTTAAAGCCATAACTTACATATCATGGTGTAGCTAACTTACCTCGGTGCTGTTACAACATCCCATTGTGAACAACTTCAGCTAACTTTAACAAAAACAAAACTTGAACTGCCTTTTATACGCTTAAACTTTATCAGTGCATTTCCCTCTTGCTTCCGTTTCTCTTTCTACCTATAACTCACTCACACAAGGACACAAATATAAAACTTTGTGACTTTTTGTGACCCTTTCAATTCAGAAACAAACGCCCATTTGTGAAACTTCCGAGGTGCAGGTAAACAATCGCGGAAGAAGCCAAATTTCTTATGGTGCCTTCACAGGCTATCAGAAATATCCGAATTACAATTTAAAGCAATACCGCAGTAGCCGAGATTAAACAATTCAGTTCAGAGTGCAGAGTTTAATAGCAATTTATTGTTCCTCAAGTTGGCGGTACAAAAAACAACAAAACACTTTAAAACAGAATAAACATGGCACAAAACATTCAAGCAGCCCATAACGAACATATTTCTTTTTAAAAATATAAGTCCGTGCAGGATTTAGAAAGTCACAAGGTGCAGTGAACGCAGCATAGCTATCTGACGGCGGTTGGAGACGTAGGACCTTTCTTAAACTGTCTATGTATAGGACACACGTGTTGAATTTGGCGCCGTTTGCTGGAGTAATGAAGTAATAAAGGCAAACGTTAACTGTATATGATTAATTCTGTATGGACAAAATTCATAGTTTGGCCAGGCCTGTCTCTCGTAATGGCAGAAAAAAACTATAAAAAGATTACTAAAGCTTAATTAGCTAAGACCATATCCAGGGGCCTCACGTAGGCTAACGTTAACTTGGCCACTTTAGACTGCCATTACACCTACAAAGGTGAGTAATGGATGAGCTTCACGTTCATAGACTGTCTTGTTCATGTTATGAGATTTGTCCGTAAAAGTTTGCTTCAGTTATTCTTATTCATCTATGTGCAAACAGTCTCTCATGTTTGAAAATCGCCACTTTTGAGATGTTGAAGGTTTTACTTTGCCTCTCCTGCTACATTCCTCATTTATGCTAGCAGTGTAAGTTTTACATTGAAAAAGCAGAGGATAGGCTGGCCAATAATAGTTTGAGGGGCATTAACGTGGACCACGCAGTTATGCTAGTTTACTAGCATGTGTTTTTGTCAGTCTCTCAACGCTGACTTAACGTGTCCAAAATATACAAATTTACATATTCAAATCTAAATTTATAATGCCAGATGGTGGCTTACATTCAGTCACTACATTAAATAAATAACAGCTCCACACATTGATAAATAAGGTTTTGTCTCCCCCAGCAGTCTGTGTCATGTTATTACAGCCAGTTTCTTCCATCAAATGCTAATTGTCTGATTAATAACATACACTTCCAGGTAGCCCTGCTGCTGGGGGGGACTTCAGGGCTTCTTCTTTGCTCAGAGACGAGTGGGGATGCCTGCTGACAAAGACACTGCTGCAGGCACTCCAACTGAAGGATGGTCTCCTCACTCACTGCAGTCTCACTGCTTGTGTTAGGAGCTTTTGAGAGGCACACATATTTACAAGCAAAGGCAAAGGTTGGTGAATCCTAGTTGAATCCAGTCCATGTAAAAAAATGTAGCCACTCATAGCAAGTCTTTTTTTTATTTTTTTATTTATCCTTTATTTAACCAGGAAGTCCCTTGAGATTGAAATCTCTTTTCCGAGGGAGACCTGGCCAACACGGCACACCAGTTACAATTTAAACAGAAATACAAGGAACAGGTCACATGTGACAGTTGCATTTTTGAATTACATGGCATTTTAACATGGCCTTAAATTCTTTTAATTGGACTAGATCATTAAGATGGAGAAAGTTTTGCAAATTATTCCAAGACCATGGAGTGAAATAAGAGAAGGCTTTTTTCCCCAGCTCAGTAAAACCCCTTGGAACCTGGTAAGATTTCCACCTGGTGGAACGGAGATGAAAACAGCTGGACTTCTGCTTGAGGAGATTACACAAATATGGCGGCAGTTTACCCAACATGGCCTTGTATAGAAAAATATACAAATGAAGTTGTCTACGTAGACTTGGAGACGGCCAGCCTACCAGTTCATACAGCGTACAATGATGAGTACGGGAATAAGAGTTAGTTAAGAAGCGCAGAGCACTATGGTACACAGAATCTAACAGGTGGAGAGTACTAGAGGCAGCATGCATGTAGCAATAAAGTAGCATGCAGCATGCAGTTTTTCTAAAGGTTTCTTGGCCTCATAGTAAAGGTTTCCTGACATGTACACTTCCTGAGTGGGCTGGAATGTTAAACAGTATCCTGGAGAAGAAGTGCGTTGCGTATTATTGTCCCTTTGCCCTTATTGCGCTATAAACGTTTATGCATTGCATAGAAAACCGGAAGGGAAGGTAAATATTTAACTGTGGCAGTCTTATCCACTTTTCACGAGGTACAGTTGACAAGTGCAACATTCCTGCAGCCTTAGATCTTATAAATAATCTTTTTTTTTTTTTTTTAACTGAATTCCAGACAGATACACGTGCACATTTTCCTCATACCTGATAATAGCTGTTACTGTGTCAGTATGGATTAAAAGCAAAAATAAGAATAAGGAAATGAGGTAACTTCAGGTTCAACCCAGGGTTTTGTGTGTCACGACTGTGGATCACTTATTACTGGGTTAAATTGCCGTGGAAATTTACCAATTTATGTAATTTATGCTGAACACTTAAGAGACCGACAATCCCATTAACATTCCCGATGGGTATTTTTATGAAAGATATAGATTTTAAGTGGAGGGAATTACGTATAGGCTATTTTGAAATATATTGAAAATCCCTTGTGGGATTAATAAAGTATACATTATTATTATTATTTGTCGGCTTCTTGAGCTGTGCATTGCCAATGCGCACATTGGTCTGAATTATGTTTTTCTATATTTTCTATATTTTTTCATATTTGCTCTCACAATCACTTACCACTATTAGGCTTGCAAATAAAAGGCTAAAGCAGACAGTTTATGGAAAACACAAGTGTCGTTATGGTCAGATTGTGCCTGACTGATGGGAAAGTAATATTGATAAGCCTTGTGATTTACGCATTTACAGCATTGGCTATATTTTGCCAGCTTTCCTTCCTGTTTTAGGAAGCATGGACTGGATAGCGTTTTGCCTGTAAAATCGTGTCTGTGTTCTGGGGGTGGCAGTAGCTCAGTCCGTTGTATTGGGACCGGATGGTTGCTGGTTCAAGTCCACATATGGACCAAAGTATGGTGGGGGTCTGGTATCTGGAGAGGTGCCAGTTCACCTCCTGGGCACTGCCAAGGTGCTCTTAAGCAAGGCACCTAAACCCCCAACTGGTCGGGGCGCCTTTCCCCTCACTCTGACATCTCTCCATTAGTGCATGTATAGGTACTGAGCATGTGTGTGTAATTCAGGCCTGTGTGTAATAGCAACAGAGTGTAAATTGTAATTTCTCCTTGTGGTATTAATAAATGATACATTATATCTTAATTAATTAATCTTAATATTTATGTAGAATTATAGTTTGCTCTTCTTACGTAAATATGCAACTCTGTTAGATGTTTGCGATTGTCATGCTGCCTCTTTTATGTGCTCGTCCCTGGATTGGGAAACTCTGGGTTGATCAAACTAGTTGATAACTACTGTTGCGACACAGCTTATGTGGAATTGCGGTTGTTAGGTTAGGTCAAGCCGGATAACTGAAATAAATCCAGGGCATGTTGTTCTTGATTAGTAGTACAGGCCTCAAAACATATGATGAATACTACACTATTGTGAGTGAGTGAACAAGCGCAGATGTTGGGCGGTTACATTTGGAACTAAAATGCAAACTTACATGGAGTAGAAACATAAGTGTTCCGAGGTTTCATATGAAATGGCTCCTGGCCCCTCATCTGCTGACTCTTCGTCTCAAGTATTTCCAGCTGATGCTGCTGTGGCAACTGTGTCCAAGAACAACACATTTTTCTGGCTCTCTACTGGAAGAGTCAATGCCAGCACAGCATATGTTCAGCAGGATCCTGTGGGGTGGGGGGTTGTAGTATGTCACTATCCTGGCCCTCACAAAGTCAAGAATCATTCCTCATAAACAACAAGACAAGAGGATAAATAGTATGTGCCTCTGTCCTCAGATGCTTTTAAGAATCAAGCTGTTAGAAATTGTCAAGCTTTGGAGGATGTGATGAATTCCAAAAGGCAAATAATTTGGAGCGTCAACATTGCAACTACTTTTATTTTTTGCAAAAGTGGATGGAAAGGATGGTGATAAATTACTCACTTTTCAGTTTCACAATAGATTCTCTGTGATTTACTTGACCTTAGTTAATACAAACAGTGCATTTTCCAAAATGAGCCGTTAAAATCAAATACTGTTCCTTTCTCATTCATGTGGAACATCATACAAAACACATTAAAGGTTGAGTGTTTAAATAAGCCCAAATCTGAATTTGAGTTTTAATATTACAGTAAAGAAAAGGTCAAAAACAAAAGCAAACTTGGTAAGCAAATGTAAGGATACGAGATGGTGGCATGTTTTTAATATCAGCCTGTGAAACACTTGCCACATTTAATGCAAATGTAATGAGTATAATGTGTATGGCTGTGTGCGTTCAGGTGCAGCTGGTTACAGGTTTATGGGGCATTTGTTTGAGTCTGAGTATGAATATTAAATCCAGCTGTTGTCACCAAATAGCCCTGTCTTGATCCATACTTAACTGTCTGTTTGCAGGTAGATTGTCTGAGCAGAACATAGACTGCATTTACTTGCACAATGTATCCCTGACTCACATATCCTCTTTTAAGAAATATTATCTTTTTTGTCTTTAATCGGATGTAATTCCAGGTTGTGACAATCTGCAAACCAGTCGCTTAAGGTGATAACAGCTGTTTGATTTGGAAGGAGAATTTTTGTTTATACAGCCGAAAATTACAAGTCACAAATTTACAGCATATGGCCGCCTCTATCCTTAGACGTTTGGTTCACATAAAGAACCCTCCCCCTGGAAAAAGAAAAAAAAACTTTTAATGTGGAAACAAAATGGAAGAAAGAACACATGAGAGAGAAGAGCAACACAGGAGGGGTCCCTCATGCAATAGATGTGTGTACAAAACAAAAGCAATAGTACAGTAGCACTACAGTGTTGAGAAACAAGACAATGAAATTAGGTGGATAGATTGTTAACATATATGATGAATATGAATCCAGGACCTGGGCCACACAACCTCCTCTCTACCATGAAGACCTGTAAAGTGGACAGAGTACACATCTAAATCATATACAAGACAAGAAACACAAGGATACCATTCATAGAGAAGAAGAGAGACAAAAGAACTGATTCTCCTGGTGAATGAAGATCCAGGATGTCTGGAATAAGGCACAGACAGCCCAAGGGAGCAAGAGGGAGAGGCAAGAGTTCTTAAAATGTGATAGCTTGGTTGGAGTTTTTGTTTTGTTTTGTCCAGGATGAGGTCATGGCCTCTGTTTTTTAGAAGGGGGATTTTTCGGGACATGCAAGTCTCCATTTTGTGACGTGGTCAAGGTCTTGTTTGAAGACTCATTACATGTACGGTATATTAGTATCTTATTTTCTGATAAGCCTATATAATGGGTATATTGTTTTGATGTGATGTATACAGTCTTAGGACACTAATGGGACTTTCTCAGTGTGTGAGACAGTGTTTTCCACTGTCGTCATAAATAGGGATGCACCGATGCAAAAAGTTTGGCGATACCGATATTAACATGGCTGATCAGCCATAACAGTAATGTTAATATTGGTATCAGCCAAACGTTTTGTATTGGTACCGATATGATCAGTGTAAAACAAGTTTTTATGATAATCATATTTTGTGCATTCTGAAAAATGTGTTTAAATACTGTGAAAAGTAACATATTTCTTTATTTGCAAAATATTTTGGAAAAGAAGATGAGAAGCTGCTTGTCAGTAAAAGGAGAAAAACTGGTCCACCTTAAAGGTCTTCCCAATTTAAGTTAGTGAGTCTAAGCTAAAGGTGCTAGCTCTGTACCGGCTAACCCCCTTCACTTTAACCAGCAGGTAGCAAGCAAGACACAGGAACTTGGCTTGGGTCTTGAAGAGTAGTAGCATTTATTCACAGACAGATACATAAAAATATAAGGCCCAGATGACACAAGTCTATATCATTGATTTGACAAATCAAACACTCTACATCAGTCACACAAACACATATACAATAAATAACATTTTTCAACTTTCTTGTCTCTCTCTCTCTCTCTCTCTCTCTCTCTCTCTCTCTCTCTCTCTCACTCACACACACACACACACACACACACACACACACACACACACACACACACACACACAGATTCTCTCACAAGAAGATTAGATTATTTTAGTCTGGAGATGGTTATGGTCTGTATCCTCAATAACTTGTACTTCCTGTTCCCACGGTAACAGTCAGACTATAACCCACCATCAGCAGCCAAAGCCCCCTCAGTTTTTCCCACGACAACTACTTACATTTAGATCCGGATGATTGAAGACCATTTTTTAATTTAGACAGCAATGGAGCCCTCAGCTGTCTTTCTAAATGCTTTTAAGTTGTGTCATCTGCATTGGGATGTTTCATTCAAGATTATTGCAATTGCACAACTTCACACCCAGGCCTCAAACGCTGTTATTTAAACTGGCATGACTCTAGGCTTTTGAAAAGGAGTTGTTAACCACAGGGCATAGCAAGTGACAGGAAGGGATTGCACAGATCTTGGTATGGTTTGTTGATGTGGTTTTTAGATGTTCAGATGAGATTTTGGCATTTAGTTTAGTTTTCTTTTTAGGGTAAATTAACCCAAGATCCGTTTTCACAACTTTGTATAACTACGGGGCAAGTACAGTATAAAATGTTTTTTTTAAAGAAGCCTTAAAATGAGTGAAACAAAATCTTCTCAAAGCAGCCTCTGTATATGCAAAGTCTCAAAATAATTCAGTTAGGGAGGGACAGGTTTTTTTTTTTTTCTGCAAGAGTCACCTACATTTTCCTACATGGGCAAACACAGTGTTCTTCAATGCCCATGATTTAGACTTGCTTATTTTTCCAATAATAAACCATATCAGTGAGGAATGTGTGGCTGTTTCCTTTGGACTCTCACTGCTCCACTTAAGAAGCGGAGGGGTCAAACAGTGGGGGATTATATGGTGATTCATGAATAGGTCTTTCTTAACCATATATGTGACTGCTCTAAAACATGTGAGCAATGATGCTGCATGCCAGTGTAAATGTTCATGCATGTCCTCTGTGACGTGGCTTGTAGCGGTGACTCTTAAAGGGCAAACATATATTCTGAAATAACTTTCCTAAACAATACATATTCATGTACAAAGATTTAAAAATATACTGCACACATAATATCACAAAAACAGAATATTTTGGTTCATATTATCTCAAACTGTTTTGCGTAGCCATAGTCAAGTGTTAGCATGTTAACATGCTTAACTTATATAGTGAACATGGTACACATTTTATCTCACAAACATCAGCACGTTAGCATTGTTACTGTCTGCATGTATAGGGCTGCAGCTATCAATTAAATTAGTAGTCAAGTATTCAACCGATTATTCCATGCAAAAATAGCTCAGTTTCAAGAAGCTTTGCGGTGCATCCGCGGCCAGTGTGTCCAAGGGCTTAGATTTGTTTTTTTGAATGTTCCAATTTTAATGCTTGAGTACTCTTGCAGCTCACAAACAAACACACATATAAAGACATTGCTGTTGGGCATCTAGCGTGACAGTTGTTTGAACATGTGTTTGTACAGTGTCAGATTGTGACATAGACCAGTTTCCCTGTGGCTGCGCACGATGGTAGGATTGTCACAGGGGAGGCCTAGCCTTTTAAATTATAGGCCTGTGTTGGATATCCACATGAGGTAATGAGTAGATAGCCTGAGTCATGCTCTGTGTCGGCTTCTGCACTTCAGTCACCAGCTATATCCACATGGAAGCTACTGTGACCAAAAAGAACTGCATTTCGTTACACTGTGCTCTGAGTAACCACAAAGCATCATGCGACATGCTACAGAGGAGTCTTGTTGAACTTGGATCCTTCCCCTTGAGTATGACCATCTGTGTCCCTAAAGAACCAACATTGACGGCAGTGAACAGTTTCCTGGCGATGCCCCTAAGAAAAGACTCATCCATAGCCTCACCTCACATCTGGATGACCCAGAGCTTAAAGACCAGGGTTGCAGGGATGGTTGGAGGGGGCTTGATTCCAGTTCTCTTGTGCTCGCAAAGTCCCTTTTGCTTTGATGCATTGCTCTTTTTGTGCAACTGACCCCACTGAAAAAATTGCCTTGATACATTCGGTCATAGCTTGAGTTTGAAAAATTCTGTGATAACTTTATTTAGCATCTGGATTGAGCTGCTGTTGTTAGAATGTTATGAATTGATATAGCACACATTTTATGTAATTGCTTATTTAAATTGTTTTACAACCCCTGTTTCAATCAAACTTCAAAGACAAAATTAGCTGGTCATCGTTTGCCTTAAATTGTCTCAGTGACATCAAGTGTAAATATCCTTGGCTTTGACTTTTCTTTTCTGCCTCTGACAAATTACTATATTAGGAAATTAATTACTGGCATTTGGGTCCTTTGAATGTTTTTTTCTTCCCTTAGGTCTACTATAAAACAATGATAACAGGTTGACAGTACCTTTAGCATTGTCCCCACCGTCATACAACTTTTTAAAAGTGAATTATTTTATATATTGTTACAGAATATTTGGAAACATGCATTCTCACAGCATATCTGTAAAGATAACTCCCTTTTTTTTTTTTTTTCATTAGTGCCAGTGTCTTTGGTTAAGAATGCTTGTAGAGTTACAAGATGACAAATTAAAAATAAAAAGCATGCTTAAAATATAACTGCCAAAACATTAGAGCAATCTCTCTTGGCATGCAGCCAGAGGTCTTAGAAGGCATCCTGTCTGTTACTAATCTAAACTAACTGGTGGGAGCCTTGCCCAGCTTAGTGAAATAGCAACCTGAGGCAGAACAAGAAAAAATCCACTAAGAAGAGGAAAGAGACAGGTTGTGAGAGAAGAAGTGGACAGGAAGTTTCTAAAATAGGAGGAGAGAATGTACATTAGAGGAGGGTGGAGTGAATAAATGCGAATAGTGTGCTGCTTGAGTTGTGAGACGGGGGATGGGGCTCCTAGGATGTGACTCAGACTCCCTGTCAAAACCAGCAGGGAGGGGACCTGATGAGAAAAGGGGTAGAACGGAGGAGAACAGGGGTGGAGTGGGGGAAAGAAAACCCGGCCCCTCTTACGCCACCCCTACTCTTTGGCATTCAGCGTCAGCAAAAACCCTAATGTGATCAAGATGGAAGTTGTCTTTGGACTTTTCACTGCTCCCCGGCTTTCTGCCTGCCTTTGGGGGCTTCACTGCCTTTTGGACAGTTTTACAGCGCAGATACTGACTGGAGTTCAGAAAATGGCTTGCAGAAACCAAGCCTAAGGACTGCTTGCAAAATAAAACGGATAAAACGTCACTTAAAAAGAGATGGATTCATATTTCCCAAACAAGTTTGCACTGCTTTTGGTGGATGAATGAAAAGGCAACTTGCGAAACATTTCTGGATAACTGTAGTGGAAGCAATTACTGGATCTATCATCTATTTCTTGGATTATCACCTGGTGTTTAATTACTGACTATACAGCTACTGGATTATATTGTAAATACCTGTGTCATCATTGGAGAATTTACAAAAAGTAGGGTAAACGTTGTTACTCCGGCATAAAATATCTGAAATGTATGAGGTGTCAGTTTTGCTATCGGTTTGAGGGCAAGTAGAAGGAGCAACTGCTTTGGGACATTTCTTGTAACCTCCCTTACTAAACTAATATCCAGGAGTAGATTCATGCCAGAGGGTGCAGATGGCATTTAGTATCATCTAGCGCTTCTCCTGAGGAAACAAAAGGTAAAAAGTGGAGAAAATGTACTGCTCGAGAAAGATGTGTTGAAAAATTGACTGAGACTGAGCACAGTGGGGCACTAACTGTCATTTTCAGTTTTAACTCCCTTTAGTTACATCACTCTCATTGTTGTAGATGTAAGTACAGAATGACGGTTAACCAACACCCTGCTATTTTTAGACCACCCTTTACACAGTTAAAGTTAATGTGTAATATATTTTTGTAAAGAAAAGGGCATTTTTGGGCCTTTAATTCCACACGACAGATGAAGACATGAAAGGGGAGAAAGAGAGTATATGAAATGCAGCAAAGGGCTGCAGATCAGAGTCAAACCCGCAGCCGCTGCGTTGAGTAGTAAACCTCTATATATGTGCACCTGCTCTACCAACTGAGCAACCCGGCCACAAGGTTTGCAGTGTAAATTTGACAAACTGGTGTGGTTATAGTTCCCCACAGATTTAAAAAAAAAAGTAAATAAGGGACATCTA
Organism: Percina caprodes; assembly: GCA_013375575.1. Lineage (NCBI taxonomy): Eukaryota > Metazoa > Chordata > Actinopteri > Perciformes > Percidae > Percina > Percina caprodes. The sequence continues at coordinate 980,257 of JABXJD010000011.1, read as the reverse complement.
CATTAATCTTAATGTTTTAGAATCTGGACAGCTTTGTTGGTTTTATTCCTGGAAGCTTCTTAACACTTCTAAACAACTTTTGCAGTTGGCATGTTGTAATGTAAGATTTGAAATACCTCTGGTTGCCAAAATAATCCTGTGTTAGATTAGCATAACATAGAAGTCTTTTTTTTTTCTGCAGAGCTAGCAGAATTTATACTTTCCAAGGAATTGTGAATGCTTTATATCTACGCCCCTCTTGAACTTCCACTCAATACTCCATAGCTGTTTACTTTAAAAGTGAAAAATGGTTTACCATATTGTCATCTGCATATTTGGTTACTGTCCATTCATAACTTGCGAAAACTGGCTTTTTCTTATCCCCATTTCTCTTCTCACTTGCAGTAGATCTGGTTCTCCATTTTTGCCCGCCATCATAAGCATCTCTATGGGATAGCGCTGGCTGTCCACCATGCCAGTAGCCATACGCAAAAGAAGTTGGGAGGAGCATGTGACTCATGCTTCAGGATTACAGTACAGCTATGATGATCTGGACCTGGTCTGCTGTCATGGGGTTGACAGCGAGGGGGCTTGGATGGGAGCAGGGGCTTCCAAACAAGGTCGACGGACTAGGTGTGCCTCCATGCCAGAGAGTTGCCACCAACTGCCCACAGAGGAGCTTTGTCAGACACTTGAGGTGCCAGGTTCTGTTGTGAATGATGATATTGGACCAGAACAGTTGAAGACAATGGACCGTGATGGAAAAGTCCCACTGGATTTGCGGGAAGAGTCAAGTGATTGCCCTAATGAGTTGGTTCACATTAATATCCCCCAAAGGGCCTTTGAATCAGAACATCTCCACATTGGGAAGTCTGGAGAATTTCACTGTAACTCAGACAGTAAGATGTCCAGGGAAAATATTTCTTGTGCAACTGATAGCAGTAGTCACAGTGAGAAAACTATAAATGGTGAATGTGAAGTTGGCACAGAGAGTAGCCAGATTCACAAACTCTGCAATGACGATAATGTCTTTAAAAGTCCCCATATCTCACGTGAAGAGCAACAATGCATCTCTATCTCTTCAAACAATGGGCCTCCAATGTCTGGATCTGCTGGTGAACAGTCTGGCAAACTTCCAAATCGTCAGGAAACAAAGGAGAGCCATACAGAGGGTTACAGCCAACCTCCTGAAATCTCTGAGGTTGCACTGAAACAGTCCTCTGCTGCTGAACTGGAACCTCAAACTGACCTTTCAGATGTAGAGGAAAATGAGATTTCCACCTCTGGCCATGCTGATGCAAGTGTAACCTTACCTGTTGATGTGCTTCACAGCTGGGTTAATGTGATGGAGAGTGGTGGTGTTATGTCACAGGCTAACAAAACTGTGGAACCAGTTGTGACTTTAGTTATAGACGAAGCATGGGACAAAGGAGTAACTGAAAAACGGAGCGCAGATTCTGCTGACCAGCTGGATGGATTAAATTACCCAGAAACTCTAAATAAAAATACAGAACTTAAACATCACTCAAGAGACATTCAAGGGGGAGAGCAAGATCAACATGACTGCTATGGAGTATTGGATCAGGCTCATGGTTGTGAAATATCCCACCAGACATTGTTGGAACAGCAGCATAATGTTGAAATGAAGGCGATGAACTGGCCTCAGGGAGAGGAAAGTGCACAAGCAGAAGGCAGCAAGAAAGCAGCAGAAGTCAGGTATGGGCCAATCACATCATCTAATATCTGTTTCATAGATCAGTGTTGCTATATGACAGTTAACAGCATTGAGTCATTTGAAACACTGGACATTGGATATTCACAAGGAAACCCCATACAGACAAATATTACTCAGTGTACAGACCGATACGTGGAAACGACTACCTCTGTAAGTCAACCAATGGAAAACACTGATGAAAGCTCAGTGTCTAAAGAGTTGGCTTGTTGTGAGGATCAAACCATAGCCCAACAGTTGGAAAATAGAAGTTTAATATTGGATACTACTCCAGAAGTTAGCCACGTTGAGCAAGATGACACCCCTGTACTGGACTCTCAAAAGGACATTGCCTCAGATTTCACCCCAAATCCACATGTTGAGCACTCCAATATGGAGGATAAACATGCATCTACTGAGCAGCACACCAAAATCCTGCCACCATGCCCAGCAGAGGTCAACGATGAGCTCTCACCAGAAAGACTCCATGGTAACCAAGCCTCTGGTTGTTACCTCAGTGAGTCACCTGTCCCTGAGGTGGCAGATGGTCAGAGGGAACATCACAGGCCAGGAGCCACAGTCTCTAGAATGGAGGACCCAGATGTGGCCACACACACAGTTATTTACAGTGACACACAACTTGCCAGTCCAGTTTTAGATGGAACAAATGAACCTGGAGATCAAAAAGACGACAATGTGGTCAGAGTGCGCATGAGAAAGGTAAGGTTATATTTATATATAGATATAGAAGGAATGCAGTGGATCATTAATTTTGTTTCTGTGTAGTAATCACAATTCTTGCGCTTCAACACCTAAAAATTAAGTTCCATTTTTTAAATGAACTGACACGCATATACAGTACAGCCCACAAATGATTTTTGTCCCACACTCTGGCAAGCGTCTCGGAAAACAATGACTTCACTCTCACATGCTTACAGATCTGTGAGTGGGGGGATCTGTGAAATGTTTTGCTCTTTCTCAACCGCTCATTGCAAAACAAGTTCCTAAAAGGGCATGGAGACTATCACAGAGAGGGGACTGGATGCTCAAGTAATCTCTGGGGTGAAAAGCTTAAACTGCTCTCTCCAGAAAATACTGTATGTTGTATACTATTTATACACTGCTTGCTAGACTGTACTTGTTGGGTACAGTAAAGTGCCAAAAACGTAATAAGCAGTTCATGGATTTGGGCTCATTTGAAGAAAGCAATTGCCTGAGAATAGACACAATATTTATTCACTGTTAGTAGTTGCAGTGTTGGCTTTTTTGGAATGACAACAAGAAATCCATTATTTACAATGCAGGGTGCAAAGCAGGCATATTGTTTAGACAAGTACCATATTGTGGAAAGTTTGATCCTTGTGATAGCTGAAGACGATCACCCGCCGAACAGCGACTCTTAAAGAGTTTAATATGAAAATTCTTGTATAAGTATTAAAGGAACAAGTTAATCAGTTATTTTCTGAGGTTTATGCATTCCTGTGATAGAATATAATGAACAGTGTGCTACACTGAAGCATTAGTAGTGTCTTGTTGGTCAGTGAGTGGGACGTGGGTTTATATAACTTGACAATGTGCTGCACTGGTTATGACGGGTAGTACCGTTTGGTCAAGTTCAGTTGTAGACTGTGTTTTATACTTGCTCTAATGTATTTTCAATGTATTAGCACTGTATGTATTCCCACACGGATAATGTGTCTGTCATGTCATGTGTCATGCTGTTTCTTATACACACTACCAAAGCCCCCTTCCAAAGTAGAATAACATAAAAATCTTTTAATAGAAAGCATGGCATGAGCGATGATGCTGAGTGAGTAGCATATGCGACAAGTTGCAGTGTTGGCAACACTCTGGTTGTATCTGTGTTTCTAACAAGCCTTTGAGTTGGGTAAACCCAGATATTTTCATGTATTATCACTTTTGTTATTTTGACATAAATTCTATGTGTGCATGGAAACTTTGCAGGCCCTCTCAGTCATAACCAATGTTGACGTCACTGAGTCAGCTGCCAAAAATGTGAGATCACAGTCTGGCACTACTTTCAGTCTTAGGATGACTTTCAACTTTTGGTTTAAATGGTTGAAAAAGCTAGCTCCTCAAGTTAAGGAGTTCAGCCATTAAACTGGAAGGCGCCAAAGCAAATCATCCACCATATGGTGATAGCTTGCCTCTATTTGACAGCACCACATGGTTTTTACCAAGGGGTTTATTTACAAACTGTATACTGCCAGTATACTAAGAAAATATGCTTTAAGGAAGGTAATGAGGACGGTAAAGAAATGACACAGTAAAAATGAACATTATAAACCACAAGGGAGGTAACATACTGTATTTAGCATAAAGAAAAATGAGAAGAAGCTCTTGAATATCATGAAGGAAAAAACAGAACTGATGTTATTATCTCTGAGTGGAAAATGGCAACAGAATCCTTGAAAAATCTCTAATAAGATATTGTACAAACAAATGATTATGTCCCCAGTAAATCATGTTGTTGTTGCAGATTCAATTTGTAAAATGAACCCATCTGGTTTGCATAATGGCTTATTAATGGCAGATGACAGATGAGCCTGATATTGGGCTTTGTTTCTGCGTTTATTTGTTATACAACAAGGCATTATAAACTCCGGGCCCAACCTTCAGTTTTATTTATTAATCATGCCCATGCTTTTGGTCACTGTTTACAAATGAGCTAGGCCTACCTACATTAAGCAGAGCGTGTGCGCAGTATTTTGATGCATAATCGTCTGCATACTATGTTTAGCTCAGCAGAGAAAGAGAAGCTCAGTTTAATGGACAGGTCTGAGAAATGGGATGCAGGCCACTGGGTATAAGAGGGGGTTTGAAAAAGAGAGCTAGGGAAGGGGTTTAAGAGTTCAAACAGTGTGGGAACTGTCTCCCATCTCAAAAAACAGGAAGCCAAGAGGAATGTAACAGAAACCTCAAAAGATGGGAAAGAGAGAAAAGAAACCTTCTGAGAACACCCAAACCACCAGAATGCCCCCTAAAAATGTTGCCTCTGTGAGGCGCCTGATATTGCACTGCACTTGTTTTTTACTCTGCTGTTTTGTGGTTGTTATTGCCATTTCGAGCCAGATGCTTTTGTTCATTCAGTGTGGCCTCGTAAAGAAGTCATTGTTTTACAATGATACAATGCCTTATTGTGATACTTTGCCAAAGAGGCAGAACGTAGTGATGTGCACTGCCACTGGCTAGGAATGCCAATGAATGCATCAATGTGAGACACATTTCCATGAACACATGGCCCTCGATGTCTATTTGCTCTCTCGGCAAACACAACAGGAACTGCTTTTGACAGGCTAATTGGGCACTAACTGGAAAATAAAAGTCATAAGACGTTAATAGGGATGGAGCAGGGAGCCATGCGCACGACTGGAGCTGTAGCTTGTTTATCAAAATGCAGATTCTATCTAGGATCCATAAAAACTGTCAACCTCACACACATTAGCATTAGTCACTGCTCATATGAATGTTGTCATCTGCATACACCCATTGTAAACTTAACGAAAACAAGATCAAGCCACATTAGCCCCCTCACAGAATATGTTTCTGCCTTACTTTTTCCTACATGAAACAATAAGATTTCTCTCTAATGTCTCCCACCTAAGAACAGACACAGTGCTCGAAAACCAGACCCACATTCACATGCCTCTATACCATTGCACCAACATACAATCACAGTGGCTGTGTGACCAATGAGCTCACCCTCATAAAGCTTTTAACAGGTCTGTTAGGAGAGATTGTGACAAGGTTTGTTTGGGAATAATGAGCCAGCCGTGTGATTTCTTGGGGTTCTTCTCTTGGGAGAGAAGCTCAGACAGAGAGCCACACCCGGAGCCAGGATAAAAGACATGCAGAAGGAAATAGAAGCATATACTCTGTTCTCCAAAAAGGGATTTTTACAAGTTTTTGAACTTCAGACAAGGGTTTATATCGCAGCAAACAAAACAAGATTGAGGGATAGCAAACAAGGACAGAGTGGTAGGTGGAGTGTGGAGGTGTGCTGGATTGCATGTTATTTAGCTTGTCTTACTGGAGACACACCACCTGAGGTCAGTGTCAGACTTGTTATCACATCGTTAGAATAGATAATTGAACCCTGCAGATTAGAGGACTAAGAGAAACATGTTAAGAAGTCATATGATTAAAAACTGACCAGAGATGGTACCAAAGAGATAAAAGCAGAGGAAACAACCGGGACTAGCCTATTTTAAGTGCAGAGCAGAGAAGGATACAGAAGAGCAGAAGGTTAAAGTGGCTCGATAAGAGTTCAGCAGCAGTTGAAAAGGAAGGGGAAAGGACAAGGGAAAGAAAGAGCATAGAGCTCCTCAATTCTTTTGGCATGAAGGGCGTCAAGAGTCAATTTGACATTACTTTTGAGAAGTTATAAAAAGATATTTTTGTTATTTTTAATAAGATTATGCTATATTACGGATCTTGGTCACTGGGGAGGCCTTGGAAAAAAGTAAAGCCAACAACTATGGGGTGGGTTGAGATTAGCTAATTCTGATGTCTTCCAAGCGAACCTCTCTGCATCCTCTATATTGATCTATATAACTACTGTATATTGATAATACACCGCCCACTTGGTTCAGTTTGCAATATTGTTGTGCCATACAGATCAGCAGGCAGGCAACAAGCTGATGAAGCTATACAATTGCCAGCTAGTGTTTTCCTCTGTATTTCTCACTAAATGATAGCGATTATAGAAAGAAAAGGTTGTCACCCTCCAGACAGTTGCTATCCCTGATGTTTCTCAACAAAATGTAGCCCGAACTGGAATTACTGTAAATAGATATGATCTTAATTACTGATGTAATTCCGCCGGAAGTCCCTCTTTTTTTCTGTGGACTAGCCTCCGCAGCGCTCTGGACGAAGGTCTCTGCGAGACTTGTAGCCAGGGAGACAAATGTCATCCTGTCCAACTTTATGTAGTCCTTTTCTACCTTCATAGACAAAACGCTTTACAATTTGAGCTTCAGTGTCTCTACTACACTTATGAGCTCAGTGCAAAGGTAATTTATTTATTTATTTATTTGATTTGTCTCTATTTAGCGTGAACATGCTTGTCTGGACTCAATGGTGTTGCTGCTGATGAAGCTGGACCAGTTGGACCAGGAAATTGAGAATGCCCTCAGTGCCACCTCCTCTATGAACAGCACGCCAACCCTCCATCGAAGACAACTCATGGTACACACCTGCATGTTACCTTGCTGGATTTAGCTGCAGTTTCTACTGCAGTTCAAAAAACCACTATAAAATAAGTGTATTGCACCCAGTGGTTTCAGAAATTACTTTCATTTATTCTTTCATGTCTTCCATACCTACAGTATTCTTATCTGGTCCCTGTGTAATGTGCTTTGCATTTATAAAACCTATGACGTTGATCATCTTTGAAGAAATAGACTTAGACTTAGCTTTATTAATCCCTTTGGGATGACTCCCGCAAGGAAATTAAAGTGAATACTGAAATAATACTGAAATATTAGAGGAACGCTCTAATTTGCTCTTTGCACAACAATGTAATGCTTACATATTTTTCTTTAACCTGTGCAGGAGTTTGATTTAGGATCTGTGCCAGAAGCATTACAAAACCCTCCACATCTTCACGCTGCTGCCTCTACCTCAGGACCTACACCAGCCCTTGGAGCAAAGCCTAAGAGTGGGGTAAGATAGAAGCTTTTTCCTTTTATCTAAACTGATATGGCCAGGTTTGTGTGTCTCCATTTTTAAAGTATGAATGTTAATCTTGCAATATTTACAGTTTTTTAAAGTGCCCTGCCACACAAAACCATTTTTACTTGCATTTGTTTTTTTATGTTGTGAAGGTGAAAATTACCTGCTACCTCCTCTGTCATCTCTAGCCACTGAAAAGAAAATCAGGCCAATTACAAGAGCTGGTCAGACAGACAACATGTTGCCTGAGCTCATTACTATTCATGAATCCAGTTGCACTGGGTAAAGGATGCTGATAGCCAGGCTCTCCTTTGGCTAGCTGTTAGCAGGCGTTCTGTACCACACTATAATGGTTTGAAACAAGGTAACCAAGGCATTTTTTCCACACAACAATATTACAGAGTCCATGGTAAAACTTTAGACATTACCACAAAGTAATGAAATATGTGTGACAGGGCAACTTTAAAGTATCCCAGAGAGATCCAAAGGAATTGGGAATTATATACTTTAATAAAACTAATTCAATTCAATTTTATTTATAGTATCAATTCATAACAAGAGTTATCTCGAGACACTTTACAAAACTACACCTCCAAATTAATTTGGATGATTTTAAGACCTTGAAACATCAGTTGTGAATACTTGAAGCTGTCATTTGCATAGTTTTTTAGTTGAGCATAGAGCTACTGTTAAACAACTTTTAGGTTTCCAATAAAACAAAATTTTTTTCTCTTACTGGTACAAAAACCACAACCAGGACACAGAAGACACACACACACACACACACACACACACACACACACACACACAGAATTGAATCCCCCAATTGTAGGAATGTCCTCCAGCACTTAGGGCTTAGCCAAGCAGACGGTAAAACTCTATAATTAGCTGGTTCCAAAGATCTAGACCCCTTCACCCCAACAAAGGGGTCAAAAGGGAGGTCTGGGGGTAAAAAGCCAGGCCAGGGGGGAGCGAGTGGGGGACACACTTCAAGTGAGACATGCGTCTTCAAACCTCTTGCTTGCTCACTTAATTTCTTTGTCAACTTTGCTTTGCTATTGCCTCCAACGAGGGCAAAGTGAACAAGGCCGGTAGACAGCAGACTGACCCTTTACAATAGTTTGAATTTAAATGTAAAAAAACCAATGCTTTTAGACACTTTATCTCATGATGTAATGATGCATAATAGGATAACCCTAAATGCCGAACAGGATGTTCATTTCTTTTTTTTGGCGATACATTTTTTTATTTAAACAAATAAGCAAAAGTGCAAAACATTGGTCTAGATGAAAATTTACAGAAAAGTACACTACACATACCGAAGGGCACCTTTTCCACAATCCTTCCTTGCAATCAAATGTTTTCCGAACAGGATGTTATAACAGTTATCTCAGTTAAACTCTTATCTACTTAGAACAAAACATTGCAACCTGTGGAAATGTCAGAATTCCTTGATGAAAAGTATGTCTCACATTCTTGAATTATCTCTCGCAATTCCTTGTTGACATTGCTTTGTCTTGCTGCACGTCACAACTCTTATGCTGTCTCAAAAAAAGCTACATTTACTCGTGTGACAGTTACTTTAAGGGACACAGAGCAACATGCTCAATGATGTGCAATGCATAAAGTCTGTGGCCAACTGTTTCCACAACCTCCATTCCTGCAGTACTAAGCTCACTAAGCTTGGGTAAACAGTGCTTTCTCTGCACCTAATAGGAGGCTTTTTACAGTGGAGACCTGCGGGGTGATTGATTGAGGCCAAAGAGATGATGACTTCATGAAGGGGATTCTCAGTGGTTAATAGTTGAAGTGATTGTTGAGTCCTTATGAACTTCAAGTGTTGGGATGCCCGCTTAATCTTTTTAGCTAGACAATACAAATCCTTTAAATGATGTGAACACAAGGCATATGTGAGGAGGAACCAGGGTTGAGGTTTTGATTTAACATTACAACAGTTGTGTTTTACAAGATGACAACATACATAGTATAATAGATTATTCAAGAACAGAATAATTACTATACATTGTTATTATATAAAAATACTACTCAGTTGTAATTACAGGAAAGGTAGTTTGTAGAGTCCTAATATTACTGTAAAATGTTTGCAGAGCAAATGTATTATATATATATATATATATATATATATATATATATATATATATATATATATATATATATATATATATATATATATATATATATATATATATGTATATATATATATATATAATTACCAGAACTGCACACAATACAAGAAATACAATACCACAAACTACAGTCTCAAAACTTCTGAACAAGTTTAATCTACACCTCTCTGACACATTGTTGTTGCCTGGGTCCAGACCTTTAAATCTGTCCACTCCACATAGTTGGCTGATGAAGACGTAAATGGAGATTAACTAGTTGACAATAATGTCTGATATCAAGCAAACAGTGTTGACAAAGGCTAAACACAACAATCAGATCATACACTGAAAACAAACAAACAAACCTGTTGTTCAAAAATGCCTAAATCCAAGCAAATGTATATATACAAAAACCATGAAAATATGCATTTCCACATGTTGCCTTGAAATTGTCTTGACATCATTCCTAACAAGAAGGTATTTGCAAGTTTACTCAGGATGGCAAACAACATATATCTTTTTGGCAAGCGAATGCGCAACTCATTTTACACCTACACAGAAATTGCTACTGCACTCCTTTGATTTTATGAGCATAGATAAAACAGACAATAGTATGCGGACCTATTACAACACAACCGTGATACTGTATATTAAGTACCAAGATAAATATATCAATGCAGAAGTCATTTCGAGGTTCAAATCTGAAATTAGGGCAGAAAGTAAGACCAACTGACAGTTGTTTGTTCTTATTTTACTAAAAGAGTAACTTAAGACTAAATTCACTTTTTCGAGAAAGTAAATTATGTGTAGTCACTTTATTACACTATCAATTGAATCCGGGCCAGTGCTGTGGTGTTAATTCAACCCAGTAATTCTTTCCTTCAGACCAAAGCAAAGACATTTATTTTAGACAACTATTACTGGTATTATAAAAAAAACTATTACTGGTAATAGCCTTGGGGGGACTGAAGTCACTGTCACTGCTTTCAATGTTGGTTGGGGAGTCACGCTTAAAAACAGAGGTACATATGTAACAGCAGTTGTATGAACTTTGGATGACCGCAAGATGTGGATCTAGGCATTAAACCTCAGAAAGCGTTGGTGTAGAAAGTCAGGGGGAAAGAAATGTGACTGTCTTATCCTGTTTCTTGCTGATGATTACAGAGGAATGGTGTGTGTGTGTGTGTGTGTGTGTGTGTGTGTGTGTGTGTGTGTGTGTGTGTGTGTGTGTGTGTGTGTGTGTGTATTTTGATATTGGTTAGGTGTTTATCATTGTGTATTTGCATTCCTTCCACCTTACAATGGATTATGCAAGAGGTAACTGGTAGTTGTGTTCTTAGTATCACTCTAACACTCCTGGCGCTCAGTGTAACACTGGTGTGATTGTACCGAGCACATCCTTGTGCTGTACTGTTTGTTATGTATCAATGATAAATGTGTAGTATGTTACTGTGTACGTTGGTGATGAGTGGACTTTCAGTTGACGTGTATCATTCACTCATTGTTGTGTATAAGGCATTGGGTTCAAGTGAATAGATTCTTGGCTCTTGCTGGTTTAGCTGGTGGCTATTGTTAGCCATCAGCAGGTGGCTGTTATTCTTGCAACAAATTAGGGGCTAACATCTAGCGGATGTTGTGCCACAGCAGGTGTTTATTTCTCTTGGTGGAACTGCTATTCTTTGCCCCCGAGTGTTTTTGTTGGCAGGTTTCTATTACTTGCTTAGTGTAGCAGGTGTCTTGCCATGTTATTTAATTTGCATTGTTGTGTTGCAACAGGTGGCTGTTATTTGGTTTATAGACTGATGTTTATCTATTGATTTGGCTGTATATTATATTTAGAGATGCAACGATTACTTTCATTATTGCTCAATCTGCTGATTATTTTTTCAATTGATAAATCATTTGGTCTATGAAATGTCAAAAAATAGGGAAAATTTATGAAGCTTAAGGTGAGATTGTCAAATGTCCTGTTTAGTCTGACTAACAGTCCTAAACCAAAACAGTCAGTTTACAGTCACATAAAACAAAGAAAAGTAGAACATATTCACACTTGAGAATCTGAAACCAAGGATGTTTGACATTTTGGTCAGAAACAAATTACTATTATTAAGATGATTATTGTTTTTTCCGATCAACTAATCGGTTAATCGAATAATAGTTTCAACTCTAATTATATTCTCTCACTGAAAGATTTCATTCTTTGGTGTATTAATTTCCAATTTTGAGTAGAGTAGTAAAGAATTTGTAAAATTGCATGTCATGGTATTAGCTGTCATCGATTTGGCTTTATTTTGTCACTAATCTGTTGTGACAAAATAAAGTTGTGCATGGTGTGAGAGCCATTTGTTATGTGACTCTATTTTTAGAGTGGCTGCAGAGGATGTGCCAAGCCACAGAGGAGGGTGGAGGCTGCTGACCCCTGACCACCTTCCTCTGAATGTTACAGAAGGAAACAACATATCAGTCACCCTCAGCGCAGTGTTCTTACCAGCAAGACATACTCAGAATCCCCTACAGACCTCAGTTACTGAACCAGGCACAGACCATGGCTGTCTGTTAAATTTAGCACAGGGGTGTTTTACATGTCATGCATGCACTGTATGGTGACAGAGAAGGCGCTGCCCTATCGTCTTTAGTTAACATTTCATAACAGGGCAACCTTTGACCCTTTGTTTGGATCTGTATTTTGTCTCCACAGCAACACTTCTTCAAACACAACTTCTGTCATCTCCTTAGGTGGTGTTGCCGCTGTTTGACAGGGAATTCTGAAAATACCAGATGTCTGGATATTTGGAATTTTCATGTCTGGATTCATGGGATTTTTGTCAAAATGATTGATTGAGAGATATTTTTATTTCAGAATGATGGACTGACTTTATTTCCTATCAGTTGGTTATGTATCTACATAGCTCTTTATCATACTGTAGTTTGGTGGACAATAGAAGTGCTGTGGGTTGCGTGCTAAGGTCGCTAGCAGATCTCTGCTCTGTCCTTCCTCCGTGTTCCGGTTTGGCAGCCTCAAAGTTCCCCCAAACATCCTTTATCCAAACCACACCTTCTCAATGTCCCAGAAAGATAAAAGACTCAATATTTAGCTGTTTTCACTGCCTTTTATTTATCTCTACATTTGCTCTCACTCTCTCTCTTTATCGCTCACACATTCCCATCCTAGGTCAATAACACTGTATGCACAACATATGCAGCAGGCATAATTATGTTTCCCTCCATTCCACCCACATATTTGGCTTAAAGACTGTAGTAGGCCATAATGAGTCAGGGAGCTATGAAACCAACCGCCATTCAGTCTGACAAGGGCTGCCAGCAGGCAAAATTACGAATCCCACTATGGCCACGCCAAGTGCCGCAATACGAAACAGCTCAATTGGTTGGGGTTAGGCATTTCACCTCGAGTGGTTAAGGTCAAGGTTAGGGGATTGGTCAGGGGATGGGACCTGTCATGTAAACATGGACACTTGGCCAATAGTAGTGTGTGAATGCTATTGAAGGGCGGGTCTTGGCGTCGCCACAGTGGAATTTGTAATATCGCTGCCAGCAGTGGCTCTGGTCATGGCCGCGCTAGCCGTGTTGCTGTCATTGTCCCCAAGCTCACTCTGTTGAGCTCAGCCGTAACAAGGAGACAAACAGACCTGCTGTGGGTTTGAAAAAGTGGGCTAGAAAAAAGAAAAGGCTTGTGTTTGAAGCAGGATGTAGAAAATAAACTTCACCTCAACCCCCACAAGGAAATCTTGTTTTTCCTGTGGATTCAAGGCTATAGCTGTTTCATAAAGCATTCCAAGAACAGCTTAACAAGACAGACCCACATCAAGATGTTGTGTCTGGGAACTCCCCATTGGCAGGGCTCAATCTGAGGGGCGGGATAAATGGTTGTCTTTCAAATTATTTCTGCACGCAATAGGATAGCACTACAACCAACCAGCGCAACGCTAATTGATAGATTAAACTTTTGCCGTATCCAGCCGGCAAAACTCCAAACACATCTTCCTTTTTTAAAACTGACTGTGCCGTTCTTTGTTCTTTTCTCAAAGAAAAACTTAACTTGGAGTCACGGCTAAAGCCGATTTGAAAGATTGCTGTTCGCCCGCAGCAGCACCAGCCATCTTTGTTTTCACGTAGCAGGGAATTCACATGAAACCGTCACAACTCTGCTGTCATTATGTTAAGCCCGCCCACTGACTTTATACGATGGGATTGGCCTGACTAGAGTTTGGTTTTCCAGCTCGCAAGCCAATGGAGAGTTGCTAGACTGACCCTGGCTGCAAATTACATTTGCTGCTGCTACGGTGTGTCTAGATTTCTAGGGTAGTAGAGAGAAGGATATACTGAATAAATATATTTAAATTTTCTTTTTTTTTTGTAGTTGGCAGAGTATCATAGAAAACAAACCAGAGCACAAAGCCAAAGCATGCCATCATGAAATGTATTGAAATTGTCCACAAGTATCAGCCTAACTCTGTATTTATACTGAACATTTTCTCAAAATGGATTTGAGCTATAATACACTTAATTATTTGACAGAATACGTTTTCTGTTTTAGCATCTTTGTGGAAATCAAACGTCACATAAATCTGTTTACACCCCTGTGTTCTATGGCAACTCTCTGTTGGTTTTTATGACAACATACTCCTAAAGCGCATATGATTTACTGGTTCAATATGTTTTTTGGTACTTTTAAACTTGAATCATATTTTTTCATCTAACATGAAAACATCACTCTGCTATGTTTTTTGCTAACGAGTCGTTGAGAGTGTTAAAAGCACGCACTGAGTCAATTACATTCGGAGACAGTAAAAAGGGCAGGGAATAGTTGCAGGATGATGGTACTTGTTGACAGTAAATCTTACCGATGACAGGCATCTGGAAACACCCCTGCAGCCAGCTAATAATAAACCCACATATATCACAGAATGAACAAACCAAATGCACTCACAGAAGCACACACATTTATTAGATGCTGAAACATGTACAAAGGAATTCATTGTTAAACCAGGTGCAATTTATTCAACACTTCCTAGCAAACATTGGTCAGACGGTGGCGTCATAAACGACAACTTGGTTATGAGGTGGACGGCCAGATAGTAAAAAAGTGGCAAAGCAAATGTACGAGTGTGTTTATGTTTTTTGTTTTAATTCGACATTTTATGGACAATTGTTTTGGTTGTGAAATGGTTGTGATGAGACGTCCATTCCACTACCAAACCCAGCAAACGTTGAAACGTCTTGTTTTGGTTTTAAAAATATTTCCAAAGTAAAAGTTTTTATTTTTTATAATGTTATTGTGGCATGTGAAACTGTACATGTGCACAAAGTGTGTTTACAGTTGGGTTACCCAGCAGTCAGTGCTCCACTGCAACATCTAAATGCAGTGCCCTCTAAAATAGACAAAACTGTGACCCAGCAAGGTCTCGTCCACTGGTCCTTCTGGAAAGTCAATAAGCTGGGTGTCTGCCACATGGCTGCTATGGGGCCCCGACAGTCTTCTACAGAGGACAGTCTAATCTGTCTGTGTTGTTAACCCCCTCTCTTCTTTCTCCCAAAAATGTCAGCGGCTAATCCACAGGCTAGCATTGTTGGTGCAGTTGGAATCATAAGACTTATC
This sequence comes from Percina caprodes, assembly GCA_013375575.1. Classification (NCBI taxonomy): domain Eukaryota; kingdom Metazoa; phylum Chordata; class Actinopteri; order Perciformes; family Percidae; genus Percina; species Percina caprodes. The sequence continues at coordinate 965,130 of JABXJD010000011.1, read as the reverse complement.
CCTATTAACTCTGGTTCATAAGTGACAAATTCAACGTGGTGAGCGGGAACAGGTGACACATTTGGTCTCTTAATCAGTGTAATAAGACAGGAGTAGAATAGCATTAATAACAGTTCCATGAGCTTTTTTTGTCAGAATAACCAATAATAGACGATGGATTGATGATGTATCTGGTGTGTCTTTTGTGTGTGATGTTGTTCTCCAGTGTTGGAGAGGTGCTGACCACGACAAAAGTTCAAGTGTGAGGAAATATGGTTGCACACTCAAAGTCAGGCGACTGAGAGTGTGACTGTCTTTCTAAATAGAAACACAAAATACTTCAGTCTACCTTCTGCCCATTGTCTCATCAAGGACCTTGTCTGGGGAAAGGTCGTATGGTCTGCATGCACACATGCTGAAACATTTTATGTTTAGTGAAGTTATACCTGCAGTTGCATAACGATTAACAGGTTACATTAATGTAGCAGGGAGCTCTACCTGTAAGAATGACCTAAGAAGTAAAGTCTGTTGATGATCAGTTTGCCTTTCAGGAGGAAGAGTCTTATGGTCAGACAAGTTAAGTGTTATTCTCTGGATTCTATGGATTCAAAGGGTCAGTTCACGGTTTATGCTCCAGGGGCCGGCACTAAATCCCACCAGACACTGCCTGAAACCAGAAGCCTTCGCTTTGGCTTACACTTGTAAACAAAGGTGTGTGTGTGTGTGTGTGTGTGTGTGTGTGTGTGTGTGTGTGTGTGTGTGTGTGTGTGTGTGTGTGTGTGTGTGTGTGTGTGTGTGCCCGCCCGTGCGTGCATGCGTGCATATACACTTTTCTCACTCTCTTTCAGACTCAAGGTTAAGTGAGAGAATAAGGCCTCGGCTGGCGGTCTGAGTGTGTGCGTTAGTGCACAGTGTGTATGGTAAAAGCATACTAAACACTGAAATTACACCCATTCATGCTATAGTTTTCTCCTTAGCATTATACAAGATGTCAGTACATGTTACTGAGACATTTCCAAATGTCATCAGAAGTTGTTTTCTTTTAAATAGCTGTTAAATCCAACATCTGGACGCTAATATACATTTTCTGTAGGAAATGTTCCAATGCATCATTACACCAAGCCATCACATCACTTCCTGTTGACACACTTCAAGTGTGACATATGGAAACTATTAAAATGTGAAAAGGGGATCCGGGAGAAAGTAAGGAGTGGGGGGTGGACTTTTCCTCAAGGAGAAAGCTAAAAAGAACTGGTTTCCCACGTTTGCCTGCACACGTGCACTCAGGGGTCGACAGAGCATGGAGAATAAATTCTTTTATAAGTGCAGGGCAGAAAGAGCACATTCATGCCAGTCAGAAATGAGCTCCAGATAACATATCCAAAGGCCCTGGACAGGCATGCACTTGCGCACGCACGCACGCACACACACACACACACACACACACACACACACACACAATGTCTCTCTTCCCTCTATCACACAGTTACTTTATACGTCTAGTGCCGGAGCCGCCAGCTTACCTGACCATAAGCCATCTGCACCAATTTAGCCATTTGCGTTAAGTGGTGGAGAAAAAGGTTTGGGTTAGCCTGAGCCCCCTAATCCTTGGCCAGCACAGACCATGGGTGGTCACACACATACACACACACAGACACTGCAGCTGCAGTGCAAGAGGGGGGCTGGGGATGAGAGGGTGGCGGTGAGGTTGAGAGAGGCATGGTGGACTGCTTGGAATTATTGTGCAATAGCCACATGACGATTGTTTGCTTAATATCTCTGACTAACTCACCTACTCAGAAGCATGTGCACACAGCTATACACAATGCAGAATTAATAAAAAATGATAAATTGTTACAAGGGCTGTGTATTGAACCTCAATGTTTTTTATTTGGTACCAAATATGAAACCAAATATTTGAGTTTTATACTCTTTGTTATTTAGTCTTTCAGATTTTTTGTGATTTAAAACTCCACCAGTGAATTAGATGGAACAAACTCATGCTGTGCAGCCCTACTTTGTTCAAACCTTCAGCGCATTATTTAAACTTCTAGTGTGGTTCCCAAAATTTGCAAAGATATGTTTGGCTGAATTTGGGTGAAATGTGTCTAATATTATGAGCAAGACATGTAGAACATTTCCATTGAATGTGATAGTAAAGCCGTAGACTACATGAATTCTTGGGTTGAACATTGCACTCAATGTAAAATCATGTATGAGCTGTAACAACATGATACACAATATGTTTGGTACTGTCAGACAAGGATGGTTTTAACAACCCTAAAATAAATGGGAAAACTGAATGTAATGTTATCGGACGTGTTAATATGGACAAAGATCATTTCTGTTGCAGAGCCTTAAGGCTTGTGTGGACCAAGATTGTTTTTGTTTCAAAATGGCGTTTAAAAATAAAAATGTAGTAGTATAGATGTAGCTTAAGGTTCCTGCTACAGTAAAGACAAAAGGACCCTACCGTTGTTGTTCATACAGGCACACATGCTTGCAGGCTAACACACACACACACACACACACACACACACACACATGTTAAGCAAACATACTATACCCCATGTGCCCCCCACACAACCCACTTCCAGTAAATTAGTGGCAGTAAATGAGGCAGCTGACGCTTGTGTGCTCTGCAGCCTACAGCTCCCCAGTGGACACCTGACACGGTCCGGACAACCACACACTTTGACAACCTGCAATGTGGCATGCCAGGGAACAGGCTAACATTGGGAAATATGTGATCCTGGTGCTATGAAAACACTGGTACTTGCTGGTACCCTTTCATTCACATTCTTGTTAGGCTCTGTGCTCTCTCACTCACATTTATTCAACTGTAATTGCTATTATGAGGGAAAACAGCATTGTGTAAAGGTGAGATTTACACTGTGTGTAAGTGACTTCATGGGTCATTGACAGGAACCCGGTACAGTGTTTACACAATAGGGAGGGCGCACACCGGTGAACTGAAATTTCTTGTTAGTGCTAAGTGAAGAAGCCACACAGACCTCCTATATTGATTCAATTATTCAAGGCCATTCTTTGTGCAAGTTGTTGAGTTGTAAAATGTAAATATTAAAAATGGGTCAAAATATATATATATATATATATTTTCACTTTTAAAAAAAGGCTAAAAAACTTTGTAAAACAGTTGGGCAATGTAGTTTCTAGCAAATATTACTGAAATGTGAGTAAATAGGGCTTTTTTTGGGGGGGGTCTTATTTCAGTAACTGATTAATACACATTTGGTGAACATCAGTATTTACAGCAGCAGGACAGTTTATGTGTGATTGACTCAAATAAGCTAGAGTGCATGCGTACAAAGTCATTATGGACACCAGCTGCAACAGTGTGGCTAACCGATGTGTTAGATTTTTGATAGGTTTGTAACACAATCAATAAACTGTATCAGGCTTTGGCTTCACAGGCAGTACTTGGTAGGATCTTGGTAGGATGGTGTTGGTTTCGGCCTTTTTATATAATTTGTTTACAATAAGAAAATACATGATGGTGCAGTTGCCAACTATATAGATCATGCTCATTTTAATTCAAACCTGAACTCATTAACGTAAATAAAAATAAGACGTGTGATCTTTCAAATTAGGGTAAACCTTAACAAAAAAGAAAGTGAAGAAAATCACTAACCTTAAATGCAATTGATAAATAGGCAAAAACAAACCAGGTTGTTTGTGTTGTTTTGACTTAATCATACACTATCTACAATGTTTTGCACACAGGGGAGTTGTGGCTAAAAAAGCAGTGTTTATATTACTTGAGTCCAACAGCTGAAACAGCACTGAAAATAAATCTATCTTTGATTTCACCTCACTGTTGTTCTCTTTGTACTAATGATTTACTGACAGAGGAGTGAATAGGAGTATCTGGCTATGGCTTCTCCCTGGTGTCTATTTTGGGTCATTAATCAACAATAAATTATAAAGCTATTTGTCCACAAGGTAATTTTACCTAATTTGTTTCAGAAACAGGGTCCTTGAAATGATTAAATGCTGTTTTTAAATGCTAATCACTGGAGGTCTGTGGCGTCAGACTGGGGGGGAAAAGGGGCTGAGCATCCAGGGCCCTCATATGAGGAGGGCCCAAAAATATGCTAGAATGAATAGCTGTGGATGCGGGGAGGGGCCCATAGAAAATGCCTTTCTACAGGGCCCAGAATTTTGTGCTTTGCCCCTGCTTAAGCAGTAAAAAGTGCACAGTCTGGCTCCATATGCATTTCTCTTTTATTTAGATAAAAATCAGGCCTTCTTTAAGATCAACAATCATGCTGTTTTGCCCATGCACATTATGCACAAATACATGTACACACACGTACAGTCTGTACACACACATACCTCTGCATACGTACCACTAGTGATGTACTTTTAGATTTGGATTTTAGATCAAGTTTGTATGTACAGACAGCTCACCCACTGCTTTTAGAAAATCTGAGTAAAACAGATTAGGATCAAGATAACACTTTACCCAGCATTGATCAGACAACACGTTAGCAAAAACAAACATATTGGATATGTGAGCAGGCATTGGGCCTTTCCTAATTCCCAGATTTGTACCTCCTCAACTCCTTGACTGTTCGATCCTCCGGCTTGTGACCCGGAAATTATTCTCAGCGCTCCATGTTGAAGGACGTCCCAATTCCTAAAATGCACATCGACGAGTGAGGATCAAGCATATGAATACACCTATGAATCCCATGCGGAATACTTCTCACCCATGCCATGTGAACAAAGATACGTGAGAAAAGGGGAGAGAGAATGATAATATCCGCGCCTCCGTGGTTAATCTAACGTTATGGATCGGGCCAGTCAGATCATACAAATTAACATTCTGATTAATGTTGGGTGGGTGAAATAATACACAATCAAGAAGGAAAGTATTATTAACATTTTATAAAATGTGAACATAACAGAGCTGTTGTTGGACAGACAACTTCATTTCTAAGTGCATCTGAGAAGCTCTCAAGGAATAGCAACTTAACCTCACTGTGATTATTTTAGAATCTAAAGGTCTAGTTCTGTTTCCTCTGTCTAGTTTGTAAGTTAGTTTTGTTGCTTTAATATACAACGATATCAGCTGCAGTGGCATTTTAGAAACGTTTACAAGCAGCATCTCTAATCATTAATGTAGGCTAAGTCATTATAGAAAACACTCATATGCTACATCAATACAATATATCGTTTAAAAAGCAACACAGCCTGCTGGGACTGCTGAGGGCCATTTAAAAGTCCACGCAGGTCTCTAAATCTGAGAAAATAATTTGTTCATGTGGGTGGAAGGGGGGAGATGTTAAGCTTAATGGCAGATTCGCTAAAAGAGCCGATCCACGCATTAATAATAGAGTGCGTTTGCGTGTGTTTGTATATAATATAGGCCTAGCCATAGGCTACTGTGTATGTAGGCTATAGGCTATTATAAGTGTGTGTGTGTGTGTGTGTGTGTGTGTGTGTGTGTGTGTGTGTGTGTGTGTGTGTGTGTGTGTGTGTTTTAAATACAACAAATAAAAATGTACGACCCTTGTACTTTCTTATCACGTTTGGCCACGTTGTGAATTGAACTCAAAGTAAAGTATAGAAGTCTATAGAAGTTGGCATGGACATGGTTCTGCTCCTCTAACAGAGAACATAAAATACAATGTATGACAAAACAATGAACAACTGATGCAGTTTTGCTGCACGTCCTATTTAATTGCTATTGCTTTTAATGACAGCTCCGAGGTAGAGATGTCTAGTGTTTTTTAAATGCCTGTTGACTCAGTTCCTCTCTCCTCAAGGCTGTTCCTTGACTCCTAGGCTCGGATCTCCTGTGGGTGGGACTAAGACGCGTGGAGGGGAATCGAGGAGAGTAATCTGGGATGCACACACTGGGAATTGGGAAAGGGTTATGGTATTCAGTCTCACTAGACAGTATCACACCTGTGGTGGTTCATAATAACATATAAGAGCTCCCTTGATATTTGAGAGGTGAAGGGCCTGTAGTAGAAGATAATCAGTAGGCCTTTTCACACAGAGATTCCGCAATACTGCCGTAAAGAAGATCCACCATTACGCTGGCTTTGCTATGCTTTGCTGTTTTTTTTTTTTATATATATATATATATATATATATATATATACACATAACCAAACAACCCCAATGTCTGATTTTTAGATATCATGTTGGCATTCCGGTAGCAAAAGAGGCATGACGTGTAACACAACAGCATTGGCATTTAGTGTGTGTGCGTGCGGTGCGTGCGTGCGTGCGTGCGTGCGTGCGTGCGTGCGTGCGTGCGTGCGTGCGTGCGTGCGTGTAGTCCTACCATACCGGCTGTCCCTTTTTTTTCGGGTCTGTGACTACCTCTGCTGCCGGCACAACATTCCCGCCTAGAAAAGGCTGTGTGAAAGAGGCTAGTGTGGCTGTGGCTGTCCTGATTCTGTTATGTAAGTAAGTGCCAAAGGGTAAACAGGCTTTAAAGTAGTCACAGCGGGGCACAGCTAAAGCCCTTTAATTAGGCCTAAGGTTAAAAAAAATAAACACAGAGGAGGAGACATTTATCTGAATAGAAATATCAGGAGGAAAAGTAGATATCTACACCTTTTTGAACACCAAAGGCAATGTGAATAAATTGTACTGAGTGTACCTTGTCCTCCTTGTCCTGTCTGATCTGTTCCAGGGGAGTGTGGATTATAACAGGGCAGGGTGTGGAGGTCAGCCAAGGAACCTGAGGTCAAAAGTCAGAGGCAAGAAAGACCTTTGCATTCCAACTGACTGCTGCCCTCCACACACACACACACACACACACACACACACACACACTCACACACACACACTTGCCATTGAAATCACAGATGAATGCTCAATTTTGGTACCAGAAACCCGTTTCTAAAACCTACAACAAAGCCAAAGAAGGAAATATTCATGTACAGAATGATTAGAATCTAGTATGGCTACAAAATGTGTTTGTGTGTGATTTTATCAGTACTACTACTACTTTACCGCACTACCTACGTGAGTCTTGGATCAACAAAGAATCAGAGGAGGGTGCACTGTGTGCTCTGACGTTTAGTGATGTTATATTGTTCAGAAGCCTCTTGTTATCTGCTGTGACAATATTTTAAAATGTTTCACTTTGGAGTTTTTGTTGTATCTGTGTATGGCCAATTTGTGTTTCTACAGTCTTTGGTTTTAAACAATATTCTTAAAATGATAGAGCAAAATATGATATTGTTGATCATAGTGCAATAATCAAGGATTAATGCAGTTACACTTCTGGGCCGACTGAACTGGGGACAATTACTCTCAAAAGACACACAGAAAGCCCCTGTCCTAATCTTTGATCTTGTGTAGATTCTGATGTTCCTAGATCAGAAGATGTCCATCGTTTTGGAGGCAGAACATGCAAAGGAATTATAGCTAACACAACATCGTAACCCTAAATTAAATACTAGTATTTGGTATTTTTCATCAATCGTTTCTTCATTACTTTTCCTGACACAAAAACATTGTTAAATGTTTATTTAGGAATGTATAAAGAGTGGAAGATCAAGGGATTTTACTGAATGAGTTTGAATAGTGAAGCACGTACTATTAAACTATAATAATTTTTCTCTTTTCTTTCCTAGAACACCTCTGCCATTCCTGAGACAGAAAAAGCTGGTAAGTCCTTGCTGTTTTTTTTATTGTTTCAATTTACTCACAGATCTTGACACTCAAAAAAATAGGTTGCATTAAGTTAGATTTAATTTTCCTCATCTTGTCACATGTGTTTGGAAAAAGTGTTTTTCTGCATTAGATCTGGTCTGGGTCTGGTCTGTCATGTGTAGAGATTCTGCTGTGCAGATTCTGATTGATAGCCTTGTCTGGTGTTCTCAACATGAAGCAAGAGAGGAGGGAGGGAGGAAGGAGTTGAGTGGAGGAGGATGGGCTCTGGTTCTATAAGATACTGGATGAGAGTGTAGATAAGATCCTACACTCATCTACTAAACCATCAAGCCAGTCACCTTTTCTAGATAACAGCCAGACTGGATGTCGTGTCTGATGCCCCAAACTTTTGACCTGTATATATTTACCTTTTCCTTGCTCTTCTTTCTTACATTTTTCATAAGATGTTTCAATGTTTAAAAAGATATTACAGTATTACAAGCAAGAATAGACATGCCTAAAATATGTAAATGTATTTAAATACACACATTTGTACACATGCTTTTAGTGACTGTGTAGTATTTGTTGGCCTACAATTATCAAACATCATCTAACTTCCTTCTGATGAATAGCCTTCTCAGTATTAACAAGCTATGTCATTACTTTGCAATGTCGTCATCCTCTTTGCACACTTTATTATGAATCGATCTCAAGAACAAACTCAATGTGTAGTGACTGGCCCCTCAATTCTGGCTCCAACCTCACCGTCAGCAGTCTGCCGGTAATGCACAGGGTCATCAGGAAACTATGGATGGACAGACCTACTTTCAGACAGCCGGCAGGGGAGCAGTGTTCATTAAACACCCCCCTGGGTCGTCAATCCGCTGGTAAACAATACCAGAGAGCTTGTTCGACGTGGGGACAAGGCTTTCATATTCTTCCCCCACTGTCTCAAAGCCTGCTGGGAGTCCTTACTCACTCTTCCTCTGTCTCTCCTCTAATTACTGCCCCTTGCTAAAAACCTTTCATGGGAAATGTGCAGAAGCTGTCAGTATGCTTGTTCTTGTGTGTATGTATGTGCATATGTGAGCACTACCTTTTGGCGAGAGGCCCACTCTAAACTTCTTTTTACAAGGACGCTAAAGGTCGCAAAAACGCACAGTGCCAACTTCAAAGGGGTAAAATGTTTTTCTTGGTCATTTTTCTTCTTTTAAATCAGTCTTCCTGTAAGCAAGTTACATAACCTCTGTTTCTGGGTCTGTGGGATTGAACCCAGGAGTGGGGTGGGGGTGCGATTGGGAGTTGGCGTTGTATTGGGGAACTTGATGGAGCACAAAGCCCAGTGTTCATTGTGACACTTCAAAGCTCTCTCTGTATCTCCGCCATTTAAGCCCTTGGGGATGACACATTTGGGACAGTGTTACATCACACGCCATGCCCTTAAGGCTCCTGCTACACTGCCATGAAAGACAGCTCATTCATGGTTAATTTTACTATGTCTGTGACAACGGAAGCACACCACTGATCAACAAGATGTTTCCACAGCCTGCGCTCTGTAATAGCTCATTTGATGACCTCCCTGCGGCGCCGAGTGTACCTTGGTGAACGGTCAGTGTCACAGCTTTCCTGTGCACAAAGAGGATGTGTCTACATGCAGCATAGTTACAACTGACAACCTGTTGTTCAGAAGTGTTCTTTATGGGTCTCCTGTGACGCTGCATAGCCTGAGAGTGAGTGCAGAGTGCTAGTGCACTGATGCCAATGACATATCTTATACCATGCTACCTACCATCTAGAGATGATTAGGACTGTCATGCTTCAAGTTTGCATGACAGTTGTTATCATCAGTTGGGCATGGTCTATGAGATGATGCATGTGATGTGATGAGAGATATTATGTGTATGTGATAGTATTCAAATCAAACTCAATATGTAACGAAAGCCCAAAAGAAATCTACTTCATGCTGTCTGCCCATTGATTACCACTATTTTCAAACATTAGGCATCACAATTGATTAAATTAGATTTAGGGGGAAAATATGCTTCTTATCTAAACTTTCATCATATTACTTACTAGATCTGTTTTCATGTAGTTGTTTTGATGCATTCAAATTATATAAAATTAAAAATATATATGGCATTGGCCCACCTGGCGCACCAGATTGCTTGTTAACACCATCTGTGACACCGTCATTTGAAACTGTTTGGACAAGGGCAGGCACTTCCAAAAAAAATACCTGGCAGGCGATTGGATTAACCATCTGTCTATCATGTCTGGTATTGTGGTTTTGAAGGGACAGTTGTGGCCATAACACACACATACACACACCTTAATCACGCCTGTAGCCAGGGTTCGACATTTGCCATGCACCAAATACGGGTAAACATCTCAGAGTGCTATCTGCCACTTAGTGGATAAGTGTTTGTACCAAAATAGTTATGTTTTTGAGTCTTCATTATGGTGACGTGGCATCTACTTTCTTCTGTTCTTCTGCTGTCCGCAAACATTCACTCATGCAAACACACCGAAACGCCAACCACCACTTCACTCCTGTTTACTGATACAGTAGCTAGGGGTTTGCCTCAGGCTAATTAATTAGCCAGTATGTGGTGATTTTTGGCAGGTGTCAGCCATCCTTCAAAAAGAAAGCACAATGAAATGAAATGTCAACTTAACTTATTAACCATTAACTGACAAGTAGGCAACGGAGTCTCAGTTCACCCGTACGGGAGGATCTGACATACTTTCCGCACAGCATGTACGCGGACAGCTGCAGGCTTGTACCGGTGTTGATGTTCCGTGCATTGTCGTGGACACATGCAGCCATTTTCCTGAAACCACTTGCAGGACTGACACAAGTCCACAGCGGTCCATGCAGTTTTCCACTGTAGTTTCACTCTATATATTCTCATTCAGGACTAAACAGTTGAACTAAACAATTGACCCGTTGGTTCCTTTCTACTCCTCTGATTGAGCAGGTGAGGGATAGTGGGGTTGATTGTTGGTAGGGTATTCAGGAGCTTAAGGATGGATGAATGGCATGAAAGCTATAACATATACTTTTTTTGGATATAACTACATTCATATCATGTGAGAGTTAGGTAATTAACAGTTTCTGACTTGTAAATATTTTCAATATCAACATCCAAGTTGTGGTTACAACGGGGAAGGTTTTTCTGAAAGCCTGTACCATACAAATTGGAACTAAATAATATGCCTAAAAAAGCTAACCGAAATATTTTTGTTCCAAATTATTGAGGGAAGATTTAAGAGATATTGTGCTGCATTGACCAAGCACAGTATTTTTCAACCTTTAACCTGAAGTGAACACCTATATACTTTTAATTCTACATGCCTTTTTGAAATTTGAACGTAGGACAGGTCAGTGACTGACAATCTTTACTGATTACAGACTTTGTTAAACTGATCTTGACCGCATATGATGCTGGTTTTGCATAAGCTACAGAAAGTGATTTACATCAACACATGAACTTTTCAACTTATGTATTAGGTGTGTGATGAGACACTCAGCTCACAAGATGAGACGATACACCAAATTTGATTCACAAGAAGGAGATGAGACAAGAATTTATAGAAAAAAAGAAAACTTCAATGATGAAATTTGACTGGAAAAATAGTCTTTTATTTAATCGAAAGTAATAAAATGAAAAATGAGCACTGTGAAAGGTTTTGCCACAAACTCAAATGACTTGCTTCTCTCCTGTATAACCTCTTCAGACCTAATAACTGCGGGGTGAGCTTCTAATGACACGTCTAATTGAAGCTGAGTGTGACATTCTAACTAAACTACTTTAGTTTCCTCAAATAAAAACAGTAAAAATAGCAAAAATTAATGAAGTTTTTTAAGTCTTATTTTTTTAAAGTAGTTCTCTCTCAATAATCAAAGTGCAATCTGAGACTGACCAATTTTTTTCTTCAAACATGATGCACTGCTCCAAGACTGAGAGAAAAAAGAAAGAAATTTGCGCACACTGAACTGCAGACTGCAGACTTGTGTCTCGGGCAAATAAGAGAAAGAAAGAGGGCAGTGGTACCCTCTAACACGGGTCGGGAACCTTTTTGACTCGGAGAGCCATGAAAGCAAAATATTTGGAAATTTATTTCAGTAAGAGCCATATAATATATTTTAAGACTGAATTCAAATGTGAGTATAATAAGCCTCTGAATTTATTCTTTTAAATCAGGGGATGGAACCTCTTTGACTCAGAGTTATTTAAAATTTCAATAATGTTATAATACCATTAATGCGACTTCTGGTGCTGCATGGATTTGCTGATGGCTTTGTAGTCTGGTTGGTACTTGGTGGGGTTGAGCTTCATGCAAGCGTTGAGGCTTTCATCCGTTAAATGTGATCGTAGGTTGGACTTGATGTTTTTAAGATGTGAGAATGACTGCTCACATGCATACGTAGAGCCAAACATGGTCAACACAGCAATACTCACACGCTGCAGTGGGTGGTATGTGACAGGAAGCGCGTTCCAAGTTTTGATAATCAGCTGGTCTTCGGGTTGAAGATTTTAATTTCTGTCCACATGTGCTTGCTCGCCAACTCCGCTTTCTGTCGTGCAATTCTTTCCAAATCTTCATTCAGTGACTTGAACTTATTCACCCACATGTCTGAGGCCTTTAGGTCAGCCACTTCTGCTTCAAAATCTCTGACGGAGACACCAGGAATGTAACTCAGGTCGGCTGTGTTCAGTGAACACTCGTGTGGATGACGAGTGTGCTCACGAAATTCTCCAAAGCGTGCTTTGAACGACTGTAGGAGACTGGATGTGAAGCCAGCTAGCTGGTGGAGATCAACGTTTTGAGTGGGCTCACTGGCTGTGCATGCATCTTTAAATTGTCTCAGTTTTTCAAAATGTAGTAAACGACCTGTTTCAAGATCCATGATAAAGAGCTCCAGCTTGTTTTCAAAAGCAAACACGGCTTGTTGAAGGGATAACACTGTATTTCCAATACCTTGCATTTTAACGTTGAGGTGGTTCAGATGTTCAGTCATATCCACGAGATAGTAAAACTTGAGGAGCCACTCAGTTTCGCCAAGCTCAGGATGCTCGATGTCTTTCATCTCAAGGAAAGTCCAGATTTCTTTCAGGCAAGCCGCAAAACGGCTAAGCACCTTCCCTCTTGATAACCAACGCACATTGCTGTGCAAAAGTAGACTGTGATAGTTACTTCCAACTTCATCCAGCAGTGTTTTAAACTGGCGATCATTTAAGGCTTGGGCAACAATAAAGTTGATCACACAAATGGCCAGCGACATCACTTCGCCAAGCTGCCCGTCACACATCTGAGCACAAAGTGCCTCCTGGTGTAGAATACAGTGGAAACTTAGGATGGGTCTATTTTCATGTTCACGGAGAAGTGCCACAAATCCTCTCTTTTTCCCCACCATACACGGAGCACCATCAGTACACACTGAGAGAAGTTTATCCATAGGTAGATTTTTGTCTTGAGCAAACTCCATGAAAGACTTGAATAAATCCTCACCTCTTGTGGACCCTTTTATTGGCAGAACAGCAAGGCTTTCTTCGCACAGTTTATCACCAGCAGCATATCTTGCAATCACACTGAACTGCGCCAAATGGCTTACGTCTGTTGACTCATCCAAAGCCAGAGAAAAGAATGGCGCTGCATATATGTCCTTCACTTGCATTTCCTCCACTTGGTTTGCCATCATGATGGTACGATCATGCACAGTTCTTGTCGACAGCGGCATGTCTTGTATCCGTTTGATTATCTTGTTTTTGTTCGTAAAATCATCAAAAAGTTCATTGGCTACATCCAGCATGAACGTTTTAGCATACTCGCCATCTGTGAATGGTTTTCCGTTCCTCACTATTGCTAAAGATCCAGCAAAGCTAGCAGAATTTCGCCATCTTCTTCGCCGAAGGGTTAGCTTTGAGCTAATGACTGAGCAGACTGATTCAAAAGGGGGCGTTTACCTGTTTACCTAGCAATGGCCAATGTAGACTATTATCATCCAATTATAATGAACAATTGCTCCTGCAGTCCTGAACAGGACATGAGCAGTGGAAAATTGATGGATGGATTAAAAAGTAAGAATATATTATGTTTTTTCTGCGAGCCAGATGAAATTCTCAAAAGAGCCACACCTGGCTCGCGAGCCATACGTTCCCGACCCCTGCTCTAACATGTTGTATTTTTTTAAAGCAACTCCGCTACCGCTCTGCAAAAGCTAACTCAGAGTCCACTTTGGAGAACAGGCGGGGGGGGTATGCTATGCTAATTTCGAGGTCAAAGCCAGAATCCGGCGGGATGGCTGCCGCTCTGCACTTGTGTACTGATATTGCGAGACAACTTTCCACCTTGACAAGAAATATTGCCATGTTTTAATATCGTCACACATCTATTATGTATACAGCAGAAAAATGTGGATAACATGTAACGGGTCTCTTTATAGTTCTCTCTCTCCCATTAGTGTTACACCACACTTTAGAGATTCCTGGTTCTAATGATGGCCTATCTTTTTTTCATTCCTTGATTGTAGCTGAGTTTAGAGGCACCATGCTGTGCCTTCCTGATCTAAATATAAACCAGTGGGAATATTTAAACAGAACACAATAATGGGAGACCAACCAACAGCAGAGTTAAGGCTTGACCTTTTACCTAGACTCATAGCCCCATAGTTGACAGTACTTGCCTCGGAGGAAAGGAAAACTGAGGAAAGAGGAAGTGGTTTAGGACTCTCAGTGGAGTCCTGTAGGGGAGGGGCGCTCTGGCACTAGGAAGTTGGTAGTTCATCATTTCTGTCTCGTCTTTCTGGCTGTCCTTTTTGTTTCCTACTCTCTTTTATCTCTCATTCTTGTTGTTAAGTCACTATCCTTCCCTTCTTAGAAATCCAGTAAAACATTTATGTTACTGGTATTTAAAGCTGGCTCCAAACACAGCTGTGTTTTTACTGTTCTGACACACAAAATGTATTTAATATTATTGCACACCAAGTCCCCTCTATTTGACTGTGGCTCGCCAACAACCTATATGTGTACTCAAAGGAAGTCAGTTCTTTTAAAGTCACTTTACTTTTGGAAAATACTCAATGCTTTTGTGCTAAGGGGTCAATGAGAGTTTAAATATCTCCCTCATGTCTGTACATTAAATATGGAGGTATAGACAGCCAGTTGATTAGCTTAGCATAGCATAAAGACTGGACTTTCTCTTTGCTCTGCCATTGTCCAGAGCAAAGAGAAAGTGCCTACCAGCACCAGCTTTAACAGACCGCATCTCCACTTCTCAAAATGGGAACATGTCCACCTAATTCAGAGAATATCACAGTGAAATCAGTTTCGGCTTTCGGCTTCCATAAGTAACTTGCTTTCCTCATTTGTGACCTGTGCTACTTTCTCCTTTATACCCTGCAGCAGCATGCCCTTTGACGACATTGCTCTCATCTGAGAAGGTGCTTTGACAGATGTATTGGAACTCCCGTAGCCTAGAGCCAAGTCAATAATAGATCATGACTGATGTTCTTTTTCTGTTACTCCTTCCTGATCTTTGATTGAGTCTGCCTTATTCCATGTTTTGTTTGTGCCACCCCCCCATACACAGTGTAAGAGTCACTGTGCTTGTGCAAGGTCGCATTCCTGGCCTCCCCCGTCAGTCTACGCCAGCCTAAACACCTCCCCCCAAACTGCCTCTCCTCTCCCCTCCCATTTGACACACACTCTCCCCGGCTTCCTGTGTAGAGACTGGTACTGTACTGTACTATGTTGGAGTTCATTACATTTCTATTTCACACTTCCAACTCAGCTGTGAATACATATACGGGTGCAACCTGAACTGTTCCCCTTGGAAACAAAGAATTCAACTTTGTATGTCTGATCTCACACGTGGATATACTTAAATATGGAAAACATATTATTATCAATATTTTGATTGGCTTTTGATTATTTAGACTTCATGATGATATATCTTGACAATAAGTGTCCTTTGAAAAATACATTTCCTAAGATAGGAAAATTGTAATTTAGAAAAAAAACAAACTTATTTCTTATCTTCATCATATCACTGATTTACTTGAGTCAGGGCTCAGAAACCTCTTTGCTGTTTTTCTGAGTTTTGAGACTTCTTTCTTTGGCAATCATTCACCCTACCTATGGTACTCTGAACAGGAAACCACTGCATGAAGGAAAATGTACAGGAACAGGAAGTCAGCTTGCTGAACTCCCAGTTGCAACAACAAAAGCTTCTCCTATACCAAATACAGTAAAGAAGCCTTTAGAGGACTTATGTCATGTTGTTATCAGTGGATTGGTATGTGTTTCATCACCCACTGTGCATGGATACCATGCAAGATATGTTTTTACAATACTGCCGTGTGTCTGTTTCTTTTAAAGCAGAAATGGATTTCAGTAAAATTTGGTGGTAATTTCTTGGTAGAGATCCAGATCCAGATCTGGGAATGTTTTTAAAAAGGATTCCTTAACATGGTAAGATTTTTTGGTTTTTGTTTTATTGCTGTATTTTCTTGAGCTACTTTTCTATGTGCTCTTTGAGTGCTTTAACTTTATCGCCAGAAAATAATTCCACTATGATTCTTTATACCTTTCATTCAGTGAAATTTGTTTTTATGCTGCCACGCCTGCAATAGCCGTGGCCAGAGGCATTATGTTTTAGGGTTGTCCATCTGTCATTTTTTGTGAACGTGATATCTCAGGACCCCTGGAGATAATTTTTTCAAATTTGGCGCAAAAACGCCCACTTAGACTCAAGGATGAACTGATGTCAAGGTTCACTGTGATGTCACAAAAAACTTTTTTGGCCATAAGTCATAGGTTAATTATGAAAACAACACACACAAATATATAATCAGATAAAATGATGAATTAATGACATTTTATATCTAAAGGTCAAAAGTCAATTGACAATGAGTGACAGGGACATCATAACGTTCTGCAAAACCCCTTTTTTGGCCATTATTCAGCACCATAACAGAGAAAATACTAACGTGGCCTGTACATACTGTACATACAGGGTTTCGTCAAAATGATCGGAAGTATTTTGCCATGCTTTTCCACAAAAAGCTGATCACCTTTAAAATAAGGGGGAAGAATGTGTCAGACAAGGAGTGTTTTTCTGCACAGATCCATCTTTACTCTTCTGATTGTCATTTTACTACTGGTCTGAATGCATGCGTTATCCAGTAAGTACTATCATCCAAAACCAGGGGATTGTAAATCTCCCTGTGTTGATGGTGTGAGATGCCTTTGCTGTCCTCAGGCTGATGAATCAGCCCTGGCTCAGCATGCCATTTCACTCCCTGGCTGGTTTATTCCCCTCGTCTGGGTGTCAGGGGGAGAGATAGTCTAGAACATGAAAGAGACGTGGATTAACTGTATATGGGATGTTTTGATAACTAACTAAGTTATCTGGCTGCATGATATCTTATTGAGAATAAGAATTATTTTTAGTTCTTTTATTTTATTTATTTTTTATTTTATTATTCTTTATTAATCCCACAAGGGGAAACTACACTTTACACTCTGTTGTTATTACACACAGGCCTGAATTACACACACTCAGGTCCTATACATGCACTAATGGAGAGATGTCAGAGTGAGGGGGCTGCCCATGGAAAGGCGCCCCGAGCAGTTGGGGGTTCTCTGCCTTGCTTAAGAGCACCTTGGCTGTGCCCAGGAGGTGAACTGGTACCTCTCCAGCTACCAGTCCACCACCATACTATGGTCCGTAAAGGGACTTGAACCAGAAACCCTCCGGTTCCCACCCAACTCCCTACGGACTGAGCTACTGCCACCCTTGAATTGACTGATGCATGCGCACACACACACACACACACACACACACACACACGGCACTAAGGTATCAGATAGTCAGAATGGAGTTGAAAGTAGTACAGACAGTAAGGGTAAGGGAGTTTATGTTTGATAGTAGATTAAAGGTCCAAGTTGGGACAAGAAACATAACTACTTGTGTAGGTGTTTTATTTCAAAATAAACATTTTAAAAGATCTTGGTACAAGGATAAGCTAACTGGGCTCAACAAGAAAGAAACACAGCTACTAAAGGCTAACCTAGCTTTTAACTTTAAATATAGTTCCTCCTCTCCCTGCGTGTTGCGTTTAATGTGAGAATGAGACTAAGCTGACCTGGATGAGTGTATACTTTCCTACCTAAGAAGGGTTTTGCTATGTTAAACGGACTCACCCAGCCACCGTGCCATTCCGCATTCTGGAGCCGGGCCTGCTGGTGTTGGTTATTGGGAGGGACCATAGACAGTATAAGAAATGGACACAGTAACCCCATAGACTTTGACGGAAACGAATGAAGTCAATTAGAAACACTTTTCCGGTGATGGCTGAGCGTACTGTGCAGCCTCAAACTGAGCTTGGCGACGTAGATGTGACGGAGCAACTTGCAATTCTGGTAGCTGTGCCAAGAGAAATCTGAATCATTTTGAATCTTGCCACATACCGAAGTATTTCCAATCCATCAACACGTAGCTGAAATATTTTGTTCCAATGGTTTCATGGACTCTCTATGGGTTTGCCCCTTGACTGTATGCCTCCACGTCCTCCCGATTGCCTATAAGCTTCCCCTGACTATACGCTAATTTCTCTACTGTGCGACAGAAAGTTGTGTGGTCATGGCACAATCGTTAGCCTAATCGTTACAAAAACGGCTATTACAGGGCCATAAGGTGAGATACAAGGTAAACATTGTGTTTCTTTAAAAATAAACAATGGACAAATAGAGTCTTTAAACGTGTGAGATGTAAAGTTATTTGCTGTCAAAGTGACATCAAAATGAATGGGAGTCAATGGAATTCTAGTGGAAGTTAATAGCTTGTTGGCCTCAGAATCTCCCCATAGAAGGTACGCTTTCCGGATGCTTGCTTATCCCCTTGGGAGGGACAGCCTGCCATATTGGAGGCACTCATTGTAAACAACTGAACAGAGTACAATGGAGTATTGTGCACTTTGGATACTTTAAGTGAATGTAGCCATGTCTAAACAATAGAAAAGCGTCCAAGATGCAAAGGCATATAGGGAAGGACTTGGACACAAGAAAAGGCGCGACATTTTGAGAAATTATGATTTATTGGCGGTGCAGATCCCTACGAGTTGTCTCCCTCTTCTTGGTGCCATGACGACCCGGTGATTCTTCCTTCAGTTGCATATCCCGATATAGTCAAGTACCAGGTTTTCTCGCCGAGCCCATACACAGCGGCAGACCTGAGTGAGTTTGAGCTTTGCCAACCACAAGTGCCTCCTTTCTTCTCATAACTTCTGGCATTACTCTCCTTGTTTTTTAATAACTTTTGGAAGTCGATAATATTCCAAATGTTTTTCTCTGTCTGACGACGTTCAGGATCTACTTAAGTGCCTGTGCTTTGTTGTGATGTACCACAAATATGGCGACTTCCGGTCTGATGATGTGTCGTGAAAACCCTCTATATTCGGTTTCCGTTTTTAAAAGACAAATAGATTACTGCAGCCTGCTGGCCTGAATAGTTATTTCCTCTCACGCAGGTGCAGAACGTACATGCTAGTTAGCTGTTGATTGCAGTCATTGCGCTGTGTTCAAGTGCAACCTTTTGACCAAGACACAGGTGAGGAAAAGCCGCAGTTGGCCTTCATCACCACTAGTTTTTTGCAGTCTGCTTGATGTGTCCTAACCTTAAGATCTCAAGCAGATGGTCACATCAAAGGGACTCACACACAATTACAGTCAAACTTGGACACAACCACACATACATGCTTCAGCATACTGACACATATTTGTCCATGCTGTAAAGAATAGAGTATAGTGCATTGTTTTTCACAGGCATTTTGACAATAGACTCTCACATATTATATACGCTGTTTGAAGTCCTTCCAGAAACACCCCCTTCCCTCATTTTTCACCCCCCGTGTTCATTTCTAGGCCAGTATGTTGGCAGATAACCTCTCCTGCCTCTGTTCTGTGGAGTTAGATGTAGGTACACACTCCTGGCACGCTGCACACTTGTTTGACAGAGGGGGCTTTTGGCAAGACTTTCCTTCCTGAGGTATGAGAACTCCATTGTTTTTCCTTCTCCACCCTCTCTCCTCTGCCCTGCAGGACAGTTTCCCCCAGATCCAGGTTACAGTGTTTTTATACCTGCTTATTACAGGTATACCAGAAACATAGAGAGAGAGAGAGAGAGAGAGAGAGAGAGAGAGCGAGAGAGACAAAACACTGATATGTTGTTATGTGATGCGAATACTGACCCAGATGTTTACATTTGCATGGCTTGGAGTACACACACACTCACTTGCATGCATGAAACATATAATGTGATTCAGATGTTGTGTGATTCCAACAGGTGTGTGAGGGAGGATACAAAAAACGTGATACTTTTATAGCATGTTTGTTCTTCTGCATCCCATCGTAATCCTTATTTACAATGTCGTTAAAGAGGTCATTCCACAATTGCAGAAGCACAGAACAGAGGGTCGTGAAAAAGCAAAGACACGGGAATCTAAGCCTTAACAGTCTCCGCAAACCTCAGGAGATCATAAAGTCAATTGGCCGCGATGAGCACAATGCTATCAGTAGGCTGCAATAAGCCAATGCTGAGTACATTACCTTCACTTGCTGGAACAATCAGCATGATTGGCTGACTTTCTCAAATGTGTTTCTTAGTGTGGAATGTAATGGAGGGCAATCTGAACAACTCATACTGCTCACAGCTACATGCACATGTGACACAAAGTATTTATTAGTTCAGTAAATTTAGTTTTAACTGAGTTTTCTGACGTGTTAGCAGTCTATTCACTAATACAGTTGAGAATGGAGCAACATTAGCATTCATTTGGAGTCGTGTTTCTGGCCACCCAATGAATGTAAGTCAAATATTCACTTTGCTTTTAGCATAGTTTCTCTCTTTAGCTGCTAAATGTACCACTATGTGCACTAGCCAGTCGCTAACTTTGTCCGTCTGCTTAATGCATTCAAGCATAAAGTGTTAATGGTAGCAGAGAAACTGAACCAAAACATTAAAGTTGCAGGCTGTAAAACAAAAACAAGCTGAAAGATGTTAAAAAGCTCTCTAGACCCATTGTCGATATGAGAATATTAAGTAGTGCAGATTGTATAACTTTCTTAAAATTGCATAACAATTATTAAAAGATTATATTAAATGGTAGGAAAACAATAATGTTATACCTGATTGCAAGATGTATTCTCATTTTTAAATGCTAATAATTTATCTTTTAAAAAGCCACAGTGTAAAACCCCAATCAGCTATAGATTCTGAAGTTGCTGTTTACACCCAGTAAGTAGTGAATGACTAAGCTTCTTCACAGACCCCAGAGAGTTGTGCTTGCTTCATAGTAGCTAAATCAGCATTATCCGATCAACTCAGCAGCAGTCTAAGTAGTGGATTCCATTGTGTTGTTTTTGTCCATGTCAGTAGCTTAAGTTTTGTTACATAAGGTTTACAGTACATACCTATTTCTCAATAACTAATGGCATGTTTATAATACCATGGACAGTCCTCCTTAATTAACTGCACAGTAAAAGGAGCAGCTTTAGCCTCTATGGCTAATTTCCAGCTGTAGTCCCCGGCCAGCTGACAATAGGCATCCTAAAATACAATGGTTAACATATTCAAATGAGGTACATTACATCTACTGTATAATGACAGCAGGCCTAAACAAAAAGGATAAAAAACATACAAAGTGACACACAAACAAGCAAGTACAGATGATGGCAAAGGCATAAAAGCAGCCCCTGCAGTAAAGATAATACAAAGAAGAGAAAGGAGAAATGTCACAGAGACCACATTGAAAGCACATATAATACATAACATGGAGGCAGGAAGCAGAAATGGAGCGGCAGCAACAATAACTATGTCACATCATATGTGTGTATGAACTGCATACTCCTAGTCCTACCGTAATGTATTTAAAGTGAAGTCATGGCATAGGTTGTACAATTCCCCATAGCTGAGGAAAGTGATGATTGGCTGTGGGAAATAACTGAGAGGTTTCTGTGGTGCAGGATGAACCAGTGAGATCAGTTTTAAACCCTAGCATTTTTTTCACCCTTGACATCTCAGTGTCCTTTTGGGAAGCCCCTCAAAAAATGTTTCACTATCAACCATTTCTGGGAGCCAATTAAGTATCCTGCAGCTTTGTCGAGTGACCTTCATCATCTTACTTCCTGTCTTTCAGTTCTGTGATGTATTTAGCTGCTTGTGAACGGAAGTGGATCTTCATAACAAGCAGGCTACCTAGGCAAAGAGTTATATAACTGGCATTGATGCTCTCTGTGTCTAGACAGGGAAGGGCAGGTGTAAACAGAGTGGATAAGAGGAGGAAGGTGACAGCGAGAGAGGCAAAAAAAGATGATGATAATAAAAAAAAAGACAGGGAGGGAGAGTTGAAGATGGTACTCGTGATTCTTAACCCCTCAGATATTCCCAGAGTGCTGGAGCTTGTGTCAGAAAGCACTTAGTCAAACTTACACACATGTATATATGCGCGCACACACACACACACACACACACACACACTGGCAGAATAGAATATGAGAGCATTGCAGCACTTGCTGGATGTGTCCCAGCAGTTACCGCACTGATGCTCACTGCAGCAGACGGGAGTTTACAGTCCAGACTGGAACAGAGTGAGAAAGAGAAGGCGGTAAAACCGAGGCGGAGAAACTAGTCAGATTATGACTGAATGCTTCAACATTGATATCGTCTAAGTTAGAAAATAGAAGCAGTGGAAAGAGGTGGGATTGACAAGGCACAAAAGCTCAATAATCTGCCTCATCAGGAACAGGTGTAGGGACAAGGTCTGACATAGATACATTTTGGCGGATGTTAAACGGCATGTCTCGCTCTATGAGGCTGCTGCTGCTGCAGAGGTCCTTCAGTGACCACATCAGGTCCTCTACCTCCAAAGCCCTAGATAGGCTCAGCAAGCCCACCCGAGAGAGTCGACTAGCAGGTGAGTGACGAAGGCAGTGACTGACACAGCAGATATATGTATGTAGGTATTTGCACAGTACATGTACGTTTGTTGCCTCAGGTTTGTATGTGATTGTGTGCATGCTGTATGCCTATTTTTTGTTCCAAAACATACAGTTGTAATGTACTCCAAGCACGTGGAGTTTCACAATCTTTTAACAAGATACACAACCGAATGAGGAAACTGCATTGTCATTGTCTGGGAGAGAAGACGGGATTCGCTGCAGGCTTCTGCAAAGGGGACCTTGTTTTTAACAAACATATCAATAGATATCATTTCTTTGATGTGTGGGGATCCTGCATCTCTGAGAAACAAGCCCTGACTAGTTCAGATGTGTCTTGGGACATTTTTAAGATGATCATTGTCAGGTTTGTGTCATATTTAGGTTTTGTGTGTGATTTACGACACAGCAGTTTAATTTGTGTTGGACGATACAATGGATACATTTCTCTGTGTAGGACTTTAAGATAGCAGTGTTGCCATTTTTCCCTCTTACCTGCTTCCACCACAGTTGCTTGAAAACTAGGTTTTGCCCATGTATAACTGATGAGCTGCTTGTACACGCGCAGGACTGAGTGCATTAGAATACACTTCCAACTCCCTGGCTAGCTTGCTTTTAAATAATAGAGATAGTCCTCTATCATACAAGATCAACGGCATAGAAAATGGATTAACAGAGCTGCTCTTAAGGAATGTTGGCCGCAGATGGCCGATATCATCTGCAGATTCAGGCCACTTTAAAGTGTTTTAAGAGAGGCATGATCATCTTTAAGGGTCACGATATACTGTACATGACAATCAGCTGCATCATGTTTGAAATCTTGGCACTTTCCAAGTCAGTACAGGTGCTGGTGTGCTTCTTTTCAAAAAGGAAACACAATGTTTCCACTGAATCCAGAGGCATGCTCTGTGGCCTAACCTCTCTATTGAAGAAGAGAGCACCAGGTGATAAATATCCAACAGGATGTTTCAGGCTGTTGCCACTAGGGCTGTAACCTCTTAGTCAACTAGTCGATTTATTTTTCGATACGTTCTGGCTCGACCGTAACGGTCTATGGGTGGAAAGCACTAACTGCTAATGGGGGTGTTTTCAGAGCATCCCTGTTTTACAGGTAACAGTCTGTCTTCAGAACACCCCCCTTGTTTTCACCTTTTTTGGATTAGCCAGGAGACAGATTGAAGAAAGTACTAGAAAGCCTTTGTCTGATAGTTTGCTGAATACTTATTTAATTGTGAGTGTTTCATTTACAGTCAGTCCTCGACCATGTCGAAGACATCGCCAATGTGGCAGCATTTTACAAAAATAGATAACGGAAAAAAGTTGAATGCAAAGTTTGCAAGCAACAGTTTGGATATTGCAGTTGACTACAAACATGGCATATCACCTAAAAACGGTAAGCTAACGTGTCTGCGTTAGGTTGCCCTGTCTGTTTTGAGTAGGCTATATGAACATATCAGAATTGGCATATTTCATAGTCTAATAATCGTTTATAACTACAGGCGCACCCACCCGCAACGACGGTAGCGTTCCCCAGACACACCCACTCCACGCTGGATGTTAAGCCTCGATCATCCAAGCGCAAAAAATAATATCACAGAAGGAATTGTCGACTTTATTGCTCAGGATATGAGGCCCATGGGTGTTGTGGAGGGCTGAGGTTTAAGAACTTGTTAATATACAGCGCCAGCACGCCACACCATCACGCAAAAAGTGAGGGACTCAAAGAGAAAGTTTCAGAGTTAATACAACACAGAGAGGCACTGAGCTTGACCACAGATATGTTTAAATATACATTAAAGTGGACATGTCTTTTGTGTTTAAGAGTAAAAGCTTTAAATTAATAGTCAATTCGTGTCTGAGCCGCAAAGCCGAGCGCCGATGTTCAGCTGTCTGAGCCTACAGACGAGTGGCATTTCACTGCAAAATAATTAGGTCCAAAACGATTTAATATACAGTGAACCCTCGTTTTTCACGGGGGTTACGTTCCAAAAAGAACCCGTGATAGGCGAAATCCGTGAAGTAGTAACCTTTATAATTATTATACGATGAAATACTGCATAATACATTGAAACCAAAGAACAAAACCTTTTTACAGGCCCAAGCATTTAACAAATAAAAGTACTGTATAAACTTTTTTTACAAATAACTACTGTACTGTAAAATAATACTTTTAATCATCATTACGAACTAAAGACTTCAAATTGCGGAGATCAGCACCGCCCCCCCTCACCCCGCCCCACCGCGACCAGAGTCATTGGATTAGAACGGGAGAAAATGATTATGAAAACAAATGCAAAGTAAAGTACAGTAGGAAAAACTGTAACTCAGGTGTATTTCTCTGCTCTTCTGACTGAGCCGCTGCATCCAGACTCCGCCTGTAGCGGTTTTTCTTCAGTGCAGGTGTGTTTTTCGAGAGAAGAACATAGTTATCGGTAGTTGTTGTCGGATTCTTATAAACAGAAGCAGAACACAATGCACGATGCAAATCCGTGAAGCAGCGAGACCGTGAAAGGTGAACCGCGATATAGCGAGGGTTCACTGTACTGCAAATCGCCTACAAGGACAAGTACTGCACGACAGTACAGTTAATTAATCTTGCATCTCCCCCCCCAGTCGACTTTTTCACGACTTCAGTCGACCAAGATTTTCTTTGGTTGATTACAGCCCTAGTTGCCACATAGCTCCATGTCCCACATGAAAGAGCGATGAGTTGAAAAGTGGGTCAAAGAATGACAGGATCTAATTATAGCTCTCCTGTCACTATTTCTCTTCTTTTTATTTGTTGTCTTTCTTCTAGAAGTAGGCAGAATGTTGTGGCTTTGGCAGAAAATGCATGCATAAACTAATCCATTGGGACTGTGTGTGAATTCATGCACGTGTTACTGGCTGTAAAGTGCAGGAACACAGTGTACTATAGCAAGAGAGCTGTAGGTGTTCTTAGTCAGCCTGTTTGTGTCCACATGAAATTTACCTACAGTTAAACTTCATCATAAAAAGCTTCTAGTGTTAAAGTTCTATTAAATTATAAATCCTTATTCCATAACATATTAAACTGTATTTTATGTATGACTTTAACTATATTTTATGTCATTTGAGAATACACTGATTAAATATGATTCAGTTTGTCAAAAAGAACAGACTTTTCTGGTGTCAAAATGGTCTTAAGCTGCCTTGGAAACTAGGCTTTGGTATTAATGGCAGTATGTGATCCTTGATGACGCATGTACATTAGCTTATAACACTCAGGGCATGCTCTCAAGGAGTGCATGTCATCTGTGTGCAGCATCGTCCTGAAACCCAATAGCCTTGTTTACATTTCCCACCCTTGTCCTTGTTCTTATTATCACATCACATATTTAAGTGTCTTTAGAGCTAAAGGGAAAACACATACGAGTTTTTCAACTGACAGAACTCTGTTGTCCCTCAGTCTTTGTGCACACTGTCTGTTGGAGACATCATGAAAAAGATGGTTTGTCAGGCTATTGTTCTCGGGAGCCCCCTTAAATCTACCCCCTTTTTCAAGACAGATCTTCTTTTGGCAGTGAATGTGTATTAATGAACTTTGAGGAACTTATCCCTTCCTTTAGGCCAAAAATAGGCAATTCCAACAAGACAGTAACAGATACGGCACCATTGAGACTGCACACCTTTTCACCAGCTCATGATATAGCTCTGAGAATATAAAATGTTTCTCTCTTGCTGCAAAAAGCAAAGCCTTTCGACTTATCTTGTTCCGTGATTCATCTAATGCTGATGATTAAATGCTTCACAACCTTGAAAAATAAAAATAAAGTGGCCTTTTGATTTGTAGGAGGTAGGTGGAATATGGACATATTTGCCTCAGCAAAGACTGGGAAGAAGAGAACATAGTCTGGAATGAGTGGCATGCCTTCTGCTCTGTTTTAAATAGGTTTCAGTAATTTTCAGACAGGTCAAAGGGCATCTGAAATCAGGGCAGATGGCAAAAGAAAAGAGGGCAACAAACAAATCTGTCATCATAGCTGCCTGCAAAATGTTTCCCTTAGTCAATTCGTAAAGTTTACTGTTATACAGATTCCAGATTAGAGCATTTGAGTTGATCTGTTACATTCAGTTGACCAGAAGATCACAGTAATGCATAACTTTAAATAGTTTACCAAAAGTCAATTGTAACCTTTTTCTTTTTGACATTCACTGGACAAAATAAATACAATTTTACATTAAATACAACAACATTAAATAATTTGGACTGTTTCACAACAATCACTTAGCCCCAAAAGCCCGTCAGTAAATTGGACTCTTGAGATTATTGCTCACTATCACTAGCCACTTTCCGACCACAGGGATTTTTTCAGTTCTTAGAACATAAGACCAATTTGGGAATTATTGAGTTCCTCTGACCTCAATTCCTGTAACTCTTTCAGCTCCTACTTCAGGGCGGGGTCTTTTTCCCTTTTTCCCCATTGACTTAGGTCTAAGTTGATTGGTCCAACTTATAAGTCATGTCCCCATAGCACACCATCTGTAGAAGCCATGCCGTCTGTTTTAGCAAAACATTGTCTACTTGAATAATTACTTGATGACATTAATTACTATGAGAACGGACGGAATGCTAAACTCTGAAAAGTGGACTGATGGGGAAGTGCAAGCGCTGCTGGCCATATACGCCACCAAGGAGGTGCAGAGGGACCTGGAAGGATCCTCAAGAAACATTAAAATCCTCGACAAAATCTCCAGTGAGCTAGCGCAAATGGGGGTTTACCACACCGCCAAGCAGTGCAGAGAGAAGGTGAAGAAGCTGAAACAAGACTACAAGAAGATAAAGGACCACAACAACCAGAGTGGTATTCTTGGCCACCGTCCACCATACTCGGGAAACTCCAAACAAAATCCACCGGGATTGCTGGTTTGTTGTTGTATGTGGCACTAAAGTCGAATGACAACGCTATAAAGACCGTTGCCGTGCTTGCATCACTCACTTACCCCACCTACCAGTTCCTATGGCCACTTGGCCAGTGCAAATGCAAATGGCAAAAACGGTTTTGGGGAAAGTAGTTAGAACTGTTTAGAAGTGGACTGTTCCTAAAACTATGTTCCTGTAACTACTTGGTCAGAAAAAAAGGCTACCATCAAAATGGTACTGCATCTAGGAAAGACATGAAGGTCATTAAATACTCTTTTGCCTAAACACACTGGGGTTTAGGGTGTGTACTGGGTGTGGATTTATGTAAATATATTTTCTATAAGTAAGTGCCAGTGTGTGGGTGTGTATTTGTGTCTTTGTGCCCATCCTTGTGCATGACTGTGTTATTGTTAAGTGGCTACCAGTCTTTTGTATTGGGCTTAAGGGTGAGCCAGTGGGAGGACCATAGACGTGTTCCGGTCTACTCAAGCCCTGCCTACAGTTAAACCACACAGATTCCTGGGCCTATTGAAGCCCTACAGGACTCTACAGGGACCCAGCGGGGCCATTTCACGCCCGGAGGATGCCCAAAGAGGAAGTCAGAAAGGGTGCACCACTGTGACATCAGCAGAGATCTCTTTGAATGAAAACGCAGCAGGCAACCATGTAACAAATTAGTTTCAACAAGATACATTCACCCCAAGAATGGACAGATCTATTAAAGTTTAATCTGGGATTTAGCTTGAAAACATAAGAATTAACTGCAGATACTGCAGACACAAATATGAAATGTGTACATCTTTGGTTGAATTTATTTTGCTTATTTTATTTTATTAAATTTTTTAGGATCAAATTACATAATACAATACTCACATTGTGTTATCTTTACTTCAAACACCCATGTTTGACTTGCCTTGCTGTTGAGCTTTAAATAATTTTACTCAACTGTTTGTTGGGTTGCAGCATGAACATTTGTGGTCTAAGCAACCATTGAAGTGTTTGTGATTTTTGCTCCCTACATGTGTTATCATCCTGGTTGTATTCTATATTGTTTTTAAGTTCTCACAGCTCATTTCTGTTACCTAATCAGATCTGCATATGATGTTTTATCACGAGTTGTTCCAGTGGCTTAATTTGAGCACCAGTTCTGTAGAACAGCTTGTGATGTTCCACCAATTCCCTTGTTTGGAACCTCACAATTCAAAATGCCTTCAGGCATTTAGCTCCAACTGCTCGATTTATGTCTATAAATAGCACCTCCTTATTATTTTATCAAGGCAGATGAAATGCTTGACTATCTACTTTTGTGCCAACATCCCATCCCAGTCATGAGGAACAAGAACACTGTTTCCTGTCATCTCTGTGCCTGACATTTTATTCAAGTCTAAGTGTGTCTCATGAGACATAAAAACAGTGTTTGCGTGTGTGGGTGTGAACGATTCAGAGCATACCTAAAAGCATGCACAGACACCTTTACTGTGTAAGCATGTGTATGTATACACTATAAAATTACAGTCAAGCTCGACTAGACATGACTATGGGACACATGCCAGGGAAATTCTGTATTTTCACTCTCTGCCTCATCATCCATCTTTTTCTATCTCTGTATCTTTTTATATTTGTTTAGCATTTTTTAACCCAGCACTTGACTTGAAAAGCATGTCAGTCAAAGGTTTGTCTTGTGTTTCCCTCAGGAAGGAAGAAAATTCAAGACTTCAAAAATTAATTAAAATAAATTAAAGGCATTATGTGTAACCATTGTATCTATAAAGTATGAAAGTTCATTCTTGTCCATAGTACTTTGTATTTTGACTAAGCAGTACCAACTGGAAGTCTACTTACTACCCTTTTCCAAAGCCTTCAGTCATATGACATTGTCTTCATCAGCAAATGAGAGGTTTTAGACATTTTATTTTTTAATTTATCTTTTTATATATATACTGGCCTGTACATCAGCAAATATTGTTTCACCAGATTGCTATGCTATGTTTTGTTCAATTTTGTAACATCAGGATGTAAAGCCTTGGCTAGTTATAATTCACAGATTCTGATTCAGTTTGGCTCAGAGAGTGTATGATTGATGTTATGGTTTAGTGTGTTTCATTTTAGCAGAAATGTAGTAAGATAGATTTCTCCATTACCCAAAACTATATCAACATAATAAATAAGGCTTTATGACCTTTTGATAAATAATATATATGTACAATTTGTCTTACTGTTTGCAATGTAAAAGTTATAGAATGTATATCAATTCTGCTCCAGTGGACTGGTGTTAGTGGGCAATATTGTCCTCTTCCAGCTTATGAGGTTTAGCAAGGTTATTCTGAATGATTGTCCTGCTGGTATATAGGTGACTGACTGGTAGTCACTTAACTTAACATGTTGGTGTCTGTGAGCGTGAACACTCTTGAAATATTTATGATTGAATTAGAGTCCTCCAGTGCTGTTCCTGTTCAGTGATTTAAAGCCCCCTTGTTTCTGCCCCTGTGCACTCACAAGGACGCTTGTTTCAAAAACTTTGGAATGTTTTGCTAAACCCAGTGACTCCGTCAAGCTAACGCCAACTTGTTTACTTTGCTTGTTCTACTATGCTCCCTCTCCTTCAGTATTTTGTCACTTTCTCTTTTTAACACATAAACTCACTGCATGTGTCTTTTGTCCCTAATCAAAAGACCCCTCTCTGTTTTGTCGATCTAGAAATTTGTTCTGATTTGTTCTGTCTTTAGTAAAAGAAAACATGATGGGATGTTTGATCCAGAGAGCAGCAACATAAAAGCCATGGTGAGGTTGTAGCATTACAGGAAATAATGATAATTTCTTCATAATTATTTTGATGTTGTTTTTACTTAATTGTGTATATAGAGAGAGCAGTAAAGACATAAAAGACTGTGTCAGAGACGACGGACAAAAATCAGATCTGAGCCCTTAGCATTATGTGCATGTAACTGCAGCTACTCCGTGAGCAGAATCCTAATCAGCCTATTCTTTGATTTTTTTAGTCTCTTCGCCCTAATCATCTCCCAAGTGGGATGTCTGAGCCCTTTCAGCAAGACCACAAGTAGCCCACTTGATGCACGTTCTTGACTTGAATTGTCCCATTTGCTCCCCATGCTTTTACTCTGCAGCTGGAAGGTGATGTGATTGTTTAGTACAGAACTTGGGCAAACACTGGTCTTCCTCACAGACTCAAATTTTCAGATCTAACTGAACAATGAGATAAGGAGCAGTGCTTCGTTGACCCAACACTCACAGAACTAGCTAACTGGCAAAGATTGGGATTCCCAAAGTGGTGTGCACAAATATTTGCACACATTGTGGAATTCTCTCCTGCCCTTGCACTCGAGAATGTCTGATTTCACACCGCAGACTTTTATGGCCGTCCACTCCTACACCTTTCCTTCGTCTGTCAGCAGAAATGGTGAGAATGCTGATGTGAGCAGAGCTGCTTTGTTGGCAGACACAGAGCTGTCTTTAATACCTTGATTCACTATTGTCTTCCTGGCTTTAATCAATACTACTGATTGGGGATGCTGTGTTTGAAGATATTCATGTACTGTTAATGAGAGAGCCAGGAAGGGTGAGGGCACTTGACAAAGTGCAGTGGCGAGAGAATTAGAAAGAATATGTATGTAGAGGTTCAATTGCACCTACATTATTTAGAAACCTCTACAGATAGAGGGCTTTTGCACAATAAAAGTATATAAAATTGTGTCTTTAATCCATAAAGGACTGGGATTTCATCATCAGTGCATTGCCAAGTGTGTCAGTGTAGACAGATGGTTTAATGCTGTGTAACTATTTGTGGTTTGATGATTGTTTTAGACTGAATTAATTATAGTATCTTTACAAATATGAGATCTCGGGATGGTGGCCACTCCTAAAAAAAAAAACACATGGAAATTACAAAAGGCAGTGAAGGACTCACATGAAATAAAAGATTTGCCGTTCAGCTAAAAATGATGTATGGGTCTATAATGTGTATGCATTCATGTGTATCAGGAACTTAAGTTAAAATAATGAGAACAGTCAAGCTGTGGAATTTACTACAATGTAAAACCCTATGAGTGCGTGACTGTCCTCCATGTACATCCATCCTTAACTGTGAGGTATGACGGAAGATGAGAGTTTGAAGACTTAAAGACTTGTGATGTGATTGCGTGACGACTGGTCACTGGTCATTAGTTGTAAAACAGCCACATTCCAGAAGAATCTCTTCCACATGGGTACTTACAACATGTTTTAATGCCCCATTAAAAGGGTCTCATCTCTGGTGACTTAACTGCCTCTTGGGGTGCCTGATCTCATGGTATGTTGTTTGTTTACTCTCCAGTGGGCCTTCATTTCCTGTGTGTCTGCTGCTTTTTGCGGCTCTAGCAGTGGGTTAGCCATCTTTAATTTACTCAGTCAATCCGCAGGGGATTTTGAGCTAATCCTATTGCTCATGTTGGTATTTTTGACCCCCTTGCCATTGATTATGAGGGCATTCACTTCCCACTTCACTTATTCCTAACTTGTATATATTTTAAATTATTTGTTCTTATATTCTATCCTATTATTATTTCATGTATATAGTATCCTGCTATTTCATTTATATTCTGTCTGATATTTTGCTGCTGCAACACTGGAATTTCCCATTTTTGGGGATCAATACAAATCTACTGTATCTATCACTTACAGTTTGGAGCAATGAGTCATGATGGATTCTTCTGATTTGGCTTTTTACTGGAACGAGAATAAGAGTTGTTGGGAATGACACTGATCTCAAAATGAAATTTCTCATTTGCCCAATAGGAATATAGGCTTTACAATTTTAATATAATGCAGTCATTAGAGTCGGTCTTCAAATCTGATAACAACAGTGAGGCATGCAGAGTCTAACCTGGATCCCTATCAATTTAAAATAGTGCAGTGTGAATCATAAACACAAGGAGATGTCCCTGTGTGTGTTTGTTAGTCAAGGGACATCAAGCTCAATTGTCGAAATATGAGACTCCCAGGAACCAAAGAATGATGGCTACTGATATTGACAGAGCAGTGTGATACAAACAGATCAGAGGTCATGATATTATCCCAGTGTTTTCAGAAATACAAACACACTGACCCATGTTGTGACTCACTCCAGTCACCAGCACAAGATACCCTATCATCCAACATCCATCCTTTCAGCATTTCACTGACCTGCCAGCAAGATAGTATCATTTATTGAGACACACATAAGTTTTTCCTAAGCACAGAAGCATAAAACACCAGACAGCATATTTTACTTGAGGATGGTAATCCAACTGCACAGCTGGTTCTAAATATTTTTGGAGTTTGTTTTTATCTTACTAACAATAGATGCCTTAAGACCTCACAAAACCTTATACATTACAGAAACAGAACAACCATCCCCTCCCTCCCCAAACCCATGATAACTCCATTACCAACTCTCCAAGAAATAAAAATATACAGTGCAATATAATACAGACATGGTAAAAAAAATTCATTAATGCTGCACTCTTTCTTTAACCAAGGTGTAAACTTCATCCCATGCACGTAGAGATTTTTGACTAGCTCCATGTATCCGGGCCACAGATCTCTCCATCGTAACTATGTCTAGATGTCTTTCTTTTTGATGCCAGTCATAAGACTGCATGAGTCACTGGACTGTTGGACAATATAACTTGGGCTTGAGTAGAGTATTAATCAAAGCATCATGTTTTCCAATAAAGTGAAGTTTAAAAGTAAAAGTATCTTAAAACTCCTAACAAAAACAGTAAAGACAGTTAGGATAAAGAACAGGAATAGAAAGAGAGATGTTGTTTTCTGCAATTGAGCTACAACAATCAATACTGCTGGGCATACTGACCATATGTCCACTAATCCTTAGTCTCAAAATACACAAGTTCCCATATCAGAGAAATGCTTCTATGTATTTGTGCAGTCAATGATGTAGTTCATGCCTAGACCTCTCTTCACATGTTTATCCCAGCACAGTACCAGTAAGCACATGGCAGGGCTAAACTGGAACAACAAAATACTACTATTAATATACTGTGCACGAGATTTGATGTTGAGAATGCAATGCACAGCATGTATCAATATATCCTAAGCAAGTAGTGTACTATGTTATGCAAAGCTTGCATTATTAGCACGCTAGCGATTTTTAACAACGTGGAAATTAAGAACAAATGTATCATAGACCGTTTATAATATATACAATTCTTATATGCGATGTATACAGTCTATTCAAGGCAGACAAATGCGGGACTGTTGTGCAAATCAACGTTAGCGTTAGAGCAAGCTAGCGATTTTTAAAAAGTTTCAATTAAGAACATGGTTCCAAGTATACATGTACAGGATTGCATAGACCACAAAACAAGACTGTCGTAACTTTTAAATCAATTATTTAAGCCAAAAATACTTACATTTATGTGTCTCTCTGGTCGATGCGGCAGCCATTGTTGCTTGTGTGTTTACAAGTGAGCTTGCGTTGTCACTTGCTTTCAAGGGGTATACACCCCTTGATCTTACCCCTACGCCTCGGTCAACGCAAGTATTGGGACACTACTAGATCCCGCGTGAACGCGCAATAACGAGGGGAAGGGGTAAGGGCTAGGGGTAAGATAAAGAAATGAGATTCAGCCTAAGAGTCTACAGTCATGCTTGTGGCTGAGTTTGTACTTCAGCACAGTAATGCTTTGAGCTACTTGCTAATGTAAACATACTTTAAATGCTGACCAATCACAATGCCAACATGCCTAAGCTATGTAAGGATAATGTTTACCATGTTCACCATCTTAGTTGAGCTGTGACCATAACTGTCCATACCCAATTTATCCATAAAAAGTTGTTGAGATATTTTGGTTTGGATCAAAGTGGAGGACCAACCACGACAGACTGATATTGCCATTGTCATGGAGCCGTGCTGCTTGCCTGGCTGAAAATGGGATGATAGTCATTGGCTGTATTCCAGTGGAAATGGGACTGGGGGTTGGTGAGATATGAAGAGCGAGTAGATGTGCCAAAGAAACTGGGAAGAGAAGTGATTACAGATGGATTTCCAAAATCCAGAATGGCATTCACTTTCCATTCTGCAGTTGTCATTGTGTTTGGATGGATGGAAGATACCTGACAGTTGAGACCATATTACAGACAAAAGCTGCACAGTTGAGTGGACTATTTCCAAAGTGCCCCCTTTAACTTATTCTCTCTTCCAGGCTTTTGTTAGATCTAAGTTTGAGATACAGGTTGCTGGTCTATCTGCAGGGCATTGCTGCCTAAAGCACCTCCACCAGTGCCTTGGACAACAGGTGTCACCTTTGGGGAAGACAGATCAAAAACCTCTACCAGACCTTAGCTGGTCATCAGCTGGGGATCACCAGTTTCTGTCCTTTATTCCCAGTATGTGCCCTGCTGATACCCTAGGTGTTATTTGGCCACCAACTCTTCACCTGCCCCTCAATCACAACCAGAAACTACCTTTTTCTGCCAGATCTTTGAAGGCTTTCTGATGCCTCGCTTCTGTCACACCCATGTCTTGGAGCAGTCAAGAGGTTGAGTAGCCGACAAAGCCCCGGCAGCCAACCTCCACCAAGTATGTGAAAGCCCTCAAGTCAGCCTCCCTGCACTCCACAGGCAAGTTGGAGTACTTTGCCTGCTTCCACTCATGGCCGCCTCAAGTCCCCCCCCCTCCCACAGCACTTGGAGGTCTGCAGACTACCAGCCACATGACAAGGTTGGGGCGGAGATATGTTTCCACTATTTTCCAGGGGAACTGAAGCTTCTTCTTGAGGTCAAGTCTTAAGGTCCACTGCTTGCCAGGTAGGAGAAGAATTGCGGTTCCCCTGTTAGATCTGAAAGGTAATGCTGTAAATGTTATGGTCATGGCTTCCCCATAATTCAATTGTGGTAATTGGACAAACCAGTTGCTGTGAATTAGATGAGATAGTGTGAGATAAATGTGATCCAAATGTGAGATAAATGTGAGCCATTTCAAGAATAGTCTGATCATCAGTAAGTAAGAATTTGATTAGAGGTCTTAGGTTTCTGAGGAAGGAGTTATGAATGCCTTTGGGCCCTTGCTGAACCTTTTTAAAAGCCTTTTCCAAGAATCTCAGAGGAAAGGTTTGTGTCAGGGCAACATTGTGATCCACCACGAGATGTGTTCTGGACTACCAGCAAATGCCATTAAGTTCATCCAGTGGTTATGCAATATGTTGCTGTAGCAACTTTTGAGGTACTTGAAATTTTTATTTTATATTTAAATGAGTGGCTGCTCTAGTGCCCAAACTTAAAGGTCCCATGGCATGACAATATCTCTTTATGAGAGTTTTTAACATTAATATGCGTTTGCCCAGCCTGCCTATGGTCCCCCAGTGTCTAGAAATAAACCGAGCCCTGGGTATCCTGCTCTGCCTTTGAGAAAATTAAAGCTCAGATGGGACGATCTGGATCCTTATGAGGTCATAAGAGGCAAGGTTACCTCCACTTTCTCTGCTTTGCCCGCCCAGAGAATTTGGCCCTTTGAGAGAGAGACATCATGGCTTTCAAACGAGCAAAGTGGCAGTTGGTAAAGGCCACACCCCCAGCCTCCACCTTGCTCCCCCTTCTCTCCTCCTCAAAAGCTACAGACTCAGAAATGGCACATACTAAGGAAAGCTCATTGTGGGACTGGCTCTAGTGGCTGTAATTCTGCACCAAGGCTGAATTTTGGGAAAGAGACTTCATATATGGCATTAGGGGACCACTAAGGTCTATATAAAAGCATCCAAAGAGCACCATGTCATGGGACCTTTAATTTTGTGTCTTGTTCTCTGCTCATCATAACAGAGACCTCCAAGGAGCTTTAACATAATCTCTCTTTAGACTGAGCAGCCACTTAAAGTCCCTTTCTCCCTCTGATCGAGAGGTGTTGCCAGTGAACTTTCACCTTTTAGTCACTCAGGGATCGTAACCCTTTTTGCCACCATGAATGGGTGAACACAAGGCCACTGGCTGAGTGTTGTCACTTTCTGTGTCCTGGCCAACCTTTTACTTTAACTCCTTACAGCTGGTAATAATACAAGCACTGGAGCGCATAGCATTAGCATGCTGGGTAAGTGACACTTTGACAACTTAATGTCTTTAAGTGTGCGTGCGTGCGTGCGTGCGTGCGTGCGTGCGTGCGTGCGTGCGTGCGTGCGTGCGTGCGTGGTTAATGTGAGGGTCAGTGAACATAGTGTGTGTCCAGCATTTCTTGGACTACCCTGACAGGCCACAAAGTTGCCATCTGCTTCCTCAAACATAATATTTTTCATTCATTGGTTTTAAAACAAAGCAGCAGGGCCATTATGTTCTGACCAAGGCATTCTTGGCACGTTATTAAAATAAGGGTTTGTTTGATTTTGCCTGAGGTGACGTCGGACCTCCAGTTTTTTCTAACAGAGATTCCTGTGTGTGCGTTTGCCCCTTTCTCAAATAGCTTTTAATTGAAACCTAATGAATTGTAAACCTGTTGTTTTTTTTTCTCTCTTTGCTTGTCTATCTGCAGGGTCAATAGCTATCATGTGAACCACTTGAGTGGCTCTTACCAATATGCACGCACTGAAATGTGAGCTAGAAAAGCCTGGCTGTCTGATGCCTCATGAGCATGACAGTTTTTAGGATCAAGTTTAAAACCTGCAGGTGAATAAAGCCACAACACTGACAGCACCTTTTTATTTGCCTGTGCTGTGCTTGCCTCATTGCCTTAAAGCCATTAGCACTAAAAGCAAGGAAGCAAAGGGGGGTTTTATCTTGTTTTTATGGTTAAGGCCTGAAACATTTTTCTTCAGACAATGATGTGGTCCCCTTCAAAATACAAGTATTAGGACTGTTATCCTCTGAGAAAACATGGATCATTGTAAAAAAGTTGTTTGTGGCTCACAATAGCATTGTGTGATTTTAATATGAATGAAATCCAACATTTTTGCAAATTAAATGAAGGAATGACAGCTTTCTCGTTTTTTACAGAATCAGTAACAGTTACTTTAAACCAAAGTTTCTATCATTATTATTATTATTATTTTTTTTTAGACATGCTAGTGGCTTTGCTCCTAGGATGGTAAAGTCGGTTGGGCAGTTGGTCCACCATTTTGGTCCATAAGTATTCGCTTTTTAGTATTGTTATTGCGAGCCTACTGTTAGCATCCTGGGGGCCTTTAAATCCAGGAAAAGCGAGGCTTGACCTAGTCTAATCTGTGCAGCCTGGCTTGGTGCATTTCACAAAGGCCAAGTCAGGCTGAGGAGGAGCAACTAGGTCAAGCTAGGCTGAAGTAATTCAGATAGATGCTCGTTCATGACTTTCTGTAACAGACTGCAAGGTTGTTCACAGATTTACTGATGCTAAAATGGAGAATATGCATTGTTCATGCTTTAAACAGATTGAGCAGCGGCTTCTTGTGGAAGTACTGTATGATAACAGCAAACACATTAATTGTAAAAAAGAAACACGGTTGAGAACAGCAAGAGAAATTGAGGCAGACAATCATGGACCGACTGAAAGCGTAAGTAGTCTAAAAATAGCCTATACATTAATTGACCACTGCTCTGAAAGGAAGTCATCATAATACTATTCAGGAATTAGGCTACTAACCGTTTGAACAAATTAACCATTGTACTCTCTGCCTTGAAAGTGAGCAGAAGATAATGTTACTCAGAAAATTTACCATGAAGATCCATTTTCTACAACGCTAGAATATGATGGATAAATATCTCTTTCACTCTGTTTCTCCCTCTCATGGGCTAAAATATAAATTAAGTCATATTAACTTCCACTGCTTTTAATGCTAACTGTTCAACTCTTTGTTTTTGCAAATGACAAGTGACTCATTGAATGGTTTCATTTAAGAGCAGTAGTTCGTAAATGTATATTTTTAGACTATTATTCACTCAGTCCGTTCACTATTATCTGCCACGGTTCACTATTATCTGCCATTTTTTTTTATTGAGGCAAAGTTTCCTTATTACATATTATATGATTTGCTCCCTCATATATATGGACATAGAAAAGAAAGACACTGATGAAATTGGACTCTAAAATCTAGAAACTATAAAGATAATTGAGATAAATTGCATGTTAAATGCAAATTAAACATGAATGTAACAGTGATATTCATCAATTAGGCTGTTTCCCCGCAGCAAACTATAAGGTCCATTTAGAAAAAAAAATGGGTGTCCTCTCCCTGTTATTACATGAATGTACAGTAGTATACACTATATAGTTACTGGTTCAGTAAACTAAGACTATAATTTGGCAGGATTGTGCAATTAGGATATGTTTTTAAAATTGTACGATCCTCCTGAACACACTGGACGACACAAATTATGTGCTAAGAATGCCAATTTATTGAATCCTTTATTGTTAAAGAATACAAAAAAATCAATCAACTAAAAAAATTCAAGGTGCATTGGTCCACTATGGAAACACACATGTAAAGCAACTGCCATAATATATTCATCAAACTTCTAACAACAATATGAATAGCAGTCTTCATAAAACAATATAACATTATATAATAATTATTAAAATGTTTTTTTTAATGCAGGCATATAACAATAAGGTAAAAGCACTGCTGAGTGAACAGTAAAGGCAGCAGGATTAATAAAGCCTGTCCAGACCTAACAGCCTGTTCCTCCTCTTGGTTTTGTGAAATAGCCCTCTGGTGTTACCATTTACCTAGCTTTTCCCACTGAATCTGACTGCCTCAAATTATCACAGCTGCTACCAGTTCATTTTATGGTGGTCTGGTACATTGCTTTTCGTCACACCTACTACTAAAATAATTTATTCTCATGCATCAGTCATGCTTATCTGGACCATTAAACCTTTCATAACAATGAAATGCGTAGTATTTTCCTGCCTTTCTCCTTGTGGCTCTCCAGTATCGCTGTTTTTATATTTTCTGTCCACTCCTATTCCTTAGTTTTTGGAAAGATAGGAGGACTGGGTAAACAGAGAAGGGTCAGCATGAGAGCCAGAGCCCAATCTGTTGGGCATATGGAGGTTCTGTCACTGCTACCAACCTCCAGCTGGACAGTATTATCCCCCCTCTTCACTCAGGAGTTGAGCTATCGTCCCCCAGGGTCCGATGAGGAGCAGAGGAGGGGTGGGGGGAGTCACAGGTCTGACTGCGGCTCCTGTTCATCACCCAAAGTCTCCACCCACTAACAGTGCTGTCCATTAGCTCCTAAAGTAAATAAACCAACTGTGTCTATGTGTAGGACAGGGAGTGAAAGAGTGGGGAATGGGGGTTCAGGGCATTAGGGCTAATCCCATAAAGTGTTAAAGTGCGTTTAAGTGACCAAAGAAAACGAGATGCAGACATTTAGAAAAAGAAGAAGACATACTTAATAAACCCTGCATGGGAAAATTGAACAGGCCTGAAATACACACATATCCACAAACAGGACCTTATACATGCGCAAATAGAGATATGTCAGAGTGAGGGGGCTGCCAATTAAAGGCACTCTGAGCGGTTGGTGGTTCGGTGCCTTGCTCAAGGGTGCCCAGGAGGTGAACTGCCATCTCTCCAGCTACCAGTCCACACTATGTACTTGGCCCGTACGGGGACTTGAATTGGCCACCCTCCAGTTCCCAAGCCAACTCCCTACGGACTGAGCTATCGTATGCTATTATTATTGATGCTTAACAATGAAACACGGAGAACAAAACTGAAAGCCTTGTATCAAAAACAGAATTTATTTACAAAACCAATACATACCTTAGCCAGTGATTTTATTTTGGTCATAAAAATTCTTGACCCTGAGTACTAGTTACCATCAATGGGTCACTGTCCATTTATAACAAGTTTCTGTCCACTGCTTACCTGCAGGGATGCTGCCTACCCCTTACACAGCTAAACACACTTTTCTTTATTTTTATTTGGCTTAATACACCAGATTACTTAGATTCCTACACTGTGGATTTGGGTCACCTATGCATAAAGAAAAACATTTAGATTTTCCAACTGAAGTAAGGCCATTCATAATCATATCAAAAACCTTCCTTGTTGGTCATGCTTACAGAAGTCTACCGTAAATATATGCCAAGCATTTAAATAAACGTATGTACATATGTGGATTTCCTCTGACACACAAAGAACTAACTCTGTTTCAATGTCCTTAATTCCTGCATGTGCAAAGTATTTGTCAAGCAATTCTCATGTCCATCTCTTGTTAGGTGGTCATGGATTTCACATAACCAATGAGTTCATTTTCACTGGTTGATGTTTGTCGTCCTGCTGGGCTTTGTCAGCCTCTGAACTGGAGGGCAAAAATTACTTGCACATAAAGCAAGATAAAAGACAAAAAAGCACTTTAATCCTAGGAAGAAAAATAACAGCAATCAGTAGAAGTACAACGACACCGGATGTTTTTGTCAATAAGCAAATTTCAGTGACACTAGTATTTTTTGGAAGGCATATGTGTGTCTTAGGCCAACACACCTATGCAGTAAATGCTAATTGTATAATTCACAACTACAGTCTGCAACCATTGATAACGCCCCCTGAAAATAAAAATAAATAACTTAGAGGTTATTTAACTTTGTGAAGGTCAGAAATGAAATGAATAGAATTTTGTTTCAAATTATCACAAGTAGATTTTAAATGACAAGATTTTTCATGTAGTAACTAAATAGCTAAATAGTAATGCATCAATTTTTTTTCAAGGTTCTGTACAATGAAGATGACATGGGGAATTGATTTTCGGCACGTCATAATTTGGTTTGGGTATAGGATTTGTCGTGGTGCGCCTGCCCTTTACCCCATCTCTCTTTAATCTGCAGTAGCACTATGTCTCATTTTATCTTCTAAAAAACAACATAAGACATAAGCTGAAAGAAGTTGGGAGCTGGAAGAAATCACTCTGAAATTCAAACCTGCTCAGTGCACTTTTGCAAAAGAGCCACCAAATCAGTGATAATCTTCCAGCTGAACCTGGTTTGTGTTTGTCATGACAGCCTAGATGAATGCATGGTTTGTCACGTGGCTCGCTAGAGGTCAGGGTTCAACGGAGGTCATGGGTCACGGCAGAGAAGACTAAAGCATTAACTTCCTGCGTTACTCACTGGCTGATTCTGCACAGAGAAGGAATGGACATATGGTACATTGGAATTTGGTCTTTGCTCAACATGTCTATGTGTCCATGACCAAAGTCAAAACAGGAAAGAAAATAGAAAAGTTCTACCCTTTCTATTGTAAAAATGTGTTATTGGACACCTCAGTGTGGATTTGCACAAGCAGGACACACAAGCCTATTTAAAAGATAATAACATACTACTCACACAAAGAAAAAACAGGCATACATCCAGAAACATACACACATGCACCAATTATTTCCCCCTGATGTTGAATATCTCCTTAGCATATCCGACATCCATCCACTGCCACCTTGTACCTAGTTCATACACTGTTAGCCCTCCACACTATTGCTGCAGGGCTCGTCGTATCATTGCAACTAAAATCTTTCATCCATGATTCATTGCTGCTAAAAAGTAGTTGGCATAACTTTGACACCCATACCAACATCTCCAATCGTATGCCAAATTTGTCTCAATCCTGACCAATTCACCAGGATGTCAGGCGATATCAACAAACATTACATTCTTAGGGATGGCTATCATTACATTTTGTCTGAGAATGATTTTTTTTAACCTGACGTCGCTTTAATAAGGCAAAATCCGCAGGAGATTTCATTAGGCTTGCCGCGATAGTCGTCAAGGCATACACCGATTATATTACTTGGCCACCTCCCCTACCATTGTTTTGTTTTTATAGAAATAATACCTATTTCATTTATTTTTGCGTCTCAGCGCCCACTGAAATATTAAGATTTAGAATTTGTTTACATTGCACAATAAAATCAAGACAACAGTAACATAAGAAAATAAAGTAATATAAAATAAAGATTGTGCAGGTGGGATTAAGAAAACCCATAGGGGCGTATAGAAGGAATCTCACCACAGCACAATCTCACAAATACTAAGCTTATTTTGAGTCGGACGACGGGCGCTATAATTACAAACTGAAATAGTCTGCTCCGTACAGCAGCAGCAGCAAAACCCTTGACAATGTTACCTTGAGGTCCATTTAGTAGTTTCCCTGAAACCTCAAATTTCCATTCTTTTCTGAGCAGTTGCATTTATATTGACTTTCCAAGGCAAGAGAGTGCGCACTAATATGGAAAGCAAAGGCTTTGGTCTGTGTGGCGGGCAGAACTAAAACCATCATGTAACAACAGGAAGAGTACTTTTGGTGTTAGTTATGTGATTGTTAAAGTCTTACAGGATGAATCAGACTTTAAATTATTTTTATGTAGTTGATGAACCAATTTGTGTGGAGCACAAAATTATTCCAAACTGTGATTATTATACCACACTTGGTTTGGAATAGGAATTCTGGACATTTCCAGCTCAGCTCAAAATGTTGCTGTGTGCTTATTTCACAGCCATATGGTTGGCATCATTAACCACTCCCCAAGTATTGAGTTGGTTTCCCAAGCAGACCTCCACCTGTTGTATTTCTTAGAAAATGTGGTCACACACAGTAACTCTTAATGTGTTGAAATGTGATTGCTCCACTGTTAGAGCCTGTAGAAATAAATCAAACCCGCTTGGTTCATTTACTCCAGGCCAGTAACAACTGTGCTTTACCATAAAATGTTGTTTTGGAGTCTTAGCAGTAAAATTAATGTAAATAATCAACCGGTGTTTGCATTAACCCCACAGCCGTTTTAAGTTGGAATAGAGGGCTCCACTGTTAGATGTTA
The DNA here is from genome assembly GCA_013375575.1 of Percina caprodes. Lineage (NCBI taxonomy): Eukaryota > Metazoa > Chordata > Actinopteri > Perciformes > Percidae > Percina > Percina caprodes. Next base: position 921,861 of record JABXJD010000011.1, on the reverse strand, counting down.
CACACTGACTTCTCTCCTTCATACCACACTGTCTTTTTTCAAAACCTCCAACAATTACCCTCTGGTTCTGCTCTTTCTGTTCCATTCCTCTCTCACCTAAAAGCACTAATCTGCTTTACCCATGCATGGCTAATTAGAAAAATATGAGCAATAATCTGGAGCTGTGTGTGTGTGTGTGTGTGTGTGTGTGTGTGTGTGTGTGTGTGTGTGTGTGTGTGTGTGTGTGTGTGTGTGTGTGTGTGTGTGTGTGTGTGTGTGTGTGTGTGTGTGTGTGTGTGTGTGTGTGTGTTTTTCCCGCACTTCTTTATCTTAATCAGGACAAGACAGGCAGTGGATTTCCTGGAGATCTAGAGCTTCCTTTGTGAACAATGTCTTCAAGATACAAGTGGCTTTGTTCCGTAAAATACTCTTTTTCCAAATTATAAAAGAACAAACAGAGCAATTTTAAAGTGGCTATTTCTAACGTTCAGTTTGTGTTGATTCCAGCGGAATCGGACAGAAGCGGTACTGTTTTAACCACACCTGCTGCCGTAAAGGTCTTGTCTTTACACTGCTGTATTACCCACTGTAGATTACTGAGTTAGTGTTACCGGGAGGTCATATAGATGCAATGAATATTTTACTTGGACAGAAAATCATTCATTAACAATGAGAAGTCGGTTTTGAATAATTTACAATCCCATAATTGTCTCCATCTAATAAAAGCCCGACCGAGACTGACTCAGGTTTTCGCCTGTCGTCAGTCCCTTTCCCTTTTAGTTTTTAATTTGTTCTTGTTTTAATTTCCTTATTCTGTGATGGCCCTGCCTCAGTATCAGCCATAACTACAACAGATAACTTCTAAAATAAAATTAAAATACAATTAGGCCTACATAAAGAAATCTCCCGTTATCCTTTACCTGGATAGATACTCACTAACACAGGCTTTTCTGGTGTTATGCCAAAATATGTTACCCATCAGAATGTGTGCCTGCTGTAAATCATTTTGTGGGTTAAATCGGAGCAGGGAAAAGATATTAATAAAAACTATATAAAAATAGCGTTCTTTTCACTGTAAGTCTCATTTGCTGTTACAGGTATTTTATGATGATTAGGAAAAAAATGACACAATTTCACAAACAGAGATGAATCTCCACGCGTCAGCCAACTCAAAGCTCAAACCAGTGCCTCAAAGCACAGGACAACTGAGTAGATTGATCAGAGTAGACCCCAGAATAATTGGTCAAATGTATTCAACCTTGCCAGACCCTAATAGTCAACTGGCAGCACTATGATGTGAACCAATGGGCACCTGCAGTTGAAAAGAATACGTAGCAATATATGTCATTTTTCCTGAGTTTCACTGTTGCTATTATGATGGCGCAGAGATGGCCGCAGGTGCATTTGCTATTTAAAAGACGTGGGCCAGGATGGGAATTTAACAACTGCATTGCTCTTAAAAATAGCAAAGACACTTGTGTCGGGCTTTGCACCGCACTGCGCCGGGTGCAAGATAGGGCCCTCATTTTTAGGGCACAATCTTTAAAGAAGAAAATGTTTTCTCCTTTAAACATTGTGACGCAACACATGATCAGAGCTGATAGCCAGTGCCCTCCGACGCCCTCTGTATTAGACATATTGACACGCAGGCCTAAGACCTGCAGCAGTGTAATTGCACCCTACTCAACCTGATTAGATTAAATATGGTTTGAATCTGGTTTGACTCAGGTCCAGGGTTGGGATTTAGTTACTATGTACTGAATGGACTTGTAAAGGCCTCTAAACTGGACATAAGAAAGAGTACTAGTTGCCAAGGTAACAAGTAATGGGGATCCAAATTAACATTAAACAATAAACCTTCAGGAGAAACCTCTAGCAAGAGATTGGAACAGTGTTGAGTTCTTCACACACACAGGACTTTATTTGCACTTGAGTTTCTGACACTTTGATGATGTAGTAAAAAGCTAACTCGCCAGTGTGCACTTGTGCATTCATACTTGACAAAACTTGCAGAAGTGCACAATATCACAGATAGCAGCTGTACTTATGTTCAGCATCTGCAATTGAATTGACATGAAAGCTGATACTTTCAATAGTGAAGTGAAGATAATGGGTAGACATTCAGTCTAGGTGCTAGTTCTGGGTTTATCACTAGGTTCTTTGGTTTTTAATATGGGAATATGTCTGTTGTAATAAGATTCTTTACAATCAGTCTTGTTTTGAAGAGGAGGAATGCCCTCCTTAAACGTGAAACCTGATCAAGCTTGTTTTGTTTTAAATGTGAAATCCTGTGCCTGTTTTTGTCCACCCTGAAGTGTGTGTGTGTGTGTGTGTGTGTGTGTGTGTGTGTGTGTGTGTGTGTGTGTGTGTGTGTGTGTGTGTGTGTGTGTGTGTGCGCACAGATACACAGAATCACTTAAAAGCCCATTATCCCTGCAGCCCTCCTTCAATGGTTCATTTGTATTGCTCTAGTTGTTTGTTTGTTGTGTACTTGTGCCAAAATCTAAATAGATTTTTATTGCTGTGGTCAACAAGTTAAAGTTCCATGATAAATGGATGATCCACCATAAAGCGTTTTTTTTGTTTAACCTCACCACCTGGATGAAAAATACATGGTAGTACAACACACATCCCACCGTGTGTGTGTGTGTGTGTGTGTGTGTGTGTGTGTGTGTGTGTGTGTGTGTGTGTGTGTGTGTGTGTGTGTGTGTGTGTGTGTGTGTGTGTGTGTGTGTGTGTGTGTGTGTTAGCCTCCTGCCTCTATTGTGATCGTGGTCAGTCCATCAAAGCCCGGAGAGGGTGTCGGTGAGGCATTTGGTCTGCTGTCTGCTCACACTTCCTTTGTTTGTGTGTGTTTTTGTGTGTGTGCTGGTTCAAGCCTCTGTCTCCCTGCACTTCCTCCTTGCCATTGTGTGTATGGAAGCATATGCTCTCTCTCTCTCTTTCTCTCTTTCTAATCAGTGTCTTATTGGGCTGATCCCCAAGTCCATGGATGAGCTATTTCTGGAAATTCCTGTTATGAAAGGATTATTCTCCTCCCTCTTCTGTCTCCACTCACTCTCTCTCTCTCTCTCTCTCTCTCTCTCTCTCTCTCTCTCTCTCTCTCTGCATCAGTGAAAGGTAGAAGACCCACACTTGTCATTGAAAGCATTTAGGTTCATGTTTCAAGACAGTGGCAGTATCTTGCTTATAAATAAAACAAACACACCCACAGAAAGTAAATGACAAAGTAGCATTGTAATAAAAACATAAATGCCCCCTTCGTCCCTGTTTTTGATTATTTTATGGGTTACCTATCTGTAAGGGAAAGCATCTTTATGGCCCCGTTATCTAAAACATCTGAACTACAAAAAGAAAATCAGGTTATAGCCATTCACACACACACACACACACACATATACACACACACACACACATCCATCTAAAATGTTCATCTCTATTTCAGGATGGCTGCTATGACCTTTGCTGCGATCTCTTTTGTGGGTCTTTGTTGACACGGCCTTGGGTGTTTATGTGCATGTTGGACTGACACGTCCGTCCACTGACCCTCACCTGGCCCCGCTCCCTGGGGTTAGGACTGGTAGAGGAGGGGAGCGTTAACCCTGAGGCAAGCCCAGAGGAGGACTTTCCATGGCGGCCAAAAACCTTTCGTCTTTCTCTCACGTTTTTGTTTTTCTGTCTTTATATGGTGGCTTAATATTACAATTGTGTCTTTCTGTCTATCTATTTGACAGTAAAAAAAAATGTTCAAGTTCCTCTTTTTTTCCTCCCTCTGTGTCTCAGGGTCAGAGGTGACACTTAAAGTTTACAACCTACAACAGTAGCTTCACCCAACAACCCAGCAGCAACAAGTTGGTGGGGCATACAAGGACAATTTTATTCAAGTCAAATGCCTGTGGTTTATTTTTGTGTTTTTTTTTTTTTTTCTTCAAAATAGAAGTGATAATCAGAACAGCTAGAGACTTGAGTAAAATGTACTATGAATCACGAGATAATCCACTGAAACTTCCCTTACCATGCCTTAAAGGTAAAAGTGTTTGTTCTTATTCCTTTTACAGGGAACTGTTACATGTAATGCAGGCTTAATCCCTTGTGTCTGCCTGCTGTAACACTGATGCATCTCCTCATTTCCTCTCTTTTGTCCAAAGCCCTCATTACACCAGTGTGTATTTGATCTGTATCTGAATCATAAGCCAAACAAGCGCCTGACTCTGACGAGCTTTGATGAATGAAAATTGTAGACACTGTAAAGAGACACTCATTTGGCCCAGAGCAACTGGCAGCAGCGGCAGTCTACTTGTCTGATCTCTCGCACTTTACCACACACATTCATCAACAATCGCTGGCATTATTGTGTAATTCTCACCACAAAACAACTTGAGAGCGCAAACCCCCCTCAACTCTGCGCGTGGTTGTTGACCCATCTCAGTCACTTGCTCGCTTGAAGTTTGTTGTTGATTTCCAAAGCGAACAGAGTTGAAGAACGGCAACACACATAGAGCGGAAGGTCACTCACCGGATGTCAGGCAATTATCCTGGAAATGTGCTTCCATTGATCCATTGGGTTTTGAGTGCAGCCTCTGGGTGGTCGGGTATTGTGGCTTAGGGATCTGGGCTTGTTTGGTAATCTGTCTTCATCTCTCCTTCCTCTCTTTGCTTATTGTCTCTCTCTATCCTTCCCCAATCCCCCTCTAACTCTCTCGCTCTCTTTCACATACACACATACTAACAGACCATAATTATCTTTCTCCCTCCCTTAAGGTTACAGATTTGGGATAAAATCCCTCAGTTTATGAGCTCATGAAATTACGTTTTCTGTTGACGTATTATTGATATATAATGCTTTAACTGGATGTACTTCGGCAGCGACCATCAAGTATTCAATTCTCGACAGTATCAACTGTCTAGTATTCAAAGTTGATGCTTTGTCAGTCTGTACTCTTACTCTTTTGTGGAATATTTCCTATATCTATAACTATCTAGCTATTATTTTTAGACTGCAATATGTTTTTAAAAAACTGCTTCTTTTAACCTCAAATATATAGACAACACAATATGGAAATGGCCATATTGTTATTGCACTAAAAAACACTTAATTTTTCTTGTTTTTGATTATTAGATTATAATATTAAATTATATATGCCTGACCATTTTTGTCAAACACCAAAGAGGTAAAACTTTGTTGAACAAACTCCAATAACAGAAATACAAACAGATTTATTATGGAGGTGTGGTGCTACATAAAAAGTACTGTCAACACCAATTACAGATATAAAGCATATTAAACTCCATTATATTTCACAGGTTTTACAACTGGGGCCTCTAGGCAATCTTTTGAAATGATTCCCACCAGGGAGACATTTTTATGAAGGCCTATAGACTCATGATTTTGCTCACTTTAATAGCTGGCAGGATCTCTTTTGGGTGAATCACTTGTGACTCCTCAGTCAGCTGGGACCGGTGTGGCAGCCAACAACTGACTGCCTAGTTAGCCAGTCTGCATCATCTCTTCCCCTTTGCTGTCCAAGTTTTGGATTACATGTATTTCCCTGCCACATGTTGACTCATCTGGCTTTCTCTTTTTGCACCACCTCAGTGCCTGTGTGTTACCATAGCAATAACACAATCTAGCTTATGCCAAAAGCTGACATTGTTAAGGAGTTATTGGAAAACTGGATGAAAAGTTCCTGAAAAATATTAGCGAGGTTTCAACACTTTCCTATTCAAATGAGTCATGGACTGTAAATTATACAGTTGCATAGAACCACTACTTTTGTCTTGTTAGGGGCAAAAAGAAACGTAGAGGTAAAAATAAAATGTTTAGCCTATATGAAGTACTCCTGTATATCTAAGGGCAAATGTAAATTATATTATTGTTGTTATAGTAATGACTAATTATAACAATCGCATTGACTTTCTTTGTATGTGTTTACAAAGTATGGTGCAATCAAAGTGATTACATCGTCACGACTAACTAAAATCTGACTGAATGTGTTATCGTAGAGTCAACCTGTGCGTGGTGTACGTGCGTCAGTCGCGAAACGGACAGGGGCCGGGCCACAGTCATTACCATACCTGCAACAGTTCTCCTTTCATTGCGCCACTTGCGCTTTTCTGACTAATCTCGCTTCACAAAAGAGCGTCTCCCAGTTGTCTCCAGTATTTTCTAATGATATGCAAACTGGGCACAATCCTCCGTGTCAATTGCTGCCTATTAGGGGAGGTGGTTGAGGCTCAGGCGAGGCATGAGCTGACATGAATAGAAGGGAGTCCTGGGGAGCACAGATAATCACTTTCCATTTTATATGGGTAACGTTTGTTCGGCGTATTTGTTATGAACAAGTCAAATCAGTGTATTAAATTAGTAACACGTTCAAAATAAGATGACTGTCAAGGGATAGATGAAGTGCATTCCAGAAACCCAAAAAATGACGATTTGGTGTCATGGTTAGTGCGCTTTGACACACTTATGACATGATATTGTAATCGTTATAACCTATCTTCCCCACACATAATGATGTGCTGAGGTTGGTCTGAGTGGATCCGTGTGTGTCCCCAGCTCCTAATCAGGTGGGGAGCAGCGAAGCGGGTGGGGGTGGAGCCACGGCAGAGTTGCCCATTCCTAAAGCTTGAATCACACTACTCCATTCACATTCCTGCTGGGGACCGCTTCATTCAGGGACTCGCAGTGTTGGAAGGATTTGGAGAATTGTGGAGTTCTGTGTATCACAGCCAAATCAAATAAAGCCATGGATTTACTGTCTCGCGCAACGGTCAGAGGACATGTGCAACCGACTGTATAGTTAGAGTTTTGTGTACGCTGGATTTATCATGCGGGCTTCGTCCTAACAGTGCAGCAGACCTGACGGTGGACAGCCGTAGCCTGCCAGGGCGCACCCGGGACTTTGGTTTTAAATGCTAAGGCTGGTCGCGACCAAGACATAAAAAAATGATATTAACACGTAAGTCAATTCCATAATTTACTTTAAATTAATTCATTTTGATGGTTTTCTATTTAAAGTGAACATGTTGGTTTGAATTTTACCTGTAAGTACAGCACTCTTTGAGTCGCCTTTACGGCGCAGCGCTGCGAGCTGTCGGATAAGAAAATCTCCCCGCTTTGCGCAAACCTCCGCGTCTCCAGTGTCCTCACTCCTGTTCAAAACTAACCCCCCGGTTTATTTTACCTGTAACTAAGTTACACACGACCCTGCGAGGATCCTATCTGCATTTCCCTTGGTATGCACACAGTCCAGATGAGCATTGTTTGAATTAAATTAAACTGTGATTCGTGTGGGGAAACAGGATCTTGTTTTGTGTCTTTTAAGATTATCAAAAGGTATAGAACCAGTCTGCGATGTCAGTGCCTTTATTTATAGTTTATTTAACTGTGCCTTTTGACTGCCGTGCCGACCTTTTGCTATGGTAAGGGGAATTCGAGGTGGATGTTGAGGCTGTATATAACATCCCGTTCTCAGTCTTGTGCTGGCAGACTTAAAATGATTTGTGGGCTTTGGCCCTTTGTCTCAACTGTTTCTTCCAACACATAGCTCCTTATCAGCTAACCTCAGGTCTGGAACAGACATGAGCACAGTGAGGTTCAGTTGAGCCATATAACCATTAAGGACGTGTTCAGAGACCTTCACAGCATTCATGATGAAGGGTGAATGAACATTACACACTAGTAGGCTAACTAATAAGGTAGATATTGTATGACCCTGTCACCATGCTTACACAAACTTAAAGAGATCTTTGCTACAGAAGGAATAGTCTAGTTACATAAATGGAACCATATTGTTGTGTACTCTTTCTCTTACTTCATGTCTCTTTGTTTCTTTTAGTCAGGGATGGGCCTAGAAGGTATAGTAGTGTAGACGGTGGTTGTGTTGGGAGAAGACAAGCAAATAAAAGAAACACACTGCACTCCTTTTGAAACTGGAAGTGAGCAGGGGCCTTATCTGAAAGATTTACATCCAGCTGGCACACTGTTTCTTCATGTCCTGTGAGAAGACACATATGTTTCATTTTTGCTGTTACCATCCCTCTGCTGAAGGGAACCAGGCTGTCCTGGGATCTGTTTATGAAATGATAGCTATCAAGGGGAGGTGACGTAGGCTGTCATCTGGCTGTGGAAAGCTAATCACAGGCTTTGAATATGCCTGGTCACCTGATCAGGACTCGGGCCCTCTGTGTGAGCATAAATCTGTCATCAGGGGGCACAGGGGCCTGTGGACTTAGCTCTGCGATCATCCATCTGGGCCAGCTGTGTGTTTGCATGTGTATCTGTCCTTGCATCCGAGGCCTGTCCCTGCAACTGGAAAGGACCATTGGTAGTAAACCTCATTAATCTTTTGTGTGTGTGTGAGTGAGTGTGTCAACGGGGCATAGCTTGAGGCTGGCCAGATGGCGATATTCCTGGCATCATCTCACTTAGCTAACAGCCAGACATTCTCAGCGAACACCAGCTGTCTCAACCGTGGAATCACAAAACATGATACCCCATCAGGAAGAAAATCTGTTATCGCCCATCTTTGCATTCCAGTAGAGTACTGAAAGGAATTTCACATTGGCAAAGTTTAAAAGTAAAAAAAAATGTTGTCTCTCCACTTTTCCTAATGCTATTTTACAGATTTAAGCTGACATTGTGGCATAGTTTCACAACGTGTCAGATCACAATAAGAAACCCGTTCTTTAAGTTCATGGACACATCAGGAGTGAAGGACAAACACTGGCAGCATCCAGGCTCCTGGCTTTGCTTGTTGTAGATTACTGCCGAGCCACAGAGTCTGTCTTGGTTTATCACATCACCTGTCTAGACCCACTTTGCAGCTCCTTCAGAAATGAGCCACTCAGACCTGGAGTTGATAAGAACCCTCTGCCTGCCTTTTGGGTTGGTTTACAGACGGCTCTTTGAGACCCAACTATGATCGGGTAATTCCAGATAAGCCACCTCAATTCACAACAGTTGTTAGTCAAGCATTTTTCTTAATCTGCTAACTTCAAAGCCCCAGCTCCAGCAGTGATAACTGTATTCAGCCTCTTGACCTCCAGTTTGCCATGTATGTAGCAGGGCCTTTGAGGTGGGAGCAGCATCCTTTGTTTGCTAGCTGCTGACAAACTCCCACTGGAGCTGAGTATTCAGACTCAGCCAAGCCAGATCCCGCTGCCTCCTGCAATGAAGGGAAACTTTGGCCAGCAATTGTGAGAATTTCCTGCCACAGGAAAGGAGCGAAAAGAAGGGGCGAACAGAATTGAAATAAGCAGAGAGTGTAAAGGAGCCGAGGGTGAGAGCAGGGAAAAGACTATGATGGGTAATTTTAGAAGTTGATACCACTGGGCAGGGAGTGAAGCTTAACCCTGCCTGGCAGCCCATATTGGCCAAATTCCAGGAGAAAAGCCACTTGTGATCCATATGTAATCTCTATTAGCATTGGCTTGACTCTAATTAGTCATGTTATACACTGATACACGTGCTAATCTTTCTTTCCCACTGAGAAGGAGCATGTCTCACTGTGTTGTTGTTGCTTGTTCACATCAGCCAAAACTAGTGTGCGGCTATCTCCATTTCAACTATTTACATTCCAACTGAGAGGATTTTTATGTATTCATGTTCACCAAGTAAGACATTTACTTTAAAATGTGTCTAATTGATCAGAGATCATAACATGTCTTCCATTTAACTTGTCCTTAAGAGGCCAATACAGTTTAAGCCCCATATCCGTCTGTCTCTCTGTCCCACCTGACATACATGTTTCAGACAACCTTTTGTGTGGCCTCCCTCAGCAGGACCACAAGTTCTGGTCTGTGTTCAGATTCAGGTATACCAACCTATCCAGCTGTTTGTTTGTCTGTCTCCAAGATGACCAGGCCACAACCAGGGATGGTGATAAGTTGACCAAACAAAAGAAAGGTTGGGTTAAGCAGAAGGTCAGAAAATGACATGCTGTTGATACCTTATGTTGCTCTTATAGCTCATAGCCAAGTCACTGGGGTCAAAATGACAAAAGGCTCAAAGTTCTTGTGGACTGCAATGTAATTTAGAAGAACTCAATTTATCAGCACTTACATTCATTCCTAACAGTTGTTACTACATGAAAAAAGGTTTAAACATGCAAAGGAATGTGTCCTCCAGAAATTACTCTTCACATAAAGACGTGTGGTCAACTGTAACATAATTAATTTGACATGTAGTATTTTTGGTACTGTAACTGTTAACTCTGAAACTTTGGTGATGACCCGTCTCCTCTCCCATTTGTAATCTGTTGTACTTTAACAAACTTGGCACATGTAGACCAGATATTACCATCATTATCAAGGTAGTGAACTTCAGTTTTCTATTTGAGGATATCTCTGTGATCAACATTTCTTGCAGTCATATTTGAATGTTAAGTGCTTGCTGTAAAACATGCATTTGTTCAATGTTGCTCTGTAGCTGTTGAGCCATGAGGACGTTTGGTAAGCACACACAATCACCGGAGCCAGTGTTTGTCTTGGCTGACTCCCCGCCTATTATCTGGTCAGGAACAAACGAAGGCAGGGCCTTACAGCAGGGTGGTCAGCGGCCACTGCAGCGCCGCTCGGCTCTCTTCCTGTGAGGGAAGCAGGAAGAGGAAGTGAGGTAGTTCCCTGGCGCGGGCTAAGGAATTGGGGTGGACAGTGAGGGATGACAAAAAATAAAATACACCGATCTCAAGTTATCAAAGCAAACTGTAATGTAAAAGTGGGATGTTGTAGGGTGACATTTTTATGAGCCTTTGATATTCGTGTAAACATCCTTTATGGCTTTTTCTTTTAATTCCAGATACATCAGACTGTATGTGTGTGCAGCTCTATTGTTAGGTCGTTTGTGCCAGGTGCCCCATGCCCCTGTCCACTTCCTGCAGCCAAACAAAAGATAGAAAAATATTCTTGCTCCACTCTGTGAATGAATGGGACACAATGCAGTGCAGTGGTAAATATTCAGTGGTAAGGCATATCGAGTCCACATTATGTCACTGTAAAGTAGATTTGACACACATTCTATCCTAATGGGGTGTGTCTCTGGATAGCTTCCCTCCAAAGGCCTTATTGGATCCCAAACCCCTGTTTTCGGAGTTTGGGGGTGGAAAGCTAACCACGTGTTTGTATGTCCAATTTGCATTTCAATAGCCTTACTGTCTTTTGAGTGGTTTGTCTTTAAGCATGAGGTTGGTCTTTGCAAACACACACAGACTTGAATGTGCACACAGTTACAGTCACACACAGATACACAAGCAAACACACAAATCTTTGGCTCTATGCAGTGCATGCTTTCAAGAATGTTGGTATAATTACACTTTGGTTTCTACGTTCCTCTGGGTTCACCACGCTCTAAAAATACTAGGCTCAACACACACACACCAAACACAGCTTCTGAGACAGAAAAATAGAGCCAATTTGTCAAATAAATCAACGTTAAAACATAGTTGTTAATGTGTTATTTGACACTTGGGTTCATGCTCGTCTCAGGGGTTGCTTTAGGAGTGTTGGCCCCTGCAATGGCAGAGGGGAGGCCCTGTCTTGGTCATGTCACACCCGGTCACACCTTGTTGTTAGTGGGTTTGTCTGCCGTCTAGGCTTGTTGTTGGTATGTAAATGCTTGTATATAGTTGAGCCAAGACCCTTTGCAGCAGTAGACTTCTTCTGGCCTGTCTGTCTGACAGTACTTTATGGTCTTTTGTCCACTTCAGATCAATTTCCACTTTTTAATGCCTCAATTGTTTCACATTATTTATTACACATTTATGTTTGTATTATCTCTGTAGTTCTCCACCAAAATACTGAAACTTCTTAAGTCTCTATTCAGGCTTTGTCTGTTCTCCTTTTAGGCTCCTGTGTTTGAGCTTGAGTTAACACAAAATCTAACAGTTTCTTGGTGTAATTAAGCCTCAAAATGAGGAGGAACTGCTAGTCTTTTGAAGATCAAATTGCTATTAGCTCAGCCAAACATAGCACTCCTACTTAAAGTGTAAAGGACATCACTATTATGTCTAAATGCAAAGATTGTAGAATTTTAAATTTAACTAGCCTGCCATAAATTCAGACGTCACGCACAGCATATTAGCAAGTATATATCTTTTTGTAATCATTCTGTATGTTTCTTTTCCTGCCTTTGTTCCACTGGTGTTGTTTACAAGTTTTTCTCAAGGTTGTGCCACATTTGTACTTGCTGTCATTATCCCAGAGGCCTGGAGACATGTTTCTGCTGGCTGTGGGGCTGATGAGGCAATTGAGGAGGCAGGAGTGTGGGCAGCCATTTGGCATACATCAACTAAAGGGCTTTCACAGATAATTGGGAGACATCACCATGGCTCCTCTAACACAGTGGACCTCAACATTCAGTCGGTACTTAGCACAACAAGCCCAAATGTCACACCTTGTGTTTAAGGGTTATGAAGAGTTTGTCTGGCACTGTTGGAGAAGCGTTGTGAACATGTTTGATTTTAGTAATGGCATCAATGGACACTTGAGAAACATGCATCTCTATGTTAAACCTTTTCTATATACACCTTAATCAACAAAGGTTCTTGAAATTTTCCATATTAGCATCATGAGAGAATAGGAGCTGGAGGGCAGCACTGCATTCATAAGATGTTATGTAAAAACATTAAAATATCCTAACACATGTATACAGTAATGTCATATGGGGAAAGGCTCCTGACAGCTGTTTTCTGTTGTAGAGCTCTGTGAACAACAAATACCACCACCTTACCTGGATAAGGAGCTTGCCACTTGGCATGTCAGGGTGTTAACGCAGTTTGCACGAACGATGCTGTGAGCTCTAGCTTTAGAAGCATGTGAGAGGAGAGTGACCATGTGTGAGATAGCTAATAAGGTCAAGGGGTTTACATTTGATAAGCTGCTAGCATGGTGGACGGCTCGGTTTTAGAGTTTTGACTTACTTCATTTTGACTTCATTTAAAAGCATAATTAGGATGGCAAATTCAAACAGCCTTTTGAATGGGAGTGCTAGGAGCCCTTCTATGATAGCATCAAAATCCCTATTTTAAAACAATAAGAAGGCTCAACACAACATGAAACTTTGCTATCACCAGGGGCTCTACACATGAACTCCATTATTGAGAACATTGTTTGTGTACACAGAGGTTACTAAAAAGCGAGGGTTTGAACAACTAACTTAGCTGTAGTTTTTTCCGCTCGCCGCCATATTTGCCAGTCAAAAAGAATCAATCTCTGAATGTGAATGAACAGACTTCATAGAAGGAAATGTCATTCTTATATGAGGCTCCTTTTTCAACTACAAGGTCAATGTTGTTTTTCATTGTGGCCTGGTTAGCTCAGTTGGTAGAGCAGGCGCACATATAAAGAGGGTTACTTCTTGATGCAATGGCCGGGGGTTTGAATCTGACCTGTGGCTCTTTGCTGGATTTCATTTCCACCTCTCTAACCTTTCATGTCTTCATCTGTCCTATGGAAAATAAAGGCATAAATGCCTGAAATAATAATCTTTAAAAGAAAATTGTTTTTCACTAACGACAAAACAAAAAATTATCCATGCATTGATATTGAACTAAGCTTCAGGAGCTTTCCATCTTTACTCTCCTCCCTCAAATATTTTTGATTTGCTAGATGAAAGGCGACTGGAAAAACCAACAGCTAAGTGAGTTGCTAAAACCTTTCTTTTTTGTTAACTCTGTGTACACAAACAATGTTCTCAATGCTGGAGTTCATGTGTAGAGCCCCTGGTGATACTTGGAGCAAAATCTAATGTTGTGCCAAGCCTTCTGAGTGTTTTAAAAATAGTGATTTTGATGCTATCATAGAAGTGCCCCTAGCACTCCCATTCAAAAGGCCATTTAAAGTGAATTGAAGTGTCTCCCACAACACCTAACATGCTTTTGTTTTCTTCCATCTTTTCTTCTCTGCAGAGATCGAAGCCAAAGAGGCCTGTACCTGGCTCCGAGCAGCAGGGTTCCCACAATACGCCCAGCTTTATGAAGGTAAGTACCCCTGTGAGACATCCTCCAACTAACTCTCCCACACCATGTGGCAATAATGAAAATAGAAAGTTGATGCTGGTATTAGAAAGCCAGGTTACGCTGGGAATTAAGTCACGTTATTACTTCAGTGATCTGTAAGTATTCGTGAAAGGTTGTTATCTTACCACAATATGCAGGTGTAAAAAAAAAAACATAACTAAAGTCAGTTAGGCAGATCTACTAATGTTATGTAATTAATAAAACATTTTCTTGAATTTTTATTAAACAAAGATTTAATGAATGTAGAACCATGTTCATTTTTCTTATGAATGCGAGTAGTAGTCATTTAACTCATACAGAAGACCACTATGTCCTTTGTCAAGCACACAAAACCCCAACATGCACACTTGTGCCTGTGCATGCATACATACCACACACAGCATAACATTCCTGAGGAGTAAAGGGTGTGTTTTTGCCATAGTACAAGTGCTTTGCTGTGCTTATGCAGGAAAAGCTGCATAAACCATAGCACACTATATTTTAAACATTAGCTATAACGTAACCTACCTAGTAACTCTTTGAGGGCCAAAGGTCTTTCTTACCTTTCAAGTTACTCATACAATGAGACATGGTTGAGAAAGAATACTTTGCCTGACCCTTGTGTTTTAAATATACTCTCAACTAAATACTCCCAACAATATTATGGTATGCCGTGAGCATACCAGTTGCCCTTATGTAACTACAGGACGATGACAGCAGGACCAAGCTACCATTGTCAATGGGCCATTGCTTGTTCCTACTTCACCGTGAAAGGTTTCTTATCTGAAAGAAAGGCTCATTTAGTTTCTGCACAGGTGATGAGACATTTTTTATACATACACAAACAGTAAGACAAAAGTGCAAACCACAATCAATCACTATGCAGATTTTTACATTCACATTGGTTTGTTGCTTGCAGCACTCTCCACACGAGTAGGAATTTGTGCCAATGCATGACACATTTTTCCTTCCCTTGTATCCATGGAACAATATCTATTGTCTGTGCTGTTAAGACTATTGCCCCACTAAAGATAAGCAGACTAATAGGCCTGATTCAGTACAGTAAGCTAATGTGGTTGCAGCATTTTCTTATCAATGCTTTCCAGAAAACATCTTCAAATCGGTTCACCCATCCTGACCAGACCAGACTGCTTGAATATTCTTCATGATTTAAGGCACAACTTAACTGTGTGCCATTACTAATGCTGCGACTCAGTGAATAACAAGTGATTCTGTTACTGTAATGAGGTAGACTAGGGAGAAAGAAGGAGAAAAGGAAGTGGGACCTCTGAGCAGCGGTGGAGTACCTATTGTCATTCTTCAATCAATCCCCTGTTCTCTTCCTCTGTGCTCCATATCCCCCCTGCCTGCCGGGTCTGAAAGCTGCAGCTGTGTTTGTTTGGTCGGCTAAGACGCTACTTCCTCTTTTAGCTTTTCATGAAGGCAGAGGGGGAGAAGGTGGGACGGAAGGCCCTGGTGGGTGTTGGAGTGGGTGTGTGTTTTTGAGGCTAGGGATTGTATCTTCAGTTTTATCTGAACACATTGATCCAATCAGCGGCAGGGAGATGCCCACACTAATCAGACCCTCTCTGTTTAGATGCCCAGTTTCCCATCGACATCTCTTCAGTCACCAGAGACCACGACTTCCTGGATCGGGATGCTATTGAGGCTCTCTGCAGGTGAGATTGCAAGTCATACTGAACCTTTCATACAGCTTTTATCTTTCTTTTGATGTTATGCGCCATTCTTCTTCTTCTTCTTATTCAATCTCTTGTTTCCCCCCAAATGAAACCATAAGGACATGACTTCAAAAGCAGGCACGCTTTGGAAAGTTGCCGATAAGAATGGCATGATAAGAACGTTGGAGCCATGCACTGTATCTTCTCCTCTCTCCATTTACTTCGTCCACATCTGATTTATCTCTTTATCTTATTTTTCTTAGTTATCTGAAAGTGTTTACCTCATTTCGTATCACATATCACAAACCTACCATTCACTGCTGGATGCTACGATCACGCAATGCTCTCTAAATTCAGTCTTTCTTTTCATGTTAGAGGAGACATATGCCACTGTCTCATTTGCTAACCCACAATTGTTGAATACATGGTTTCAAAGCTTTGTTTGTATGATGTTCCAGACATCTTAGTCAGTATATGTGAAGAAGGGCAAGATGGCAGTGAGTGTCATTGGAGGTTTGCATCCTAGTTGGTGTCCCTGCGATATTATTGCAATTAGCATATGATGAGGAGATAATGGCTCTTTAATGAAGTCGCCTCCTTCATCAAATTCTACCTCTCAGTAATAAACCACAGCAGGTGTCCCTCCTTACATCTGGAATCTATCATCTGTGTGTTTCTTCTCTTGGCAGCCTTTCACCCTCTCCCCACACACTCCCTCTCTCCCAGTTCCCATCCCTTCATCTCTCCATTGTTACATGATCTGCCTGCTCTAAAAGCTCTCTAGAGGATGGACCCCACCACCACCACCCTCTCTTCTCCAGGTGGCTAGGGGGGATAAGCTTTCTGTCCCCTCCCCAAGTTTTCGTCAGCACTCCAGCAGATTTTATTCTCCTCGCCCTCTCCTTTTCTGTCTCCCTCTCATTCTCTTCCCACTCATGTGGAGATTATCCTTCAGCAGCTCATTAGCCATCCTGGGTGCACCCAAGCTCACCCTCTTTCTTTCTCTTTCCTTCTTTGTTTTTCATCCTTTTTCAACCTTTCTGCAATCATATATCATCTTGGCGATGAGTTTTAGGAAAAATCAGGCAGCTGGAATATTTTATGCCCACTTAAATGTAACGTGTGTGTGTGTGTGTGTGTGTGTGTGTGTGTGTGTGTGTGTGTGGTAGAATCATACTTAAGACTGAAAGTGCACCCATTCATGCTACCGATTTCCCCTGGGCTTTTAGCATTATAGAACTGTCAGTCCATGTTGCTGAGACGTTTCCAAATGTCATCAGGAGTTATTTTCTATTAAAATAATTTTGTGTGTTTTTGTGTTTGCAGGAGACTGAACACCCTTAACAAGTGTGCTTTAATGAGACTGGAGATATCACCACAAAGAAAAAGAGTAAGTGCACGCACATTAACTCCACACCTTTTTTGAAAAGCCCCTTTGCGAGTCTCCTCGACCACAATTGCATTCTCTCACCTCAACCATCAGTTCACTCTTGGCCACAGGGCAAAGCTGTGTTTTCTCTCATCTTGTTTAATGAGAAGGCACCTTTTGGGTTTATTTCTATATCAAGTGGGCTGTGAGGACCCTAGGGAGAAGGAGGATAGCTTTAATGTCTAAATGAAGGGGTTGCATTCATCAGGACCTCCCCCTTCTCAAGGCATGCTTCCCTTCTTTCTCTAAAACTTTGTTATAACTCTGGCTCACCATAAAAGGAACGAGTATGCTGCTTTTGTGGCACTCTTGCAGAACGAACCTCCACACATCTCCTGTCTGTGATTACGCTAGTAAGGGTCTTTGAGTAAGTGCAATGCCGTATGTTTATAAGTAGCTTTTAAGATGAACACCACATTGTTAGATTTCACTTTCAATGAAGCAGGCCTCTTGCAAGAAAGAAGGATAATCTGTGAATATCCCAGTTTAGATCATGTGTCTTTCAAGTAAACTTGTCTAGACTGACTTCCACTGTCACTTTGTGAGAAGAATTGCTTCTTTTTATACAAATCAACCTTAATTTCCAAACTGCTTTAAGTGGTACATAGTAACATCCTTGTTCTGTGTGTGGTGGTATTCATTAGGATGACCCTTTCTGTGTCACCTTTCATTTCAGGAGTCAACATGAGTAGAGGAGTCAAGGAGGTTATTTGCCATCTTTGTGGGATGACAACCCCCTCCTTAGACAGCTTAGGAATGCATTGATCTCCTCATGTCTTAACATTCCCCCTCTCTTAAATCTCCATCTCTGTGTTTCTTATTCTTTGTGGTTTGTTCTTTTTATCTGTTACATTTTAATAATAAATAGTTTTAATTTAGCAAACTCCTTGTGACTTTTAAAGCGCCCATTGTTCCAGTGAATTTTTTGGTGGTGAGATTCTTTGAGGATGAGATATCTCTAGAATGTTGATAAATGGTTGGCCAGTCACTGCCGTTATCTGGCATTCCAACCACCATAACAAAAGTCTCTCTTGTCCTCTTTACATTTTTCTGACTTAAATAAAATATAAAATCTGTAAGTAGCAGGGATAGATCATACTCTTTGTTCATTTTTATTTGAGAATATGTCATGTTTCCACTGCAAAACATGTAACTAATGATGCCTGTATGTGGAACCCATGTGAGCAGTGAAAATGGAACACTGGCACTCAACTAGTGGAACGTATATTTTGTGGATTTGGTCATTTTTCTACTGGAACTTTCCTGACATCTTTGTAAAGGCGGTTCTGATTATTGCTTTAAAACCTCTCTAACCAATTGCAAAGCCTGTATTTGTGTTTTGGTGAGTTCAGATGATAAATTGGGCTTTAGAAAGGTGAGTTGAAGGAGGTAGTTACATTTTGGCTTTTGGTTTTATAAATGTTGGTCCTCCACTGTGATTGGGAACTGTGAAGAAATCTCCTTTGGAATCTGTTTTAGCTTGTGTGTACATTGATTAATGTTTGAAAAAGGGTGCATTTTGCTGTTATTAATAAGGAAAAAGGATGAACAGTAGCAGTGTATATGCACACACAAAGGGGATAAAGACTATAGGGGGAAACGACCCCAGTCTGGCCGGCTGCACTGTGAGCTATGGGGGTCATCATGGAACTCCCTCCAGGGTCAGAGATAAACTAACCAAACTGCGGGAGATGTGTGCATTTTCTGAAGGTGCATCATTTGACTGTGGCCCAGTAATGGTCACTTTTTTCTTATTTATTCATACATTTACTGTCCATGGAGCCAGGGAGTGAATGAATCTTGTTTACTAGCTGTCCATGGGTATCTTTGCTTCATCAAGTTTGCTTTAACACATCATCTCAGTTTAAGATCATGTTACATAAAAGCAGTGTCTGACGCTGAATGCACACAAGGCAAGTGCAACAATTATATAAAACAAACTCCATAACTCCAGAAAGTTTCCTGGACCAAGGTGAGGAATGTTGGAAAAGCAATGGAAAACGTAGAGGTGCATAATGTCCTCTAACTGTTACTTTCCCTCCCTCTCCTTTTTCCGTCTCTTCGTGCTATTTCTTTCTCCCTGTCCCTTATCCCCTCCCTCTCCCCTATACAGAGTGAGGACTCCGATGAGGACGAGCCTTGTGCCATCAGTGGTCGCTGGACCTTCCAAAGGGACAGCAAGCGCTGGTCCCGTATGGAGGAGCTGGAGGTTTTTTCCACACTGCCCACGGATGCTGCCCCACCCCCATTCCCCAAGGACCAAGTATCCCAGAAAAGCAAGCTTGCCTTGCGTGAAGGCAATAGCTCAGAGAGTGTGCTGACTGATCTCAGCGAGCAGCCTGAAGTGGGCTCCATCCACAGCAGCGGGAGTGGAGGAAGAGGAGAAGAGAAGAGCCATGGTGCCACGCTGACAAATGAAGCTGTACCCGCTGGTGCCACTCGTGCCAGCTCTGTAGCTAGCATGTGTTCATCCTCAGGCACAGGTGGGTCAGGATGCGCTAATGAGGACTCTTTGTCTGATGGGATGCCTCCATCGCCCCTGGAGACACTCGGACAGTTCACCTTTGATGTTAAAACAGCGATGGGAGGACTAGGAGGGAGTCTGGACAGAGGAGGTGGCAGCGGCAAAAGCACACGCTCAAGAGCTAAGAGCTTTCTCAAGAGGATGGAGAGTCTGCGGCTGCGCAGCGGCACCTCCTCCAAGAGAAAGAAGAAAGGGAGCACCAGCGGAGGGAAGATAGAAATCAGTGGCCCTGTCATCAAAGAGGGTCTGGATGATGACAAGCTGCGGAGTCTCAACTGTGTGGACATCTCCAGTATCAACCTCAACCAGAACCTCAATCACCACCGCAATCCCACTCAGACTATGACACTTAACCGGAACCGCTCTGTATCCTACTCCACTCAGACCAGCAATGGCAGCACTGTAAGTACTGGGAGCAGCCAGTCCGAAGCAAGCAGTGGAAGTGCTGTAAGCACACCGAGCCCAGTTGCTCGCGCTCGCAGCCACAGCATAGCGGCAGGCTCTAGTAAAAGAGGAGGAATGTATTTGGAGGGTTTCGATCCTTTCAGCATTCCCCAACAAGCTTCAGATCGACTGCCAACTCCCCCACCCAAATCTGCTCCCCCAATTCCCTGCCAAGCTAGTAATGGGATGACAGTTGATGAGCAGAACCGCAGGAACAACTGCAGTGTTCGAGACAATAGCAAACAAGCGGAAGAAGAGGAGGAGGAGGGAGAGGAGGGCATGATCTTCTTCTACTTACCAGAAGGTCACAAGCCTGGAACCTTCCCCAAAGCCCTGCAGGACGGGAGTTCACGCATTAACAATGGGAATGATAACGGAAACTCTGTGATCCTCAGGGGGCGGCAAAGTAGACGCCAGTGTCGTTGCTCTTCAGGCTCCGTTGACAGCCGGCTCAGTTTTTATGACAACGTCCCCTACACTGAGAGGGAGGAGGAGGGAGAGGAGGAGGAGGAGGGGGATGAACGCAAACTGGAGCAAGTGCTACAACATGTCAGCGGCCTGCAGCGGTTTGTTAATGCCTGGTCAGAGGCTGTGGCTGGCGAAGAGGAAGAGGAGGAGGAGGACGAAGAGGAAGAAGGAGACTCTGATTCAGCACTGGACTCAGCCTCCCCGTGCCCGTCCTCTCCTCTGCAGAACCGGCTGGAGGAGACGGAGAACGGAAGTGACCAAGACAGCACAGGAAACCCGCTGGGAGAAGGAGAGGAGGGGATGAGAGAGAGAAGAGATTCTGGTGTCGGGGCATCTCTAACCAGAACAAGCAGGTCAGTGCCACCATTAAACGGTCGGTTCACTCAAATATACCGTTTTTAATTGTTTTTATTATTCTCACCAACCACTTCTGGTATCTAGCCTCCACCCTATAATAATGGAGGTGCTCACAGTGTTAAAAAATGTGTTTTTTTTATAGTGACTGTTTCTTTTATTTTCTTTTCTTTTATATTACTTTTTGCGGTTTGAGTGAAGTGATCCTTTACCAGAAAAAAAATTCAAGCCAACTACAAGGACAATAAAACAATCGAAAGATGAACGTTGAGGCACCAACAACAAAGGGTTTTCCATAGAAAGTTACAGAAAAGGATAAACAGGGACACGCTGAGCCTTCTCACCTTCCGTAATGGTGCTGGATACTCTCTGGAATGCTGCTTGGTCTCCATGGGGACTGTTGTCCCTTTAGGAATACACAAGCAAAATTACATTTGGGGAGAGTACGAGTTTCTAGTCTTTAAGACAGTCTCTTGATTAATGTGTACACAAATCCCTGTAATCCCTAAACTGATCACTTGGCACATACCAAATACTGTGTGTGGCTCTGTGTTATTTTGTACGTACACAAAAGCATGACGCAGATCCCAAGAGTTAAACTACTCTTTTTTTCGATTGCATCATAATTTGTGCTCTCTCCTTCTCTTTCCCTGTATGGACTCCAGACCACAGAAACTTCGCTGGCCGAGCTTCCAGAACTCCCACCGGCCCAGCTTGGCCTCGGCCCAGCTCCAGATTAGCTGCCAGTCTGTGCTACAGATGAATCTACTCCAGAAGCTCTCCCTACTGCAGCTCACTGCTCTGCTGGAGAGACACACCCCTACTAACAAACATGGCTTTAGCTGGTAAGTGGAGGAAAAAAAAGAGGAAAATGAAATGCTTGTGTAAGGGACACAGGAAGGGGATTTCGTATAGTGATTGTTCGACACACACTCACCAATATTTTAAAGCTTGTTTTTCGTGCGAAATAAATTTGATGGCTAATTGTTCCTCGTAAGCGATGCCCTTGAATTTATCCATTCAGCCAGCCGTCCATCTATCCAACTGCTACCCCTCCATCCCACCCGTCTCCCAATCCCCACCATCTGCAGGTTGTTGTATAGTGTGGAGATGGCTGTCCACAGAGGTTGGGTTTCACATTCTTTTCCCAGGCCCATAATTGCCGGGAAGGGGCGTACATTGTCTTTTTCTCAACAGGGCAATCATGGCTGTTCACACGCATGGTGTTACGAGAGCTGGAGGCTGGAAAGATCAGTCCTCAACAATTATCCCTCCACCACTAACTTCTCTCTATCCCTTCTAGACTGATCGGTCTGACCTTTATATGCTGCTGATGATAATCCAATGGCACCTAATATCCTCCTTGTTGCTGTATCTGCTTAAGAGATTTTAAACTCGCTTCCAACTTTACTTCTGCCTTCTCTTTTTGGCTGTATCTCTGCAGAAGTCAAATACTGGGGAGAAGTAGATAGGTTGTTTGAAAGGGAAGTCTTAAACAAAAAAACTGTACATAATATGTATGTAAATGAGACTTAACTTTGTTGACCAAACAATAGATTACTGGGCATTCTTTACAGTCAAAAAATGTAATAAAAAAAACATTGTACGCAGTATTACTGTTTTTTTAAACATCTGAAAAACGTTTTATACTCTTTTTATAAGGTCCAATGAGGAAAATTATCTCATCATTTCTTGTGTTTTTCCACTTCCCCTATTTCTTCTACCCAAGGCCTTCTCAGACAGGAATAGAAGGCATTATAACAGTCTTATGACAGGCTGGCACTCACTGAAAGACAGAGGCCACTTGTTGGCAGCTGGAGGCCCACACATATTCAGAATTCTGGGCCGGGATCATAATATTCTCCCTTTCCATTTTTTTCCAAACTGTGGTTCTGAAAAGCGCTCAAGAGTCTTGTGAACGGCTGCTCTTACAAAGACGAGCTTGTTCTGAGTCACACATAGCGTCTCCCTGCTAAACACACTCGCACCCATGCAGATAGATACACACAGCAATAAATCTGTGGGTGCATTCTTGTGAAACAATCAGAGTTACATGCTTCAACTCTGGAGTTTGTGGTTATAGACTTGATGTTCACTTGCACCCAAGTGTGCACACATACACACACACACATGAATACACAGACCCACAGAGTAACAAAGTGGGACAGACACTTTGTGCGGATATATAAAGCAGTGGGATCCTCCCCTTTTAACACCCCCCCTTATTCTCCCCTCACCCTGTTTATCCACCCTCTCATAAACCTAGAGACAGGCATCTACAGCTGCCTGGTTTCCTGCTTGCACACACATAACACACACACATTTTGGTATAGAGGCTAATTCATTAGTAGTGATGGGATTTGGACTTGCAGGGTTTTACATTACATCAGAACTAAACTACAGCCATTGAAAATATGTCTGAGACATTGTGACAAATCCAAATTTGTAATGTCTGTTGGTGTTTGTTCGTCTTCTGCAGAGCTGTTTCACCCTGATTATTATAAGACGTCTTGTTGATAACAAAGTAGGCTCTTCAAATGAGACCTAGTAACAATGAAGACATGTCACGTCATTGTTGACCTTTTTAAAGAAATCTTTTACAACTGAATTGCTAAATTCTATAAAGTCAATATGTAGCAGATATTGATGAGATGGTTTTTCTTTTCTTGTGTGTGTATGTTGCAGGGCTGTGCCAAAGTTTATGAAGCGGATCAAGGTGCGCGACTACAAAGACAGGAATGTGTTCGGTGTGCCACTACAAGTCATCGTCCAGCGGACAGGCCAGCCCCTCCCTCAGGGCATTCAGCAGGCAATGCGCTATTTACGCAGCCAGTGCCTCGACCAGGTACATAAATAAACACACACATGGACAGATTTGTATATTAACTTGTGCATATAATGTAATTGCAGTGTACATATACTGCCAAAGTCCCTGTTAATCATGTCATTTAGCTTTAGGTACAATTTTTAGTTTCCACAACTAAGAGAAAGAGCTTTTTTTTTAAGCTGCTGGAGTCACATAATATTAAGATTTTAGGATATCTATATGGAGCAGTGAACTTAAAATAAAACCTTGATACCCACTTTGTCAGTATGTGTATATAGTTTCATTCTCTCCTCTGTCACACAGGAGGTCTGGAAAATGTGCAGCTGTTAAGTCACCTGTTTCTGTCTGTTTAATCCAGAACATTATGACATTATTTGTGTGTGTGTGTGTGTGTGTGTGTGTGTGTGTGTGTGTGTGTGTGTGTGTGTGTGTGTGTGTGTGTGTGTGTGTGTGTGTTCATAAAGGACAGAATGAGGTAGTAAGGAGAAAACAGTTATAACACAGGGTAAAGCAGAGTGTTGGTGTTCTTTTGAAAGCAAGACAAGGCACCTCTGTTTGAAAGGGGTGAAGGCTAATGGAAAATTTGCAGACTAGACCAGCCAACTGCCTTTTTTCTCTTTTCCTCACCAACATTACCATTTCATACAGCCTTAAAAGGCCACTGATGAGGTCCTACACAGCATTCAGTCCAAGAATGCCAGCTGGGTGTCATGGGAGCTTCTTGTAAATACAGTCAACAGGATCTGCTGTGATGTAACCGTGTTGACTGTAAGCCCTGGATTTGGGGATAAGTCAAGAATATTATTTTTCAATGATAACATCCTTGAGCTTAAAAAGATTTTTTTTGTATGTGCTTTGGGCACATGAATCATTTTTGATACGCCTTAATGATAGGATCAAACATGGTACTCATGATAATACTGAGACTAATAAGGGATTTATAGTTCAAAGCTGACTTATCAGGTTTCTGTGTATGTATACATGATCTCACTCTTTCTCTCTTTGTTCTTCACTTTTTGACCAGGTGGGTCTTTTCAGGAAATCAGGCGTTAAATCTCGTATCCAAGCGCTCCGTCAGATGAATGAAGCAAGCGGCGCCGATGGGGGTGGAGTCAACTACGAGGGCCAATCAGCCTATGACGTTGCAGACATGCTTAAGCAGTACTTCAGAGATTTGCCAGAACCCCTGCTCACTAGCAAACTGTCTGAGACCTTCCTTCAGATTTATCAGTGTAAGAATACACACATAACATACATTCAAAGTATAAACAGAATATCTTCGAGTCAATACATGCCTTTACAGCCACATATCTGTTAGAGGATTCCGTGCTGGAATAAACAAGATGGTATTGTTTTTGAGCTGTAGATGCTTGCCTGCCATGAAGCAAGAAATTGTGAAACGATAAAAAGAAAACAAACAAGATGAGTGCAGGAAATACCTGTGGAATGAGGTGATATATGTGATTGGTTCATCCTTCTCTGACTCAGTGTTAACATCGACATACTGTATCCTCAAGTTCTGTTCCTTTCTGATTGTAATAACTGCATTAGGAACTGTTATATAAGATGAATCAAAATGTTGGCTTTTGTATAACACATTTCAGGGCGACACAGATCCCATCATAGCTTATTCCTGGCAGATGCAGGGAAGCCCCATACAAACTGCTTCCCGACAAACACAAAAAATATGACATAATGTAGGGTTTATTAGTCGTTTTCTGAATATAATATAAAAAAAAACGACATCCTCTCCTCTTCCTCTCCAGACATGCCTAAAGAGCTCCGTCTGCAGGCAGCGCGTGCTGCCGTGCTGCTGCTGCCCGATGAGAATCGCGAGGCCCTGCGGACGCTGCTGTGTCTGCTAAGCGACGTGACAGCCAGCGTGTCTGAGAACCAGATGACTCCCACCAACCTGGCTGTGTGCCTGGCCCCGTCCCTCTTCCACCTCAACACCTTACGCCGCAAGGAGAGCTCCTCGCCAAGGTGTGTGTCTGTGTAACCATCTCCTTTTAACTATGTCATTGCGTATTTTTATTGCTATCACTGCCACACTTATTTTATTAGCAGCTTGCATCACATGTAATATGCTGTACATTCCCAAAACAGGAAATGGTCAGTCTAAAGAAACAAAAGCACCGGATACGGTAGATGGAGAATAAAGACGAAAGGGGAGAAAGCAAAGCTTGAGAGGGGAGGAAGGGAGAGAGACAGAGGAAATAGCGAGGTTACATAAACATCTTCACCCAATTAAGAAACACATTATTTATGTTCCAGAAGAGGGTTCATCAGGTGTACACAGCAAAACGTGTTCTTTCTTTCCACCCTCAACCCCTGGCCCTCTCTTATGCTCACTGTCTGGATGATGGATGCTGTTACTAATCTTGTCATCCTCTTTTTCCCTCTCCTTTGGTTAAAGGGTGATGAACAGGAAGCCGACTCTGGGAAAGCCGGACCAGAGAGACCTGAATGAGAACCTGGCTGCCACCCACGGCCTGGCACACATGATCCAGGAGTGCAGCAAACTCTTTCGGGTCAGTAGTTAACAACACTGGAGCTGAATGCTTACTTTTAAAGTGAAAGATATCACATACAAAGATACATTCAGAATGGTTTACAGTTTACAGTGTTTGCTGACGGAACAAATGTCACCACTGGTTCCCTGTACCGTCTCCCTGTGTTAGTCCTGTAAACAAACATAGTCCAAGTTACAGAACTTGTTGATGCAACATGCTGTAATTTGCTCAAGCAATGTTATGATTACAAAAAAAATGTGCCGACCGTTTTCAATGCCCCCATTGAGCAGAACTGTACTTAACTTTGCGTCTCTGTCCATTTAATCCAAACTCAAGAACACACAAAAGCTGCAAACCCATGAACTAGTGTGATTCTGTGCGTCCGCTAGGAGAGCATTTGAATAGATGAACAGGAAATAATCAGCAAACTACACTGTTACTAATCCAATTTCAATCCCATTCAGCCTAACGCGTTGCTCAGCCCAGTGCAGTCCTCTCTGACATGCTACAGTAAATCCTAAGAGGCTGCATACTGTGAGTCATTAGTGTTATGTTTGATTAGATCACTCCCTGGCTTCCTGTCATGGCCGAATCACACAACAAGTTCACTCAATTACCTCCCAAATTATTATTTATTTTCTTTAATCAGATCTGGATTTGCTTGCGGAAGTTCATAGGAAGGAGGATGGAGGATGAAATAACTGACAGTAATTTGCCCTAATTTCAAGGAGCCTTTTCTAATGTAATGAAAATCCTTTTCTTAGACTTAGAGATATTGTGAGTGTTCAATTAAACCTGAAAGATGACACATACAACCAGACAAAGAGAGAGAGAAAGAATGAGAATGAGCTCGGCAAACAAGAAGAGGAAACTAGGTGTGTTTCTATCCTTATTCAAGTTACGCTTAATACAGTTTTCCATTAATTAAGGGGGCATTAATGTAATCAGGGTGGGGATGCCTGACATGTAGAAACTCAGTGCTGATCACTCTTATCATAGGACATCATAGGACCCAATAGGCTTACAAATAAATAAAATCATTCTCCCTGTTAAACAAAACCCCTGCACCCTGGCAGCTCCACCCACACAATGGAAAGGTGAGGCCTGACCCTCATCGTCCTCCTTTCCACAGATCCCAGAGGAGATGAATCGCTGCAGGAACTCTTATGTGGAGCAGGCGCTGCTGCCGCAACGGCTGGAGGACCTCGCAGGTGAAGAGGCTGGGCAGGGGGGGTACAGGGCGTACCTCCAGAACAGCCTAGACGCCCTCCTCAAAGATGCTAAGGACAAGTTTAAAGGTTACGACAGCTGCTCCACACCCGAGCATGTCGAGCTGGCCTGCAGGAAGGTAAGCCCACTTGTTCATTCGTCAACTCACTATAGTTCATTTGAGACAGACGAATATGGGCTCATCTGTTCAGTCCATGTGGCTGCTTTCTTTCAGTGTGTTTGTTTGTGGCAGAGGGATTCATGAAAGATGAATTATTGAGAAAACCAAACAGATCATCAGTCAGTCTGTCTTTAGTGTGTAAATAAGCCACCATTCGTGACTCACACACTCTTTTCAACTATCTGTATTTCCTGTCTTCTCCTTCTCTCTTCGTGTCGGCCTTTCCCTCTCTCCTGCTTCTCTAAATATTGAGTGGAAAACCAGCAGTTAGGGTTTCCTGTGTAGAAACACATCCATGTGAAACTGGCCTGGCCCCTAACTTCTCATTCCCATCCCAGTACTGGACTTTATCCCAGAATGACATCAGCCTGACTTAGACACACACAAACATACACAACCTCACCATTATCCCAGGCCTACATTTCCTGTATGTAGTGTACAAGGGCCCTGTATGGGGTTTATCTTTTCCCTAGTTTGAGAGTCACAAGGCGCAGTGAGTTTATTATTATCTGATGGCAGAACGAAGCAGCTGTTTTGGCTAAAGGCCATTGGGAGGTTTTGAATTCCAGCCTGACTGTTGTGCATAAAAAGAAGATACTTGATCTCAAGTATTTAACATCTCACATTGTGACAGATTTCGATAAAGGTTTACCTAATCATTCACTTAGCCGTGAGAACTCTGAAACATCCTTTTTTTAATATAAGAATTTGATCACAATACACTTAAATAGAGGGAAATGATAACACTTTAATACAGGCTAGTCCAACCTTCAGGCGTCCCTGCGAGGGTGCTGACATTTGTCATCAGTATCAATTTCCCTCTCCCTTTATTTCCTGTCGTCTCTCTGCTTTCGCCTATCGAATAAAGACATAAAATGGAGCAAAACTAATTAGCTTTTCTTTTCTTTTTCAAAAGAACAGCCTGTTAAGTTGTCAGTTCTTTCCATGTGTTTCTTCAGGTGCACGATGGCTTCCCACTGCGGCTGTGGAAGGTGACCGTGGAGGTGCCTGCGAGTCCTGAGGAGGTTCTGACGCGAGTGCTGCGAGAGCAGGGTTACTGGGACGAGGACCTGCTGGAGAGCCGGGTGGTGGAGACCCTGGATGAGAGGACGGAGGTCTACCAATATGTCAGAAACACCATGGCTCCACATCCCACCAGAGACCACCTGGTGCTCCGGTAGATATGAGCTCATTTTCCTTTTCTTCCTCCCTGTCTGCCTCCTTTTTCCCTTTGCCTTCATCTAGTTGTGATGTTTTGCTCCAATTGAAGGTCTTTTTTCTTTTTTTTTTAAACAAAATGTTTTTCTTCTTCTACCAGAACATGGGTAACAGATCTGCCAAAGGGAGCGTGTGCACTGGTGTGTACATCTGTGGACCATGGATGTGCACCTGTTGTAGGTGTTCGGGCCAATGTCCTCACCTCACGCTACTTCATTGAGTCCTGTGGAACCAACAAATCCAGACTCACACATATTTCCAGGAACGACTGCAGGTAAGGGAATAACTGACTGGAGCAAAGACAGTTTGGAGATTACATTAAGTCCTAGCTTTGTGGTCATTCATTGTCTTTTAGCTGGTGACACGATTAGCTAACACATCTCTTTCGACTTCTTCTCAGGGGTCGTTTCCCAGAGTGGTACAACAAACTGTATGGACACTTGTGCGCTGCTGAGGTGGCACGGATACGTGACTCATTCACCATGCCCATAGACAAATGAGAACGCCGTGTGCAATCTGGGCAACAAGACCTAACTGCTCCTTTGGACCATAATTTGGATCCTACAGAATGACTCATTCCACCCATTATGATCACAGAGGTAGATGGGGTCCAAGCCTCTTAACACTCACGTTTAAAGGACAAATCCTGGATCCTGGATTGAAGGACTTTTTTTTTTTTTTGCTTTGAATTTGTTACAACAGACAGATGTTATTGTTTAAAACTGTTCAGTTGGGGCTCTTAGTGTGGTGCAGAGAGGACTCGTGTCACACAAAGATTTATTTGGGCCAAAGGACATAATGTCGCTGATACAGGATGTGAGGTTTAGACTTTATCCAAAGGGTGCTATTGCTTCTGAGAAGCAACTGTGTGTGTGTGTGTGTGTGTGTGTGTGTGTGCGTGCGTGCGTGCGTGTGTGTTCAAAGCAACAAATGGTTAATAAATGCATATTCTTCGCACTGGTTTCCAGTGGCAGCATAATGTGTAAATACAGTATTCTGTTCAGAGTAATGGTTTGTGTCCATCTTGTGTTGCCTCTATCCTTTTGTATCCTGTTACAGCAGGCACAGGAGGAACAGTAGACAATATTATGGTCATGTGATTGATGAATCCATGGGTAAAGAATGATGTGAATGTGCTGGTAATATGCAGAGTGAGTAGAGACAATAGATGGGATACAGTGAGATGACGGAAGGGTTTTAGTGTTTCAGTAGAGGAAGGCGAAGACAGGAATCGGTGGCTGGCACACCAAAAAGAGAAGGAACAATCAAAGAAACAGCCTCATTTAATACTAACATACAAAGATATGTCTCCTCATTTTGTTCTTGAAGATTAGATACTATGCTAGGAAGAAGGCATAGTACATAAAGTCAATTTATCAGTTATAGCTCATCAGGAACTTTTTGTTTGTGACTGAGGCTTAGTCTTAGAGTCGGAGAACGTTGCATATATGACAGGATCACACCAACAAAGCTTGGATTAAAGAATTTAAGACCAACACATCCACAATAACGGACCAATTTTTAAAAATGCTAAAACAAGTAACTTTTTCATATTAAGCTCTTCCTCCCTTGTTAAGAGCACATGAAGTTCGCTTTTTCTTTCATTGTTTTAGGCCAGATCACTATATGCTACACGCTTTTTTTTTTTAAATACAGATTTCAAAATTATTTGGATGTACATGAGAACAGAAAAAGCAATGTACTGTTCTAACTTGCAACAGAAACCTCTAGCTAGTCCTAAAAAAAGATAGATAGAGATAAAAAAATAAAGAAAGAAGTAAACAGAAAAATTGTCCTTTTATAAAGGTGGAGATTTTACAGGTTTTACTGTAAACAGGGCAGATTGAATGTTTGTGAGGTTTCAAAGGAAGGAAAACGGTCTTTGTGTAAGCTTCATTCTCTGTACTGTCTTGGCAGTGTTCAAAAAGAAGTAAGAGAGTTAGGTCCTCATAACCTTTATTGATAAAACTCACGCTTCAATCTGAGGATGCTCATTTTTCGTGTTGAGTTGTATGATTAATTCGCTAAGCCATTGTTCATATCGTAAATGTTCGTACCTTTTAACTGTGCCTCTGCCAAATAATAACGCATGACAATTGCAGTTAATTTAAAACAAATATATTTATACCTCAGATATGTTTGTTTTGTATCATACAATTTTATTTTATTTTATTGTAAATGTTAAGCTTTGTGTTGCAGAAATGAACAAATGTTTATCTTTTTTATTAATATTATTTCTGTACAGGTTAATCAAAGTGCACTATTAAAAGTATTAAAATAATAAAAAATGTTTCATTTGTTATATTCTTAAACTACAGTTTGTTCTGTGTGCTTACACCTTCTCAGATCCAAAGTTTAAGGACAATTCCGGCGCAAAATGAACCTGGGGGTTAATAATGCGTACCAAGTCCACCGCTCTCTGGGATATGTTTTCATGGTAATCGATGAGTTTTAGCGCAAACCGCTAATTAGCTTATAGCGCTAGCTGTCGGGGCACGGGTAAAGTAAAAAGAAATTGCTATTTCTATACCATCAACAAGGCTCAAAATAGCCCCAAACTTCCACGGTAGCATAATGAGGGTCCGTACATGTAAACCAAAGCATCGAGAACTTTGTAATGGCGTTTTTCCATTACATGGTACCTGCTCGACTCGACTCGCCTCAACTCTACTCGCCTTTTTTGGTTTTCCATTATGAGAAAAAGTCCCTGTTGCCTACCAACAGGTACTTTTTTAGTATCACCTCCGTCTCCCGCCATTTTGAAATAGATTAGCCTGCGGTGTTTTTTGTTTTTTTTGCTGCCTCCAGCTTCTTTCCAAACAGAATTTGTCTTTGGCAGTTTCCTGCGGCGTCGCTATGACGACCAGCCACGCTTGCCTCATACATAAGGAGGTACTAAATCTGCAATGGAAAAAGGAGGACGGTATCACAGCAGATTCTAGGCAAGTCGAGCAGATACAACGTAATGGAAAAAAGACAGAAATGTGCAGACAGTTTATTATAAATATAGTTTATAAAGACAGTACAGTTCACGTATTCAGGCGGGCGCCATCTTGGGAAAACAGTCACAACCAGTCAAACGACAAACGCTGTGTAACCAGTAACATAGCTCAAGCATGGCATGAAAACATATCCCAGAGAAAAGGTTGATTTGGTACACGTGTTATTAACCCCTAGGTTCATTTTGCGCCGAATTTGTCCTTTAACTCAGACCACATCCGCCCCTTTTTTGTGCCTTCATTCCACACCAATAAATCCATGATTGTGACAGTTCTAAATGAATTCAGCTCTGTTGCAATTTCTTAAACGTATTCTGTGCACATACATTATAAATCAGTTAATCGTTGATTTCCACCCTGAGGTATTGTAGATGATATACCACAGCTGTACTAGTCTAGACCTGGCAGACTTAACAAGGAGGGTAGTAGTCATGTGGCAAAGAAGGGGGGGATCCCAGGTTCAGAGTGGGTGCTATTGTACCCCTTTATGTTTTTAATTACTTGATATAACGAGAAGTAGCCACACATTCTCCGTGCACATAGTGTACAAACGTGTCACTTGTTTTGTTCGCGCTTTGCTCTTATTAGAATTATTATGATCTATAAACTTGTGCTTTGTATTTACATAACTCAAGGACATTACTTTCCATATGTGTTCTACAAGTGTTAACTTGACTGTGACAGAACACAGCCAACTTGAACCAAGACAATTTATTTACATTTAGTGCTGGCATACTCACTTTATTTTCTGGTGGACCATGAACAGTTCATGTAGACAGGAACAAGAGATTAACCAGAGCCTCCAGAATACTCACACATGAAACCACACAATTAGTAATGTGCATTCAACAGATTTGTCTTTACTATTTGTTTGAATAATAGACAATGATAAACCTTTACAGTAAAACTATTTTGTTTTCTGTTTTCTTTTAGGTGTCTGCCTTCTCACTACAAATGGTGGTAGGTTTTTGCATGCACATTTGTATGTATTATTGCTGGGAACCCAAACACCTCTGGGAGAGTATGCAGGAGCAGATAAGACTGACCAAGAGTCAGCACAAGGGCTGCATTCCTACACTGTTGTTTGAGAATCAGACACAGAAGGTTTCCCACATTGATAAATGAATACATACGTGTGTGTGTGTGTGTGTGTGTGTGTGTGTGTGTGTGTGCGCGTGTGCGCGCGCATGTGCGTTTCTTCCAGTTTGTCAATCTTTTTTAATGCTGTACTCAGTTTGCAACAGAACAATGTGATCTATATATATATATATATATATATATATATATATATATATATATATATAAGAAAAATTATTCAAAGCCCCCCAATTATAAGACATATATATATATGTCTTATAATTGGGGGGCTTCGATTAATTTTTCTTCCTGGACCAGAGGTTATCAGCACCACTAGTCTGTTTTTTTTAAATAAATGGGGGAAAGGCGCCATGGGCTAAGACTGAAAGATGACAGCCGCCCTCAACGAACTGCGAGGCTAAAGGGCAATAAACTAATGAAATTGTGCTAAAAATCCAATTTGTCTGCATCTACTTGCACATGCTCATTAGTCTTCATTGCAATTTTGCCTGGCATTTGCACAAAAAAGTAGACACCACACAGGCTATCCATCTTATTACAGATTGTAAATTATTGATCACATCACATTGTGCCGTTTCTGTCACACCAGAGTGTGAAAGGATGACCCAAATGCAGGAGACCAGTCAGGCAGGTTGATAAAACAAAAAGCGAGCTTTAATAACTAAAGTGAATCCAAAAAGGTAGGACATATCAAACATTGGATAAGTAAACACTAGGAAAAATAATACTGGGAGATAGGCACAAAAGGCAGGACACACTACACAAGAAAAGGAGGGTGGTAACGAGCGACAGGTGACATGAGGGCTGAGGAGGAACAGGTGAAACACATCAGGGCGGGGCAAACAATCACAAAGGCGGGAAAACACACATGGCAGGATGTAAACGAGACATGACACATGAGAAGAACCCACAAAATAAAACAGGAAACTAATCATAACCAAGGATCATGATAGTTCCCCCTGGTGTACGCACCACGAGCAATGAGTAGTCGTGTTTGGTCACAAGAAATCAGTTATGCCAATTATCTGGCAGGAACTCTGGGACATGTAATGCTTTTATGGATTCCTTGGTATTATTGTGACAACAAAATTAGTCTGTTACATTGATAACACCATGTTTTAAGAGTCAACATTGAAAAGAGCAACAAAGAATTCAGTCACACAGTGTTTCTACAGTTGACCTCATATCATTCCACATCATATCTCCATATTCCAGAAATTCCAAAGGCTAGAAGTCACCTCCAAACAAGGTGTGTGTACACACACACACACACACACACACACACACATGCACACGCACACACATACACACACAGTCTAGTTGTTTTAATGACCTAATCACTGTGTCCCACATGTGGGGGATCAAATTCAAATCCCACAGATGTGGTGTCACAGTTGTGATACAGCTGTGCGTACGTACAAATGTGTGAGTGTGACAGGGCGAGAAAGAAAGGGGCATGACGGTGATAATTCCAGAAACAAGAAGAGGATGTAGCCTGCGACCGTGTACATCCTTCTCAACATGGAATTTAAGATGTTTATTTATTATCCTTCACATGTCTTACCTAACCTCTGTGGCATTTGCTCACAGGTTAAATAAGCAAATATTTGAAGGCTAGTGTGTGGCACTATCCCGCCAGCTGATGCCTTGTTGAAATGTGTCAGGCCAAACACAAGGGGTCACTGATGTAATTTCAAGTCACAATTTAATTTATTGTTCAACACTGCCCTCTCATGATCGTTTGGAAAAGGGTTTGCATGCTCAACCACAACACAGGCTCCACGCTTCCTCAAACACAGAGTTGAAGTAATGTGCTGAGCCACCATAACACGTCTTTCAAAATATGTATTGGCTTGCTTCTTCATGTTTTTTTTTGTTGCATTTTACAGGTGATAATAATAATAATAATAATAATAATAATAATAATAATAATAATAATGCCTCGGGATCCCCAGTTGGAGCTGGTTAATGTGCCTTGGGAAAGGGAAAAGGGGAAGAACAATAATAATAATAATAATAAAACATTTTATATAAAGATGCATCAGACATTTTAAAAACAGCAAAAATTAGTGTCAAACATGTGTCAAAACAAAACAAAAACAAAAACATTTAAAATGAGATCTGATAGATAGAAAATTACCTTTTTTATAAATGTTTTATGCAGACCTTTGCCAAGGCCTGCCCTATCTCACAATGTTCACAATGTGAATTTCCCAGTTAGGAAGTATTTTTCCCAAATTATTTTGACGCCACATAAACACAGCCTGAGAGAGAGAAAGAGAGAGAGAGAGAGAGAGAGAGAGAGAGAGAGAGAGCGAGAGAGAGAGAGAGAGAGAGAGAGAGAGAGGCGGGTAATAGCCTACTACTGCCTGTCCCTGTTTTATTGGACTGTAGACCACTTTGACCACTAGAGGGAAGGGTCCCTCCACTAACAAAGCTGCATCAGATTCATGCCCTGTTAGATTTATACAATCCCAACAATATTATGAAAAGCCTTTCCAACCATCATAGCGCTACATCATTAAATAGATGGATGAGCATCAACAGTAGTAGAAACATTGGTGATTTTTTTCAGTGTAACGTAGACAAGAGTGTAGAGCCAGTAGGTTCATACAGTGGTGCTCAAAAGTTTACATACACATGCTTAAGTTGACTAAAAAGAGGAATAAAAAAATCATGTTTTGGAAATTTATTTTAATACCTAAATTAAAAATGAGGTAAAATCCAACCTTTGACACCAATTTTCTTTGTGAATGAATAACGTATTGTAAATAAATAAATGTTCTTATTTAAAATACAGGGTCATAAGTACATACCCTATGTTAAATTCCCAGAGGCAGGCAGATTTTATTATTAAAGGCCAGTTATTTCCTGGATTCAGATATTATGCATCCTGAAAGTTCCTTGGCTTAGAATTAAAATAGCCCCACATCATCACATACTCTTCACCATGCTTAGAGATAGGCATGGGACTTTTATAAAATCATCTCTCAATGCAAATCAAACCAGGTATTAGTCTAACTGAAATAAAACCATGCCTATCTCTAAGCATGGTGAAGAGTATGTGATGATGTGGGGCTATTTTAATTTAAAGGCCAAGGGAACTTTATCAGGATGCATAATATCCTGAATCAGGAAATAACTGGCCTTTAATAATAAAATCTGCCTGCCTCTATGAATTTAACATAGGGTATGTATACTTATGACTTATTTAAATAAGAACATTTATTTATTTACAATCGTTATTCATTCACAAAGAAAAATTGGTGTCCTTAAAGGTTGGATTTTACCTCATTTTAATTTAGGTATTAAAATAAATTTCCAAAACATGATTTTTTTATTCCTCTTTTTAGTCAACTTAAGCATGTGTATGTAAACTTTTGAGCACCACTGTAAAGTCAAAATTCACAGCAAAGCAAATGAAAAATTCATGAGGGCTAAAATACATTTGACATGTTGTTGTATTACTGTAGGGTATGCAGAAGAACTTTTGATGCTTATTTTAGTGTTTCTGTTATTTTGGTATTTTATTAGCTTTTCTGCTGTCGCTGTTTACCTTACTAGAGTGTCATAACAGTGCTGTTTTAATTTTGTTGCAGTTTAGAAATACTTTTTTCATTGGTAGATAGTGCGTTCCATTTTCATTTATCCCAAAATTCTACACACCATATGTGTCTTGAGATAACTTTTGTTATGATTTGATACTATGAATACTAGTAATAATAATTGAATTGAATTGAATTGAAATTGAATGTGACCACACCATTTGTTTCCTTACGACCATAAATGACTTCTAATCAGTGACCAGAGGACAGGAGGCTACCCTGTTTTAAGTTATAGTACTAGTGCCCTTCAAATAAGAAAACTAAATCTGTTTGTTTGTTGAAATTTAGATTGAATAACTAATATTTTTTAGAAAGGGAAATGTCATAAATGTGTTTACATCCTTTACTTGTTTAAAAGGTCTGCAACAGCATCAGGACACCATCATATTCTTGTAAGGTAATTTTCTATTACTGACTGTAGCTTCTGGTTTGTACAAAGCAACACATTTTGTACATATTCACACATTTCAATTAAGAGTTGGACTGATAAATAGAATAGAATAAGACTTTATAATCTTTGGCTCACCAAAACATAACAGTAAAGCAGCAGAACATGTAACATATAAAACAAGTAACGTGCAACGATTTGATCATGTCCCCAGTTAAAAGAAATCAACTTCTACAAGAATTATAAATTATAACTCTGTTCAACTCTCTTTGATTTACAAAAAATGGTCTTGTTTCCAAATTGTCATACAGGTACACATTCTACTGACAATGCTATTAAACTTATATGTCTTGTAGGCAATATCACATTCAAAGCCCATGTCTACCTAATGTCCCATGTTCTGTATTGAACTACAATAGCTTTTTATTTTTTACTGAGCATATAAGTATATAGCTACAAGTGTATATAGAAACAGGTCTGAACTGCAATAGCCTATCTCGTTAACTCTAAGGTAGTGAGGTCAACAAACAAGAAAGCAATTAAGACCTCTCACATAATTGGTAAAAATGCTCTGTAATAAATAGTTGTATAATGTGTTTAAGTTTACATCTCCCTCGTACCTTTTGCAATTGAATGCATGCATTTTTGTTAGTTTTCTTATTTTTTGTCATATCTGTTATTGTTTTTTCAGGTATATTTACAAGCTGTTATAATTATAATTTTTCAATTTGATCATCTGATATTTCATCTTCTATACACAATGTTTTTTTTTTTTTATATTTTAAATATTATCAATAACGTCCTGTATACGTAGTTATGAAACTTTCAAATACAGGTTTTGTAACCGAGACGTCCTGACCAATCAGGGAACGACTTTGCTATTCACGTGACGATGTTTTTTTTATGTAACAGTCGGGTGTCTGTCGGTCCACTAGCTACACTGTGAAGGGCCGCGGCTGCTAAAGAAATGAATGTAGGCTACACGTCAACAGAAGAAAACCTACATTACATTTCTTTTCTTTTTTTGACACTACAATGTCGCTTCAACCGCAAGTGGAGGACGCACCGGAGGAGAGAAGCGCCTTCTTCATTGGCGCTGACTCGGACAACGTCTTGGAAGAGCAGGACCACCATCAATTTATACTACAAAAAGCCAATGATCTAGCATCGAAAAACGACCTAAAAGAAGCCATTGATTGGTTTTCAGTGGCTTTGCAGTATGGCCCTGTTCGACCAGAACAATTAAGCACCTTCGTGGACTGTATCCTCCGCAACTTTAAGAGAAAAGCGGCTGGACCAGACTCACTTTGTGGCCATGGTCGCGAGGCAGGGGATAGCTGTATGGACGATGATGTCTTTGACTGTCCTAACTGTCATAGCTTTTTAGGTGTGCCTGTGACGTTAGCCTGTGGCCATTCGTACTGTAAAAGATGTTTACGAAGACGGCTGCTCTCCAAATGTAGGCTATGCAATGAACCCGTTAGCGGTGAGGAGAAAACTAACGTAATGCTGTGCGGACTTTTAGAAAAATGGTTCCCCGAAGAGCTGAAAAAGTCTAAAAAGATAAGTGAAGTGGATGAGCTGTGTAGAAGAAGATGCTACCAAGAAGCAGTGTCGCTAGCAACCGATGTTATTCAATGTGGTAAGTGTTGTTAAAATAACCCTAAGTGCATGTTTTTAGAAGAGGGAGGTTTTCTGGTGGTGTCTGCTGCGCACTCTCAGTGGTAGGAACATGTGTCACTGGGACGTTTTTTGTGTATATATTATATAACGTTACTTGAATATGAACATGGTACCATAATATAATTTGTTGTTGTTGTGGACACAAGTTTTACTGACCAACATTTTGAAAACCTACTCCATGTGTGGTACAGGTTACAGTCTCCTCCCATTATCTGTCGTGTAACCTGGTAGGGTAGGTGCTGCTTACGACATTTCACCAGCTGAGCATGCGCGCTTGGTGCACGTTGCATAAGTATGTTACGTGGAGCAGGTTTTGTAATTCATCAAAGGGAGGGCTTCTGGATTTTGTAACTCTTATGTCTGTTACGACATGCAGTTTCATAAACATTCTACAAGAAGATGAATGCGCCATTTGTGGGTAAAGTTATGAGGCAGGGGCAGGGTTGGTGGTCCACATAGACACTCAGCCAGGCAGTGACTTTGCTTTTGTAACAGTTCCTAATATGCAAGGAGAGACACCAGGCTACTTCTGTGGCAAATGATTGTGTGCAAATCTCAGTAAAAGCTTGCAAAGGTGAAGTCAATAAGATATGCTACTTTCACCAGTAACAACAATGAGCTAAAGTGCCCCTGAGCAAAGCACTAAATGCCCAAATGTTCCAGTTGAGGTAACTTGAATTTGGAAACTGCCTGCAAGTTCACTGAGCAGTTCCTGCATTAAAAGAGGTTGCATTGTTGTTAGTTTCTCAACCTGCCTTTCACTGGGATCTGAAAGACTAGGCCTCTTTTACAGGAGCCATTTTGACACTGCAGGGCCAACACAGGTGCCTGTGTTTCATTTGGATCCTGGCTGGTATGAACTACCATGCAGGCCCTGCTTACTGTAATGGCTGTGACCATAGACTGTAAACAACGACGGAGCTCCAGGTCAAGTAAGGCCACTCCGGAAGTGGCTTAAACCACTTAAACTAATTTAAAGGTTGCAGGAAGTCAGATTACATAAAAGTCTATAAAAAATGACTACTTCTCTCACTTGATTTATTACAGCAATAAACATTTTCATAATTACTTCATGGTCTCAATCGCTACTAAGTCTTCTTCAATACAGCATAATTATTAATTAATTATTCCCCCTTTTGTGACAGGAAACAACTACATATTCTCTCTTCACATACTTTAAATGCCAAAAAATTTTAAAGAAAAAAAAATGTAATTTAAAGGTCAAATAAGGGTAACTGGTGTGGCACTTTCTGCCAAGTCAGTCACTTGACATTGCGTCAAGGATGCACACTGGCAGAGTCGTACCACTGCTTTAGACTGCACTGGTCCTCGGTGCGACAGATAATCTGAAAATGGGGACAGAAACTTCCAGATATTTAGGGGGGTTTGTTGATGTCATAGTGACTAGACAAACTACCTGTGATCCTGTTCACATTAGCTACTGTCATACATCAGGAAAAAAAACAGCTAAATCCCATTTGTCTCAATGAGAGGTAATTAATTACGTGGAATGGTAGCTGCCATGTGCAGAAAAATTGCAACTTAGTCCTTAATGAAAACAGTCGTATTGATGGATTGCAGGTAAACTTAATCCACTAATATAATTAACATACTAGACAATACTGATTCGAGTGCCAAATGCCTGATTTTAGCACGATCCACATCCACAGGTATAAAAGGTCATGCACATGTTTATACTTAATTATTATTACAAGTAATTCAGCCATTTTTGAAAGTGTTTAGAGTTGGTTTAGGCTTGTTAATATTGCTTGCTTTTGATTTTGAGTACATGCCAATTTTTATAGATCTTGTGTACCCTTTAATACAACTAGGAACAGAAATATAAAATGCAATCTTCTCTTTATGTCCTTGCAACTTATTTGTCCTTTGCATTGTTGGCTGAGAATTCACTGGACACAGTTAATATATAATTTGTGTTTATTATGTGGTTACGCAACGTATGACTTACAGGAACTGACAGAGGTTTAAAACTTTCCGCTGAGGTGAACACTACCTGACCTAGTAGTCAGTATACTTAGTATGGTGTTATTTGCGTTTCTTGATATTTAGGTAACCCACTATTAAATATATGTTTAAAATAAAATGCTGTGCTTTCCAATATTTAACAATACATATTAAAATAAAAAACTTTTCTCAAGCTAATAAAATATTTTTCTCTCCCCTCTTCCTCATGTCTTCTGCAGATCCAGAGACAACAGCGTTGGCACGACTATCTCGGGCGGAGGCCTACATGGCTCTGAAACAGTACCATCTGGCTTTAAAGGACACAGAACTTAGTCCCTGGTTCAGTTGTTCTGCTGAAGTAGGTTACTTAATTCAGCATGATTTTGAATCTGGTGTTCTTAAGATATATAAAAGCATAAAGACTTGCCAGCAAAAGCAAAGTTGATAGAGGTTTAAAGATGGACTGGTGTTTGTGTACATAGTATTTAAAGGTACATCTAAACATAAATGCTGGTACAGCATAACTCCCCTTTTTTGTCCTTTCAGGCTTTGTTTAGGAAAGCTATGGTGCTGCATGAGATGGGCCAAGTGGACGAGTCCCTCCAAGTCTTCCTCCACTGTCTTGCTGTGGACGAGGACTTCCCCTGTGCTAAAAGACAAGTGGAAAAGGTGCGAGAATTAAAGAGGAAAAAAAGGTTTTGTCATTCTAAAGCCAGCAGGTTGAGTTGAAGTCACACAGTGCCAAAGCAAGTAGGCTGGAGGAGTTAGCCTCACTCTAAGCCAAAGATTTAAGTCAAACTTGTATCATTGCTATAAGGAATATAAGCACATGAGTGTCCCAACTTTTGATTGGATAGCCGGAAACGTAAAGCTCAACCATTACGATTTTAATTGCACAAAGCTATTTGTTCTATTTTTGATAGCTAGCATCTGCTATTATATGACATTGACTTAATTTAACTTCTTTTCATGGAATGGGTGTTAAAATTCCACTTAAGTATTATGGCTAAATAAACAGTTAAACCGGAAACAAGGTAGAGATGCTGTGTTTTTAAAGGCTGATGACAGTAGCCTACCTTTGTATTACTGTGTTTTAATAGGATATTCAATATTAATGCAATCAAAAATTACAGACTCCTAAATCCTGCAGCAGAAAAGCCCCCAAAAAATAATCTTTAAAAGAAAATGACAACCTCCATCCTTGTTGCCCTTTGAACGTGTCTCGGTAAAAAACATTTTCTTCCCTTGAAGACTCATAAAAACAGCTCATACCTTAGGAACGGTATGACAGAAAATTTGTGTGATTTTTGAAACCGTGTCTTTTTGAAACCGCAATATACCTTGAAACTGGTAGTTGCCCTCACAAACGGTAACTAACTAAAACAGTATTGTCTGTCATGATAACAGGTCATGCGATGTAACGAATTGCTTCACGGCACTACACACATACGCCTATTCAGGAACCGGCTAACAAGGTAGCGATGAAGTTCACAATATCGCCATGGCTGAGCTGGAAAAAAAGAAACAGAAACTTAGGAAAGCATTGTCGAAGGAACAGAGGAAGAAGAAATGGCAGATTGACCGAGCAAGCAGTCAGACACAAGTAAACATAGGAGCTGCCAAATATCTATTCCAAAGCTGTCGGGGGAGCTCTATAGAGAAACTTGGGGGCAAAAAGTGGAAAACAGTGAAGAAATGGCCAAAACTGCATAGCGCCCCTTTAAAAGCCAGGCGCATTTGTACCATGGCGCTATTTTGATGGCGGATTTGCACCATTACATTTTTATTTGTAATCTTTTTCATATGTGTGTATTGCTGCGCT
The DNA here is from genome assembly GCA_013375575.1 of Percina caprodes. Lineage (NCBI taxonomy): Eukaryota > Metazoa > Chordata > Actinopteri > Perciformes > Percidae > Percina > Percina caprodes. Next base: position 879,479 of record JABXJD010000011.1, on the reverse strand, counting down.
TCCCTGTGAGTGTGTAACAAGCATAGTGTGCGCACGCCTATGCATAAGCCTGGGTGCATTTTACTGATTTGCATTTAAAATAACAATGAAGTGCTGCGTTACTGACTTTAGACCAGGTTTTTGTTGGTCAATGGCGCAATCACCTTCTCCTGTCTCAAGATAACAATACGCCAAGAATTTACCTGAACACACCTCCTTGTAAGACCAGCATGGGCACATAGATGGGTGCAGGTGCATTTTCTTTTTGCATTTAAAAAAAAGTGTTGGTCTTAAACTAGCAAAGACGCTTGCGTCGGGCTTTGCGCTGCGCTGCATCGGGTTTCAGGATAGGGCCCTTTGTCTCCCTCTCAAATGCATAGACTTCTAAATGTACAGGCTGACCAACTGACTGACTGTTTACAGATCCTGTGTGGCCTGCTCTACCCCACTGATGAGAATGTTAAGGTTGGCTTGAGGGAAACAACACTGAACTTGTCACCTCACTTGCGCAGTAAAAGCCTTGTGGCCGATGCCCAAGCTCGACCACACAGCCCAGTCCAAAGACAACACCAACACCAGGTCCGCACCGACAACCAGGAGGTACTAGCAGACTGAATAATGATACACATTTTTTGTCAATGAGTTGCTTCAATGCTTTTGGTGGCACTTGTTTATAAGAGACAATCATAATCTTCTTACCATTGGTCTTCTATAATTATTTAGAAACGCTGGGAAAGCCTGGAGCGGCCTGGTCTGAGCCGAGCTCATTCGCTGCGGATGCATGGCTCTAGTTGTGTTGAGGAAGGGCTCAAGAGAGTTTGCTCTGCTCCTCAGCTGGGCGACGAGGACAAGGCCAGCCTGTTGAAAAGGAAGTTGTCTGTGTCAGACACAGAACACTATGTTGTGGACAATGGAGGTAGCAAGCTTAAAAAACAAGGTCAGTGGCCAATATCTTAATTAAAAATTCAGGAAAATCTCTTGATTCTGTTAATTGGTAATATTTTTAATATCATTTATAATAATAGTAATATTATTAATATCTCATTGCTAAAAAATAAAGTAAAATTAAGCTTAATTGGACATTTTTGGTGGAATAATATGATGGGTAGCGTAGACACTCAATTCAAATGAATAAAAAGCAGAACTCATATCCCAACAATGTATATAATGAATTCTTAGCACCATATTTGTCAGTGAAAATAAATTGTTTAAAGCTTTCTTCTTTCTGGTTGACTTTAGGTGTGGTGAAAAGCTCCAAACAAAAGGCTGCCAAAGCTAAAACTTGCAGAAAGGTTGCTAAGGATCTGCTGGACTCCAATGACTTGGAGTGCTCTCTCTGCATGAGGTAAGGTCACACACTGGTGGGCCAAATGCACACATTGTACACTTGACTGAAGTTTTAAATTAACACTTGATGTTGCATCTCTGTGATCAATACAGGTTGATCTATGAGCCTGTGACTACACCATGTGGACACACTTTCTGTAAAAACTGTTTGGAGCGCTGCTTGGACCATACACCCCAGTGTCCCCTCTGTAAAGAGAGCCTGAAAGAGGTGAGAGACCCAATATTAAGTTAAGCTAAATAACATATGTTTCTTGCTTCCTGTTTTAATCATGAACTCTTATCCTGCTCTGTCCAGTATCTAGCATGTAGAAAGCACATGGTGACAACCATCTTGGACACGTTGATCAAACAGTATTTGAGTCAGGAATATGCAGAGAGGACTAAAACTCACCTGGAGGAGACCCGAGAGCTTTCTAAGTAAGAATTCTAGTCTATATCTAGTCTATAACCTGGTTGATTCCTCATCATCAGAAGCTTCTGTATACAGAAGTTTCAAAGGGTCTAAAATGTTCTCTCCCTCTGTGCAGTCCGACGAAGAATGTGCCTATCTTTGTGTGTACCATGGCCTACCCCACCGTGCCTTGCCCCCTGCATGTCTTCGAGCCACGTTACCGCCTCATGATTCGCCGCTGCATGGACACAGGCACGCGGCAGTTTGGGATGTGTATTAATGATCCCCAGAAAGGGTAAGCATGAAAGCATAACCACATGCAACCACATGAATTTGTAAGAATTACAAAATGATGGACTAATAAATATGAACAATTCATGTTCTTTTTTTTTTTTTTTGTGATCAAATTTTTATTTTTATATTCAGAACAAAAATGTAAACCTAACATTCCCTAACAGTTACAAACAACACACTGGGGCTTAGGAACGCGTCCCAGGGCCACTAAATCACAGAGAGGAAAAACAATTAATGTTCTTAATGTTCTAAAAGGTGTGGAAACTTTCTAGTCACCTCTGTCAGCATCACAAAATGTATGCCGTATCGTCTATTTTGCAAATATTAGTTTATGTGGTTGACGTTGGACGGTGTTGGCATGTGGCCACGAGTCCCTCACCAGGATCGGGAAATCAACTTTCCGGTCCCTGCCAACTCTGTAACTTCCTGCAGACTCTGCTAGCCTGGGCTACCTAGCCAACGGGGCCGGTCAGGTTTGGCTGCCAAAACATACTTGTCCAAATAAACCAAAAACTAAATTGTGTCCATCCCTGCAGGTTTGTAGATTTTGGCTGCATGCTGACCATTAGAAGTGTCCATTTTCTCCCTGATGGACGATCAGTAGTGGACACCATTGGAGGAAAACGCTTTCGGGTCCTATCCCGAGGAATGAAGGATGGTTACAGTACTGCTGATATTGAGCACCTGGGTGATGCCAGGGTAAGAACCACAATAACTATAATTTGATTGATATTGTCTATGAAATATGAAACTACCTTTCAAGTCTACAGGGGTTGATTTTGGGATGCATGTCACTTTAAGTAGATTGAGGGTTTTTTAGACATTCATTTACCATTCATTTCATCCAATTACTTTAAGGAATGTATTTTTGAGTTTAAAAAATCCAAAAGTGACTGATAGACAACAAAAATTCTATTAGGTGGAGGACAGTGACGAGCTACAGAGACTACAAGAGCTGCATGACGCAGTGTATGAGCAGGCCCGCGTCTGGTTCCAGAACCTCAAGATCCACTTCCACAACCAGATCCTGCAGCACTTTGGACCTATGCCAGAACGTGAAGCTGACATCCAGGTAAATATTCAGCACAGTGTCCTAATCTTTAACTACACATCAGTCAGTGTGTTTAAATGTAGTTTAAAAAAACAAAACAATTATATTTGGGTTAAGGCAATACCCTGATTTCTCAAACGCCATGTAAACACCTTACCCGGGTTAAAATCTGAGTTCTAATAACACGGTTAACAAAGGTAGAGAACTCCTTCAGTAATCGGGGTATTCCTCCATGTACACACCTTAACCGGGCTACGATCGGTTTAAGCATGCTTCAGCTGCCACTCCCCACTCCGCTGGAGTGGTGTTTGAACCTGTCGTAGACTAATTGTAATCATTGCTATGACACTATACCACAAAACATCAATGCCCAGCAAAGATTCTGTGCAACATCTGTTTTACTGAATCATCAGGCTATGGCTAAACAGATTGTCCATCTCCGGGGCTGTCAACACCATGTCTCTTCAAAAAAGTGGAGGGGTTAAATTTCACTAATTATGAGGCCGATTGGTGTAATGTTGACATTGGTCAACCAAAACAAAAGCCATTTGTGTGTTGGCATATTGCCATCTACTGTACTGGAGGTAGCATTTCTGTCATTCTCCCCATTCTTCCTCGCTCATGTATACAGGAAGAACTGGCATAACCAGGTTATTCACTAACCCCGGTTACTGCTCTGCATCTAAACCCACTGACTGCTGTAGAGTAATTCTGCACTAGACTGTAGCAGGAGTGTGGAAAGTGTGGATGCCTGAGTCGGAGCTTGTTTAAACAATAGAAATATAAGGATTCACTCCAAAATACATTAGTTCTCTTGCATCTACTGTCTTTTTGCACACTCAACTTGCACATTGCTGATAAAGGAGTGAAAGGAGTGACTGGCATTGGCCTTATTAAAAGAAGAAATTAGAACTAGTAAACTGGAAAATTATTTATTGTGCTTAGTTTAACTTCTTTTGGGGTGTTGGTTTCCTGAATGAATTGACAGAAAATTAGTATTTGTGGTGTTAGTAACTTGTAGAGAAGTAGTGGTTAGTATAGCAGATCAATTTGTGAGATAACTCTGCAGCAGTGAGTTGGAAGCATGTCACGGCTTAGCAGCTGGGGCTTAGAATAAGAATAAGATTTAACTTCCAGTGCATGTGGTCATCACAACTTTTTAAATAACCAGGTATGCAGATAATCAAAGGAACACCAATTGATATAAAATTTTGTTATCTACTATATTATTATCAGAATCGGTAGCAGCTGTGTTTTAGCAGTAATTTATTTCAAAGTACTGCACGGTGTCTAAGGCTTTTATTACCTTGTCTGACACTGCAGATTATTCTGTCTAATCTCCTGACACACTTTCCTTTCGAGGAAACCCACATTACCAGGGATTCACCTGTCTCAGAGGTTATAATACTGGAACTCAGTTGTTGTGTGTGCTCAGCTCTGGCTTGTAGCCTGCAGTGCCGAAAGGGATTACAGCCACGCTATTAGGACAACCCCAGGGCGGAGTCCATTGACAATAAAGGCTAAAGAGCTTTACGGGTGCTCCCTACCTAATCCCACCGGTCCTGTTGCGTCAGAAGAGTGCCATGAAAAGAATCTCCAACTCTATCATGTGTGCACATGCTACAAAGGAAAGCATTGACAATGATTTTTGGTGTTTGTTCCAGGGAACAATACAGCAGTTGTTTGGCTAATGGCCAGTGTAACATGCAGCACACACAAAGTAGACGTCATTAACGTTAAATTCGTAGAAGAGTTAAGTACATTCTGTAACTGGTTCAGGGCTTTTTTCAGACATTTACTTTTGACGCAGACATGCATTCCTCTGGCACATTATGTAAAAGGCCATTTTTGTTTTAACTTATTCCGTGTGTGTGTGTGTGTGTGTGTGTGTGTTTGTGTGTGTTTGTGTTTGTGTGTGTGTTTGTGTTTGTGTGTCCGCCCGCCCCCGCAATCAATACAAAACAAGTACTTCAATACCCATTGTAGAATTGGAAGTATAATACGGATACTGGAAATCTTTAAATCTGAAACAGCTAAAGGCCTGGGGTAACAGCAGAAAAGTTTTGGTTTGTGCAAGAATGTAGCAGCACACAACTCTGTATGGCAGCAGGAGCTGTGTACAACTATTTTCACACACAAAGGTCTAATACTGTTCTTCCTGTCTTCTAGGCAACTCCTAATGGTCCAGCGTGCTGCTGGTGGCTGCTGGCTGTTCTGCCTATCGACCCACGCTACCAGCTTTCTGTCCTCGCCATGACCAGCCTCAAAGAACGCCTGGTGAAGATCCAGCACATCCTCACATATCTACAGAGCATCCCCAACAACTAGAGCTTCTTCTTCTCATCGCCGCAAACATCTTTTAAACTTTGAAATTACATTTAAGCAACCCTGTAACATTTCGCCAAGTTTTGTTTCTACTGCCATCTGATCCTTCAACTTTTCTTTGACAGACTGACAGACACCTTGTTTTACAGTTCTTCACATAAAGCCTACACTAGATAAACAGCAGAGCTGAAACATCCTTAAATTGTGGGCAAACCACCTCAGGGATACTTTTGCTGACGCACATTATTTGTTTGTGACTGTGGGAAATTATTTTTTAAAAGTTAAGACAAATATGACAAGCTATTCATCTGCTCGCATTGTTAATGCTGTTTATTTTTAGAGGAACATCCCTGAATGACCCTGTTGAAAAGAAAAGAGCAGTTCCTACTCCACTTTGTAGACATTTTGTTGATGCAGACAAAGGCGGCAATAGAGAGAAGTATATCCAACGATCAATCTTGAGTGTACCTTCTTTAAAGATAGCACTTTGCTGAGATGTATTATAGTTTGTGTCGTATTGTATTGTGTTTTCTGTGCTGATTTATGTTAATATGAAGGGGGAGTGATTTGCGGAACAAAATCCTAAAGGCAGAGTCCAAAAATGTTGATAAGTAAGTAATCAAGTAGGCCTGCACGATTAATCGTTATAAAATTCAATTCACCCTGTTCACGATTTAATTTTCTCCCCTTTTTTTTAATGACTTAAATTCTTGTTTAATTTTACGAGCTGACTGTATCAAATAGGTTCTAAAGCGCTCCCAAGCACTGCGATGCTCTCCCTTGTCTTTACTGAAGCCTCTATGTTTACAGGCTTGTGATGATGCGCAATGTGCTATAGGTGCCAAAAAACATCTGTGATTGGTACTGCCAATTTGTTAAGTTTTGTCATGGTTCATGTGAGCAATAAACATCACACTTCGTGAGAGAAAAATCATGGCAGAGAATCGTGATATCAATTCTAAGCTAAAAAAATCGTGATTCATATTTTCCCCAGAATCGTGCAGGCCTAATAGCAAGATGTGGTTTAAAATAACCATTGACAAGAGATTTGTGCATAACTAAGTTCAACTAAAGATTGTCTCATGTGTACTATAACACTCATGAAAGTATTAATCTTTATCTTCCAAGCATCCCGTTTTCTTCATACACACTACCCCCACATGCCAACAATGCACAACTTCCATCGCTACCTCTTAGCAGGGGCAAAGGAGCCTCCTGTTGTAAGAATGAGATCTGTGTTTTTTTCTGTTTTCCACCTTGAGATTCTTCCAAGATGTCACGCAAGACATTTAGTCTCTTCTAACTTCATGTCAGAGGAACACTTCTGGCCCTAAAATCTTGTCCTGACTATTGTTTTGTTATGGACCTTTGGAGATCCTGCGATGACGAGGTGTTGACGATATTGTTCTCTTGATGTATTGCTTATCTCCTCTATACAAAAAGATTCAGCTACTCATTACATTAACTTAAACTGAATTAATTTATAAGTAAGAATATATTTGTACATTTTGCCCATGTGTTTGAATGAGAAATTCTAAAAGTAGTATTATGAATCAAAACAAGACAAAAACATAATGTGTACAACTAATGGGTTACTTAGCATTCTTCTCCATTCAAAGCAGCTCTCTGCCTACGTGGAGGAGAGGGACGGTACCTAAAGGGGTTCAGATGGGACTGCATTTGCCTTATGCCATTTTGAATTGATATTTGAAAACACAATATGTTGGCTTGGTTACCATTCCTTTTTGCCATAGCGTGAAGTATGCTTGAATTGTTTTTCTTTAAGTTAGTAGAAGGCACTATTTGTGTATAAATAAATCTTAGAGAAACAAGTCAAGTCTGTTGTATGTAAATCATCTGGAAAAAAAAAGCTTTTTGGACAGTTCTAGCTTTTTGGTAAAATGTTAAGTTATCAATTTTCAATAATAAAAAGCACTTATTTTTCAACTTCAGGCAGTGTCCATTGTTTGACCCATTAAATAGAAGATGTTGGGCAAGCTGTTCCAGTTTTCCTCACAGTAAGGATCCACTTTAAAGCATTCCCAAAACAAATGTCCAGCCCTGCCCACTTTAAATCAGTCACAAGAGTACAAAAAAAGAGAAACACCAACCTCAAATGTGAAATAACCAAACGTTTATAGGTTAAACTTTAACAGAGTTCATGTTGCTGTTGATCACACAGAGTAAGAGTCAGTTGAGAATATACATTTTTGGGGCCTTTAACCCATTCATATACAAGATAAGTCTACTACAGTCTCTCATGAAACTGGAAGTTAAAATGTAATCAGTTTGTAATGAAAATGAATATGGCTATATTTTGGAGACCTGTAGAGTATGTACACTTTCTAACCACAAGGGGGCCACACTGCAGCATTATTGTTACATACAGTAAAACCTTTCATAACTCACCCTTTACCCTCTGTACATACTCAACCTCAACTTTTATTATGAAAACAAACAGATCTCTAGCTATTGTTTTTCAATATATCAAACATTTCAAATACATAATTTCACAGAAAACAAATTACATTAGCAGGAAGGAGTGTTTTGTGCTCCATCTTCCATTAGAGGTCATCGTGCAGAAAGCATCATAACAAACTCTGTAGAGAGGGAAACAGAGACAGCAGTGGATCCACCAATAAGGACTAATGAAACTATCGTAAAAGGACAGCATGTGATGCAGTCACATCCATTCCGGAACATACCAGAAACTAAAAGCTCATGGTGTGAAATGTAATGACAAAATATTTCCATTATCACAGAGTGAATGACAAATTAAAACAGTGGTGGTGTGATATGTCTAAAAAAATATACAGGAGCAATTAAGTTGAACATAACAAAAATAATAATGTATACATATATATATATATATATATATATATATATATATATATATATATATATATATATATATATATAGTATAGTAAGTTTGAACACACATTCATAGTTTTGATGCCTTCAGTGATAATCTACAATGTAAATAGTCATGAAAATAAAGGAAACACATTGAATGAGAAGGTGGTTCCAAACATTTGGCCTGTACTATATATGTATATATATATATATATATATATATATATATATAGTAATATGACAGTGGTTGCACGTCTAGTTTTTTGGACAGCTAAAACCAGCCCTAGATTGAACAAGATACTGCCATTGTCCACCTCTTTCATCTCTTCTTGTCTTCACATTAATCAGTTTGATTACCACTTGTTTTAACTCACTGTAGACATTATTGCAGATTAACTTGTCAATTAAGACAGCTATAGATGTGTCCTGTCAATGAAAACTACAGATGCAGACAGCTTGAGACAGGTTTTACTAAATCAATCCATGTCTTTCTTTCTTTTCCCATTGTCCTCCTGAAGTACTTTACTCTAGATGACTTCTGATTGTAGGTGTGAATCTATTGATTGACTGGGCATTAAACTCCTCTGAGGTACTCCTCTAACCATATCTATAAGAAAGAGGTCAACTGAGGCTACCAGCAGCTCCTAGACGTCCTAACATATGAGTTTGACCTGTTACCTGGATATTGAGAACAATCTCCACACTGCTGCTGTGGATGCTTGTTTTCTGCCCATGTGTGGCTAAGCTGGACAGATCTCAACTCAAACACTGCCCTAGGGGCTAATTGATGATAATAAGGGGCACCGGCTTATTGATTCCTTCAGGGACTGATGCACCTTTTCATATGTTCCCAGTAATTGTAAATGATTGGACAGCTGAGACAAGACAAACAGGGTCCCATCTCTAAGCCCTTTGAGTGCTGGAGCCTATAACAGCATGCTTGTGTGGCTCATGGTGCCTACACAAGTGCACAGTGAATGTATGTGTTCATGTTTGTGTGTGTGTGTGTGTGCGTGTGTGTGTGTGTGTGTGAGAGAGAGTATGTGTCCCATTGGATTGTTTATTTGCTTGCAAGGTAAATATGATAATGACGTTTCTGCAAAGTCCTTGAGCTGCCCAAGTGTGTGTTCTTTGTGTGACATGTGACAGGTGTCCAGGCATGTGTATCGATTGGCTTAATGCACTCTTGATTAGATTGGATTGGCCCTTCCTGCAAACCCACCTTGACTTAACCATCCCTCTGATGAGTCTGATGTACTCCTACAGCCCTGTCAGATGAGCTAGCCCATTCATCAACGCCACATCCATCATATTCCAATGTATTGATTTTGAACTTTTTCTGTACTGTATGTATGCTATTTATTATTTAAAATAAATGATAGATTAGCAGAAAGCTAGATAATAATTTATCCATTAATTTTAGCAAACTATTTCAACTGTTTTTGCATTACCTTTAGCTAGGTCATACATTACCTTTAACTTTTTCACATGTTCATCATTACTTAAAGCTAACTACAATATTTTCTCAAACAAAGGCTGGTAGACAAATAATGGCCAGGTTCATGGTCACCATGAAGGCTGGCCCCAAATACAGGCCCGCTGGAAAACAAAGGTGGATATACTCACGCCTAAATGTGGTTCTGGATTACTCAGCATTACTCTAGTGTTTTATCCCATTTCAGTCACTGTGGCTGCATGTGTGTTAATATCAGCAGTGTAGTCTATGTGATACGCAGGTATACTCAGTATAACCACTAAGACAGCTCCAGGATTTCCATGTACCCACTAAAAAATGGCCATTGACACATAGTTTCCATTATATTTTTTATATATTTTGAATTGTCATTTTCTGCTTCACATAGGCTAAATAAAGGTATTTCCCCCGTAAATTGGTGCATAAAAGTGTATCCGAATGCAGAATAGAAGTCATTGAAGCTCAAAACTTCCCTGGGGGAGGACACCCTGACCCCCCACTATGATGTCACCTGGGGGAGGAAACCCTGACCCCCCACTATGATATCACCCCCCCCTCCCCCAAATGCAGATACTGGCCAATATACCCACTATAATACATTAGACTACACCACTGATTAAAATCCCAGCAAAACTACATTTTGTAGTAACGTAGTGAGCTCCACAGTATGGCAGTAGATACAAGGTACTATATGAGAACCCTGCAAATGTTAAAAATAAAAACCTTGTTATGAAATGAATAGATTCTGTCTATTGAAACGTTACAAGGTTTTTAATTTAAAACAGACACATGAAGTGTTTGCGTGTGCGTTGAAGTTTTTACTTGCAGTGACAATTTAACAGAGCAGGACAGAAAAGAAGAAAGCTTGATAGTAAAATATGACCAAATAAACTTGTTGAATTTACTTGTGGATTAAGTACTCCCTTGGCTAAAAGTACTGGTTAGGAATTAGTAATACAAACCATCCACCCCACTGTCTCAGTGTGTTATCATTGTGTTTTATTAATTGTTTTAATGTCACACCTTGTCTGAAGTCTCTCCACTCCTTTCCAACTCTCCCCCCTAACTCCCCCACCCACCCCACTCACCATCAAAGTCAATGTTGCCGTCTTTGTTGAGGTCAATGTCGCTGAGGATCTCCTCCAGCTCGCCTTTCTTCAGCTTCTCTCCCAGGAGGGTCTTCATGCCCTCCTTCAACTCATCAAGCGTGATCTTTCCATCACCATCACAGTCAAACTGTGACATATGCGGTTAGTGGAGATCAATGAGGTGGGGACATGAACATGTAGAGAGTTAGGAGAGACAAATAAATAGATCACAGAGGATCAGAGCTGACACAGGGAATAAAGAAGGAAGGAACAAGATTAAATGTAACTGTGCTAATGAGGAGGTTGGTTACAATAGGGTGTGATGAATAGGACGGAGAAATAAAGACGGGGCAAAAGCTATCGAGAGACATACGTGATCATGTCATGCAAAAAAGAGTTTCACATTTACTGTGTATAGTTACAACATGGCTGCATGAGGTCCCTGGGAGTCTAATGACAGCTTGAATTTGCAGATGGGGCAATGCTGACTCATGAGGCGTTAGTACGGAAGTGAGAAAGACTATGAGGGCAGAGTTGGGATGAGTTGAAAATATATTCATATGTGTCACAGAGTACACTATGCTCTGAATTTGTGGACGTTTTTGTTCAATAGTACTGTTGTTGAGAGCTAATTAATTATTCCCCACAAATGGATTCAAACATCAGAACATGTGAATTTTAGGCCATTGACAGCGTTAGCAGGAGCTTGTTGATGACGCACCTATGATTAAGAAACTACAGACATAATGGTGTGACTATGCAGCCTTGCACTCTCAAAATAGAGGACACATTTTAAAACCTTTTATGCAAAAGATTGATGGTCTCAAGTAGTCCAAATGATTCAGAAGGCGATTGGTTGGTTGAGATAGAAATGTGGTTACAAAACTCACTGTTCAAGGGTGAGTTATTATATATTGACACTACTATCTTTGTAGCTCCAATTATTTGTTACATTTTAAGGTGTACATCCATACGCTATATAAATATACGTGATATTTCCATATAGAAATCACATTTTCTATGCTTTTTCTAAATGCCTGGGGATACATCTATAATATAGAAAATTAATCCCAGTAGCATATTGTACTTGTTTTCAGTTATTATCTTTGAGAGCACAATATCATGGTTGTCTGTTTTGCAATTACCATTATAAATCTATCATGCTGGAAATGTATTGAACCCAAGTGTGTGAAGATGTGCTTATAAAATAACACATTAAAAATATTGTTTTGCTTGGTTGGAGACTATGTCACACCAGGGTGACAATCAATTCCGCATGTACAGTACCTGTCTCTGTATTGACGTCAAAGAGAGCAACTCTAGATATTTCTTTCAGACCAATGAACAAATAAAAAATTAACAGGTGAGTCAAAGAGGTATGGAATATGGATGGTGACACTTTGGATGGCAGCAACCAGGCTTCATAAAAACAATTATTACAATATTTTCCTTTCTTTTTCTTCTGAATTCATAGCCAGCTATCCCTCTTCCTTCAGACTTGTTTACAAGTAAGAGCCATACACCTTTGGTGATCTCCAAGGAAAGGTCCTGTTTCACACTTCAAAGTACTGTCACAGTACCAGGACCCTTTCACTTGCTTGAAGTCAGAGTTCTTTAGAGTTCATTGCTGGGGACCTCTTACCTGTTTGAAGGCACAGCGGACCTCCTTCAGCCCAACCATATGAGCCGTCTCTGCCAGCATCCTAGGCCCCATTAACTCGCAGAAATCATCAAAGTCAACATGACCACCCCCTGCAGAAAGACACACACACACACACGCACACACGCACGCACGCACGCACGCACGCACACAGGTTGACGACCAAGTGACAAGTGCCTTCCGAATTTTTTCCAATTGCTAACACACTAAAATGACATGCAGAGCACAATTATTTAAACTGACACACAGAGAGCAAAACCTCTTCTCAAGTCTCCAAAAGTCTAAACACATTTTCAGCTTAACACTCATTTGGCAATTCAAAGTGGCACCTTTTGTAAAGTAAACCTGCATTCATTGACATTTTTGGGCCATTTAGGGCTGAACAAGCTAAACACACCACAAAGACACAATGTATCACCTTGTAAAGTCATTATGGTGATAATTTTAGCAGATAGTTGCTTACTTTGTTTTCAATTTAGTACTGGAAAAGTCATGCATAGTAGGTTTTAAAAGCCTTTTCAATGAAAAACCCAAAACAGTTAAGTGGCAGGTCATAAAAATAAAATAATAATAACAATGAGCTGAAAGAGGCTTAAACCCTCGGTAGAGCATGAGGGGGACTGCTGTGTTGTTGATAATTCTCTTTGGATTCATCACTGAGCAACCCCTTTTTCAAATTTGTCTGCATGTAATAATTGGATCCATTGTTAATGTAAAAATATTGATTAAAGACGTTTTAATTAAAAATAGCAACACCAAAATTCAGTCCAGAAAAAGGTATGGAAGTATTGGGTGCAAAATGTACTGAAGTATAACAAGTAATTTTACATATACAACACACATACACTGTAAAAATACAATATCTCACTCTAAAGTATATACAACAAGTACTGTACCTCAATATTGTACCTAAATGCAATACTTACGTAAAGGTAGTACTAATGCACGTCCTGACATAATACCAAGCTTCTGTGTGAAAACTTTATGAACATCCTCAAAGCATGGAGGCGATAACAATGCATCTATCCTTCAACCCAGTTCGAAGCAGTTGTTTGATCCCCATGGTAATTATCAAAACAGACTGATAGATTGGGATGGCTCATGTTATTAGTTTGACAAAAGACTGGCTTATTTGATAGTGTAGACCAATAGACTCGGCCTGTTTTCATTAACTTGGTGGATGTGAATTTCTACGTCAATAAAGCCATGCTGTTATTTTGTAGTTAAGAATTGTTATCAGGGCTCAGATTATCAGGACTGCTGAGGATGAAAATCAAACAATGGCAAACTGTGCTTGTAATAACAAAAATAATAATAATGTATACTTTATTAATTAATTTTAATTTACACTATGTTGTTATTACACACATAATAGGGCAATAGAATAGGGAAAGCTCTTTAAATGGTGTGTGTGTGTGTGTGTGTGTGTGTGTGTGTGTGTGTGTGTGTGTAAATATATATATATATATATAGTAAATAAGTATAGTATATAGTAAGTTTGAACCCACATTCATAGTTTTGATGCCTTCAGTGATAATCTACAATGTAAATAGTCATGAAAATAAAGGAAACGCATTGAATGAGAAGGTGGTTCCAAACATTTGGCCTGTACTATATATATATATATATATATATATATATATATATATCAAAACTAAAGGCTCAAACTATCAGCAAATTACAACAGCAGCTAAAGTATCCTAAAATAAAAGACCAATAATACTTTAATAGTTTTAATATGAATATAAGTTTTAAGTTGGCAAAGAATTTTCATATTTGCCCCAAGGTACCATATTCTTTTTTGGCTGATTGGCTTTACCCTTGAGGAGCAGCAGTCTGTAGAGAATTCCTGACACTGCCTTCAAGATTTCGGCCTTAAGTGGGTCAGTTTATAATCATGGAGTGGAAAAATTCTCTTAAAAGTCTTATGAGATTATTATTATTTTTGAATTGAAAGCGCAAACACTAGTTATATAAAAAAGACTGAATTTCATGCCATTAATGGCTCTGTAAGGATTACGCTACAGAGATTAAGCGTGGAATGTCTGAAGCTCATTCTACCTTATGGGTCAAATTAAGGCATCAATGAACAGATGAATAATTCATATTACACAGTATGCAACATAGCAGAAAATGTATAAAAATTAGTCACTACCAGCAAAGGTGAATATTTCTCTTATAGTGTCCCTAATATAGTGTCTAGACAAACATCACATATTGTTTCTGCTTGTTTCAGTCATACATCAAAGGTCTAGTGTGTAAAGCTTATAATCAAATCTGAGATGCCAATTTCATGGCTGCAACATAGAGGTAAGTTGGTAAGTTGACAATGAAAGATGATTTTAAACACATGTTCTCCCTGTAATTCAACATGATGTACAGTATTGTATTTATGGTCTGTAACACTCCTTTTTTTTTGCGATGGTGCACATCAGATAGGGACATTAATGTGAGGTTAATGCAGCGGTGGCTCTCTCATGTTGTTGTCATTCTAACCATCTATAATAAGAAAGTTATTTACACCTGGGACATGGCAGGTGAAGCAAATTAACTAGTTGGCAAGACAGAAACCCGCTGCACTCTTGTCCATGAGGATCACAGCTGAGAAACACAGCTTTACTGTATCCAATGTGATGCAACTGTGTTTTGACCAAACGATTACACTGTCACTGTGGATCCAAAATTCAATATTTTTGTCATTATGAGTGTTATTGTCCTCGGGGCTCAACGCTGTTACATTTTTTTTTTAAATTGATCCTGAAGCAGGCACATACATACACTCACCTAAAGGATTATTAGGAACACCTGTTCAATTTCATATTAATGCAATTTTCTAATCAACCAATCACATGGCAGTTGCTTCAATGCATTTAGGACCACACCCGGTCCTGGTCAAGACAATCTCCTGAACTCCAAACTGAATGTCAGAATGGGAAAGAAAGGTGATTTAAGCAATTTTGAGCGTGGCATGGTTGTTGGTGCCAGACGGGCCGGTCTGAATATTTCACAATCTGCTCAGTTACTGGGATTTTCACGCACAACCATTTCTAGGGTTTACAAAGAATGGTGTGAAAAGGGAAAAACATCCAGTATGCGGCAGTCCTGTGGGCGAAAATGCCTTGTTGAGGTATGAAGCAAAGCATATGTGAAGCCACAACACGCACAACCTTGAGGCGGATGGGCTACAACAACATCTCCACTACAAATAGGAAAAAGAGGCTACAATTTACAAGAGCTCACCAAAATTGGACAGTTGAAGACTGGAAAAATGTTGCCTGGTCTGATGAGTCTCGATTTCTGTTGAGACATTCAGATGGTAGAGTCAGAATTTGGCGTAAACAGAATGAGAACATGGATCCATCATGCCTTGTTACCACTGTGCAGGCTGGCGGTGGTGGTGTAATGGTGTGGGGGATGTTTTCTTGGCACACTTTAGGCCCCTTAGTGCAAGTTGGGCATCGTTTAAATGCCACAGCCTACCTGAGCATTGTTTCTGACCATGTCCATCCCTTTATGGCCACCATGTACCCATCCTCTGATGGCTACTTCCAGCAGGATAATGCACCATGTCACAAAGCTTGAATCATTTCAAATTGGTTTCTTGAACATGACAATGAGTTCACTGTACTAAAATGGCCCCCACAGTCATCAGATCTCAACCCAATAGAGCATCTTTGGGATGTGGTGGAACAGGAGCTTTGTGCACTGGATGTGCATCCCACAAATCTCCATCAACTGCAAGATGCTATCCTATCAATATGGGCCAACATTTCTAAAGA
Source organism: Percina caprodes (assembly GCA_013375575.1). Taxonomy (NCBI): domain Eukaryota; kingdom Metazoa; phylum Chordata; class Actinopteri; order Perciformes; family Percidae; genus Percina; species Percina caprodes. The sequence continues at coordinate 863,237 of JABXJD010000011.1, read as the reverse complement.
ATGCTTTCAGCACCTTGTTGAATCAATGCCACGTAGAATTAAAGCAGTTCTGAAGGCGAAAGGGGGTCAAACACAGTATTAGTATGGTGTTCCTAATAATCCTGTAGGTGAGTGTATACATCTAGACCTCTCAATATATCAAAAAGCCTATTAGTAATTACACTAATAGCCTACAGGCCTTTACAAAAATAAATAATTGAGATATATCACTTCTCTCTAATGCCATGTTTCATTTTTATTCATACATTTTATCTAGCCTATGTCTTCATATTTTTGCTTCCAAAGCAATGGTTGTGTTTACAGCATCAAAAAAGACAACAGCAACATCCCTTTCCAAAAGTAATGTCTCAATAGAAAATTGAGCAAATAGGGCAAAAAAGAAGAAAAACTAGATACTATTAGAGATAAGTATGAAAGTATTTTGTTGAAATTATCCTTTAAAACGTAAGTCCAACTAAAATCACACAATAATCACCAAAAAATATGAGTGAATATTTGAAATGTTGTTAATAGTTTGTTATTATTAAAAGGAAGAAAAAAGGTGAAAGTATCAGAAATGCTCCTTTTCATCTCGGCTGTGGAAGGGCGGATCCCTCTTGTGTTTGATTGACAGCAGCTGGCAAGATAAACTCTGCAGCAGGGGACCGAGAGAAAAACTAAACAAAGTTGGTTATACATGGACAGCCAGACCTCCAAAACTCCACAGCGACACGTTATACGTCATAGGCAGAGAGTGTTTTTTAAAGCAAGGGTGACATGGAAAAGTCAGGATCACACAAGCATCTAAACGAACCGAAATGACATTTACAGGTAAGTTTCTATGTTGCAGCTGAACAGCTAATTAGCAGCTAATAGCAGCTACTTAGCAACCTAGCCTGCAAACTGACGTTGGCAGTGCACTTTGTTTGTTTGGTCACTCATTCAACAAGCTAAGGTGAAGAACAAGACGTGTGTTCATGTTTGTAAAACGGATAAGAAGGAGACGTTAGCATGAAAGGTAATGTAGTTGTTCAAAGTGGCTCTTGTGTTGTGTGTTTTTTGTCAAAGGAGATCACAAAGGAGGACACAACGTGACTGACGTTATTATACTCCGATTCTAGTCAGAATATGAGCCTAATAGAGCCAAGGTGCTGCAATGTAGGTGGGTGTGAGTATTTTCCTCCAGCAGGTAACTTGGTGGGTTTGAGTTTAACTAACCGATGCAACTTTAAATTTTACTTGAAGGCAACACAGACTAGTGACTACTTTTATATGTTGAGCAAAGTCGGACCTGAATGGCCAAAAGGAAAGGCAAAAAGACCTTGAGACTGGAGAAAACTGATGACGCTAAAGTTACTCCAAACATGCTACACGTGGAAGCTAGCAACAACCCTATTGACATGCGGGATGTGGATGAAACTAGCGGACAAGAAAAGGATGGTGTCTGGTTTGAGGCAAGTCCAGACACACAACTTGACTCTGAGACCCTTGCGACTCCTCTTCCAGATACTCTGTTAAAACCTCCAACAAAAAAGGTAAAACGTGACAACAGAGAGACTGCTGATATTTTAGAAGCCATCCTTGGGTTATCTGGGAAACATGAGACTTTTCGTAAAATCTCTGCTATAGAAAAACAACGGAGTTAACTTTGAAACAAATGAAAAAGGTAACCTTGACCGTTCAGCAGCTTACTTTGGATTCTCAAAATGGCGCTGTGTCGTGCGGCAGCCTGTTGCAGCAGCTCCTGATTGTATGTGTATTTTGTGAGGTTTTTAGTCACTTTATTTTTATTTATTTTAAGTCTTTGAGTGTTGTACACCTGTTTTGAGGATGGGGCCTGTACATTCTGGAACTTTCCTTTTCGTTTTATTCTTCCTTTGGTCGTTTTTTTTGTAACTGCAGGGGGACTATTGTTTATGCACGTGATCAGCTGATAGCGCTGGACCTGTGCTGCTGACATGGGCCAAACCTGAAATCTCAAAGGAACTACAAAGGAGACGCCGGGGTTGCAGAGGAGGAATAAAACGTAAGGGGGGGGGAAAAAAGAAGAAAACATAAGCCTGCCGTCCCAGCGATCATTATGGGGAATGTAAGGTCTCTGGGGAATAAAGCGGACGAACTTGCAGCGCTTCATCAAAACCCAGAGGGAGTTCCGCGAGTGCAGCATACTGTTTTACCGAGACATGGCTGCACTATGGTGTGGCGGTACCTGGCTTTTTGACCGTTCGGGCGGACAGGAATGTTATAGAAAGTGGTAAGAAGAATGGAGGGCGGGTTGCACTGAATGTGAGTAAAAAGTGGTGCAACCCGGGACATGTGAATGTGAAGGAACGTTTCTGTAGTTTGGACATTGAACTGCTGGCTGTGGGGTTTTGTCCGTACTATCTTCCGAGGGAGTTTATTTTTATTTTATTTATTTATTATTATTTCATATAAATTTAATGTATGTATATTGTATCCTAGTTTTATCATTATATTCTGTGCTGTATGACTGATGTTTGCTGCTGTAACACCATAATTTCCCATTTCTTGTGGGATCAATATCTATCTACAGTGGTGCTCAAAAGTTTACATACACATGCTTAAGTTGACTAAAAAGAGGAATAAAAAAATCATGTTTTGGAAATTTATTTTAATACCTAAATTAAAAAATGAGGTAAAATCCAACCTTTAAGGACACCAATTTTCTTTGTGAATGAATAACGTATTGTAAATAAATAAATGTTCTTATTTAAAATACAGGGGTCATAAGTATACATACCCCTATGTTAAATTCCCATAGAGGCAGGCAGATTTTTATTATTAAAGGCCAGTTATTTCCTGGATTCAGGATATTATGCATCCTGATAAAGTTCCCTTGGCCTTTAGAATTAAAATAGCCCCACATCATCACATACTCTTCACCATGCTTAGAGATAGGCATGGGATACTCTATAAAATCATCTCTCAATGCAAATCAAACCAGGTATTAGTCTAACTGAAATAAAACCATGCCTATCTCTAAGCATGGTGAAGAGTATGTGATGATGTGGGGCTATTTTAATTCTAAAGGCCAAGGGAACTTTATCAGGATGCATAATATCCTGAATCAGGAAATAACTGGCCTTTAATAAAAATCTGCCTGAATTTATAGGGGTATGTATACTTATGACCTGTATTTTAAATAAGAACATTTATTTATTTACAATACGTTATTCATTCACAAAAAATTGGTGTCCTTAAAGGTTGGATTTTACCTCATTTTTAATTAAATAAATTTCCAAAACATGATTCCTCTTTTAGTCAACTTAAGCATGTGTATGTAAACTTTTGAGCACCACTGTATCTAGCTATCTATCTATCTATCTATCTAAACAACAAAAACACACACTGGAAGGCATGAAAACGGAGATACATATATTACAAGCAGAAAATAAAACTCTGAAGGCAAACATTGCAGTGTTACAGCCGAAGGTGGTCTCTGAAAATTCATGGCGTGAAGGAGGACAATGGAAAAAATATCAGAAGCAGAATCATCAAGATCCTGGGTAAAGTGGCTCCTAATGTTTGTGACAGCCTGAAAGAGGGGGTCAACATCGTCCATCGCATCGGGCAGCAACGGCAAGGCGGCTCAAGTAGATCAACCATCATCCTTTTCGCAATACGTTTTTGTGATGCTGTCTGGAGGGTGGTGTGAAAGGGTCAAAGTTTCTTCTAGACAACAAACCGAGGCTCACAGTCCCCTGAAGAGAAAGTAGCCAGAGAGAAGCTGTGGCCCTTGGTTAAGAAAGCAAGAGAAGAGGGGAAGAAAGCTTCTTTTCGCTGCCTTTCTGTTTTCATAAACAGAAGATTGACTGTTCAGATGTAACATAGGAAGTCTATGCAGATGTAAACCCAATCTTATACTGTGAATGGTCATTCAAGCTCTTTGATGCGCACTTAAAATATCTTTTCTTGCAAGTACGCCATTTAAGACATTTCAGTTTGCACCTTATAAACTCAGTTAATTTACCTTATTGACTTAGTTAATTAAGGAGCCAAGCCTAAACTTTTATTTGTGCTCATTTAGTTTATCATCAAAATAAATCTGATCTGGTCATCATATAAGCTACACTCATGGGCAAAAGAAAAATGAACTTCAGCCCTTTCTGTTGGAACCACGATATTTTTTTTCTAAAATGCTATTTTTGTTTCGTTTTTGTTTGAGCCTGAATGCCAGCTGGATTTATCCCCGCCCACAAGATTTGTGGTCGGGAATTTACATAGACAGTTAAAGAACATTCTGACTAGAATCTGAGTATGATGACATACAGGCTATTTTTCTCCTTTCAGGCAAAGAAGAAAGGAAGAGATTTTTTTTTTTTTTTTTTTGATTAATCCAACCTAAGGTGTTAAACTTTTGTTTTCTGTTGTATTTAGATATAAATTCCATTATCCTTTACTCGGCTAGTTCTCCCTATAATACTTATCTTTATGATGGAAACAAATTGTGATGGCTACATCACCTTTAAATGGTTGTTAATCTCCACCTTCATTTTGGTGGATTTTTTTTTTTTAGCACTTTTCAAGGTTTTGGTGTTCAAGCAATTAACAGGTATTCCTTTTTTCCTATAAATTTTTTTGGATTTTATGTTTAATTCTCTAAATATGTTTTTAAATGTCAGGTACTAGGGATATTACTAAGAGGAAAGCAATCTTTTGTGTAAGAACTGAGGCTGATTTTATTTTACTTCAGGAAACACATTCTTGTGAATCAGATGCAAAATTCTGGAAGACTCCATGGGGTAATTGAGCTAATTTTTGCCATGGTACTAATCATTCATACTAATCATTCAGCAGGGGTTTTAATTTTATTACATAAATTTAAAGAGGGCAATCTTGACTTGATTTATTCTCAAGATGGTAGATGGATTACACTGACAATGCTATCTTCATTGTTTGTAATATTTACAGGTTTAAGTCCCATGCTTCTAACAAGGTCTTATTTAATGAAATAGCATCCAAATTGAAAGATCTGAGCAGTAAGTACCAGGGTTCTTACATAATTCTTTGTAGTGATTTTAATAAGTGTCCTGATGAGAGAAACCCCCAGGCCAAACCAATTTTAACAAAGCAATAACCTTGTTGTTTCTCTGCTCCAACCTCTTTGACTGATGCATGGCGTTTCTTCAATCCCAGTACCAAAGACTTCACTTGGTGTAACAGAAGTCTTACTTTAAAATCTAGAATTGATATTTCTCTTTTGATTTTGTCATCTGTCCTTCAATTTGTGGAGGAAGTTAATTATCTCTTTATGCCCCATTAACTGACCATAAACAGATTATTTTGAAGTTAAGTGCTACTCAGGAGACCTCAGGTTTTCGAGGGTATTGGAAATTTAACTCTCTTTTGAAGGATGGTTACTTTAATGATTCTATCAAAAAACTATCAGATGAATTCCTCAACAATGGCCTAAACGACAACTACAGGATCAAATGGGAATTCTTTAAATATAAAGTCAGATGTGTTGCTATTAAAAGAAGTAAGGAATTAAAAAAAAAGTAGGATAGAAGCTGAATTGATGCACAAACTTGACCTTTTACTGACAAAAGCAAACATTATTTTGGAAGAATTCGAAATAAGAAAAATCCAGCTACAGCCCGACCAAATTTATTTAGACTTAGCAATTGACGGAGTTCCCTCTAAAGATCCAAAGTTAATTTCTAATTTAGTCACCAAATTTTATAGGAATTTATATGAATTACAATTTAATGGAAATAATTGTGCAAATTTCCTGGATAATGTTACCATCCCTTCAATTGTTCGAGCATAGTTGCTCTACAAGGATCAAGTCCAGACCGGACGTCCCAACCTCAAATGTTCGCGGGGCTAAGTTCGACTGGCATTCAGGTTAATATGTGTGCTGCCACAGACAGAAATGTATACTTGAAATGTAATTTCAGTTGGACTTTTAGAGCAGGCTGGAAAACAGTGTTTTACTGCCCCGTCTGGTTGAAAGTTTAAAATCTATATTTCACCCCTAACTACACCAGAGTTGGCCTGAACGCCAGCCAAACTTAGCCCCGCCCACATCATTTGAGATGTTTGGTCTGGACTTGATCCATTGTAGAGCAAGTATGCTTGAACCAGAGCTGTTTGGACCAATCAAATTATCAGAGCGGGCTTTATACGACAATGGACAGATGATCAACAGTAACGGTCAACCACGTCACCAAAGACCTCTTGGGTTGAATTTGTTTACAACAAAGGTGGCTGCCGCTGGAGAATCGAGATGTGTAGATTCTGCCGTTGCATCTGTTATAGAACACATTGACAGCGCATTCATTTTAAAAGAGGAACAGAGAACCATGATCAAGGTATTGCTGATTGAAAAGATGTTTTTGCCATCCTTCCTACAGGATTTGGCAAGAGTACAACATACAGTACGTCACATACTTTGTTGCTCTGATTGGTTGTAAGTCTATCCAATTGAGTGCAGAGGCATTTTCTTTCCTGATTGTTTGGAACACGCTCCCTAATTACAGCCCATTGGAGCAGTATCGGACTCAATATTCTGACTAGAATTTGAGTACGTCGTCAGGCTACGCCAGAGTCACTAATTGCATCTCACTTCCATTAATTGATAGGTACTCTGTCGTTGGTCCTCAGTTGAACCACAAGTTGTTCTGTCCCTCCTTTTGTGAAGGCCGTCTCAAAGCTATTATTTCTGCCCTGAGGCGCAAATGTTGAGGAGGCATCACCGAGGAGTTATAAGCGAGGATACACCAAAGCAACCTTCCAAAAGGCTGTGCAGCTGAAAGGGTTGCTAACTCAGCCCATTAGGGCTGGGTACCAATTCAATACGTTTTAGGCAACAAACCGACTCGCCTCTAAAGTATTGAAAAATGCTTCGTCATTCAATTCCCAATTTCAATACCTAGTAAATCTCCTCCGCGTCAGTGAGCCAATCGGCATGCTTCTACCAGGATCTAATGTCTGTGATTGGCTGTCCAACGTTACGTGTTGTAGAGACACGCAGGAAAAACTCTTACTCAGAGACGGCTCACGTAGGAGCTAAAAATACATACAAATTAGTGTCAATGTCAATTTTAGTTTTTTATAAAATTGTAACTGAAAAAAGTATCGTTAAGGGGCCGGTATCGAAGTCATGGTATTGGTACCGGTATCGAAAGTTTTTTTTTAACAATATCCAGCCCTGCCCATACAGCTGACAAATCCATGTTACGCTTTAGAGGAAAGAAGTCATCCCTCTAAAACACATCCTCATTTTCCAATCATGGTTGTTTTTTTTAAATCCGGGAGCAGCCAGATGTACGTGACTTGTTTGTCCAATCAGCTGCAACCATCGCGGTTGTAGGAGAGTGTAGACTGTTTTCTTTGCTTGTCAGTGGTCATTTAAGAGAAACTGGTGGCAAGCCCAGTACCGTGCAATGCTGGGAAGGGGGGGGGCGATCTGTGAAAACAACGCATATGGACACGCACCTTAAGTCTTGTGTGTCCATTGAAGGTGTATTGTAAAGTCTTGGACGCTCATACTAGATAGATTTTTCTGGCCTGTCTCTGATACTAGATAGGTGTTACAGAAGCTGGCTCTGCAGGCTTATGGCAAGACTCAACGCAGTAATGATTCACTCACCACTCACAGGTCTATACTTTATCTATATTACTTTATCATTCAGTAAACACAGCAAAGAGAAACCCTCTCTCATTAAGAGCAGAGAGTGGAAAGTTAGATCTTAACTAAACACACTTCTCCATGCAGACTCACATTTGTACACCACGGCCCCTGCTGTGTGAGGGCCATTAATCAGTCTGCTAAAATGTCTCGAAAGTCCCCAACTTCAAAGACAAACATCAGTTCCTCACGGACTCATAGGAAAGCATTTGCTTGTCTACAAGCACTCACATTTGTGCAACAGACACATTACTCAGGCATTCACACCTACTCACTTCAGAAAGACCAATCAATCATGCACACATGCTTTAACCACTCAGAAAGACACAGACTCACACACACAGCTGGATGGGTAAATACACACATTTCATCTTGATTTGCTGGATTATCTCGATGAGCTCCATCTCTGTAGGCATGTAGCCCATGGTCCTCATGCAGTCCGCGATGTCTTTGTAATGAATGAAGCCATCCGCGTCATAGTCAAATTCCTTGAAGGCCTCCTGGAGCTCTGACAAACAAATTACAGCAATTGCAATAAACCGTAAAGAAGGGTAAAATATTTCAAACTCCCACAAATACAAAGTGTGTACACAGATAGTTACACTTTGAACAAAGTTTTATAAGTAAAGCACTTTAAATTACCTTGTTGCTGAAATCTAAATAAACTTGCCCTGCCATATCTGTAAAGTGTTGACTCCACCAAGCAGAACTACACCCAGCTCTCAAGCACAGCAAGTTATGTTGTTTTTAATTACTTTTGTAGGTCTTAGCAAATATTTCACGTCAGTCTGAGAAACCTTCAATCTCTTACGTGAATCACAAAGATAAGCACAAAATCAATGGGATTGATAAAGCTATGCATTGACTATATAATAATTTATCTACTGTTTGCATCGTAATCACACCTATAACACCTTACCATCTAATTCCTCTGGCATCAGCTCTCTATCCTGTGGAGCAGAGAAGAAAAGGAAAAGACAGTGGAAATGATTCCAAGACTGCATCGGAGGACGGAATGTAAAAGCAGGGGGCTCAAAAACGGAAAATTCTCCTGAGAAATCTGTGATAATCTGTTTTTGACTACCAAATTAGAATAACATGCATATCATGTCAACACTGCTGCATGCTGACACTAAACTCTAATGGGATTTCACCTTGCGACATGTCTTTCTAATTTGCAAAAATGACAATACCGCCACATATTCCTATGTCCATACACACACTCATACTCACTCACACTAAACTCAAGTATGTGTGCATACAAAATACACACCCACACACAAGTATGTGCTGTTGCACAAACCTCACACTATTGCAAAGAAACAAATACATGTAAACAAAGACACATATACACGTATACACTTGTGAACACAGACACAATACATCATTTGCATAAATCCTTGTGTGTGCAACAATCAGTATTCTCAGCCTCCTTTTGACATTTGCTCAGGGTGATTTCTCCCTCTCTTTCTCTCCTCTTTCCATGTGTTTGCACTGCAGGGAAGTTGAGGCAGACCTAGGAGCAAAATCTCCACATAGATGCTCACCAACAGTAATGGATCGCAGTGAAATGTAGGTGTGATAAAGGCTTTAAATAGCAATATGTTAATATATTCCAGTGGTACAGACTGACAATTTCATTAATAGACATTATAATTGCATGACCAATTATTGCACAATTGCGTATCGTCAGGCAATAAATAAATTTGAAATTTTAGCTTAAAAAGGTATGTTGGGCATAAATGTGCTTATATTTTAACAAAAACATCACATGTATCAGTCCTTGAAACTATGTTCTCTAATAATTAGCATATTTGTAAACATGCACTGACTTGAATTTACATATTTAAATCTTCAGAATTGAAAGCTCATGACATAAACTCCAATCGATCGTGCATTTAATCATGCTTATACAGCATCTTGACTGTTAGGGCTTGCTAACAATGTGCAACTCTTCTACTGAAGCATCACATCCCCAGGGGAAGCAAGAAAAATACAAACTCAGTCATCTTTGTATAGAGCAACCGAGCCTGACATATGGAAATATCGCTTTGCACAAAGTCTGCACAAGCCTGAGGATATCATAAGTTCAAAGAAACAAGACCGACATACAAGCTTATAAAAGCCCTGATAATTGCGAGCACAAATTTGCTGTGGGCTTGTTTTTCCTGACTTTCCTGCATTAAGAAAACGTATTGAGGCTGAATAGAACTATGAGATAAAGACACACAATCTGAAAGTAATGCATAATACAGTACATGTATCAATGCACATTAATGGCATTTCTGTTATGTCAAACCACTGTACTGTTCCAGTGTATTTCAGAAGGACATTTTGCCCTTTTTACCGCATTGCATTTTTCTGATTTCCAAGCAACTACATGAAAGGTTTTACATGAAAAACTTGAGAAATATGTTGCATTGTTAGATAATCATTTGAAGGTGTTGGGCAGCCTTGAATGTTGAAATAGTTTGAATGCATCAGCTGCAAGTGCTTTATCTTTGATCCTTAAGTCCATTTAATGATAATGCTCACTTTCTATACTTTTTCATTTTTACATACGACATTTGCTTTTTTATAAGATGTCTAATTATATAGCTGTATTGCTATACAACCTTCAGTTGGGTTTTTTTAACTGCTGAAAAGTGAGAGACACAGAGCAGCAGTGTCTAATACATAAATCACACAAGGACATCCTGCACAATAGCTTCAGGAAAAAGAGAGGCCCCCATAGTTTATTTGGAAGTTGCTCCGCATGGCAAGGGTTCAAATAATTATTTACTGTATAACATTGCCAACAGAGTTGAAATACAAATGCCATGCCAAAATGCAGTTGCATCAAGAGTTCTCACTACACGTGTACTCTGCTTCAAATACTAAAACAGTTTACATAAACCTCTTGAGTTTTAATATGATTTTTGATGCTGCAGCATATAAAAGCTCTATTGCCCAGAGTCCAACAGTGCTGCTGTTTACCCTGCACATCATCCACCCTACAAGGGCATATTAGGATAGCAAGGTCAACACATTAATTGGATTTTTTTTTCATCCAAAAAGGATTAGACGGCAATGCTCGATTCATACGTCAGAGCGAGTCCATTAACAGTTAATTTCATTCTGTCTGCCTTCACATGGTCCATCGAGCAGCCTACTGCTTTGTAGGCATTATGAATGGATACATATGGTCCTCAGGTGTGAAATACCCTTAAGTATACAGCTACAGTAAGCACATATGATGCTTATTGATGGTTATGGTTGATTTTGCTTTACAGCCATCCGTCCTCTGCTCAGGCTCTGACATGTAAATGCATCAATTGTTTATCTTTAGCTATTTGTCTCTTCAGGCTACTTCAGTTGGATTTAATGAGGGCTGACAGTGAACCTTGCTATAGGGGTTATTAATACTTGTGTTGAGGCAGGGATCAGGCCTGCTGAGGGATGGATGGTCTCCCTGCTTATGTGCCAGGGCAGCTACCAAAACAGTGTGTCCTCTGTCCTGTGGATACGATGCAGACCTCTCTACCTGGCTACTAGTAAATTCTAACCAGGTACTGTCAAAGTAAAACAAGGTAGATCAGTTGTGGCAGTTGAGTAGTAACTCAGAGACGGATGTGGAAATGGAGTCCACAGTAGCCAAGGTCACTGTGAAATGGTTTTCATTTCACATAAATTGTTTTAAACTGTAAAACACTCCCATTAGTTATTAAGAAATCTACTTCTGAAACATAATTAAACGTTCCTCGGCACACAAGTCCGCTTGGCGTAGGTTTCTATTATGTTATCTTTTACAGTAAATCCCTCCTGTAAGAAAGGCATTTCTGGGAAAGCCTTTGGCTCTGCTTTGTAATAAGGTCTCACCAGGGTCCCATATGGTTCCACGGTTAAAAGAATCCTTCATGAATTTCATCGTATAAAATAATAATACTACCACTTCTAAAATATAATAATAATAATTATTATTATTATAATACCCCAAAATAGTTTTAGAATTAAGCATTAAAACACAAATTAGGGACCGCAACAAAATAGAAGGCTCAGACCCCTGATCTGAATAATGAGCCTCCATTAAAATAAAATATATTTGTCATGGAGCGGGGCACAAATAAAGGCAAATTCCATCACATATATTTTATGTATAAACGCACAGTGTACAGACGGTTCTTGTCAAATCTACCGACTACCACAAATCTACATTGTTGCCAAGGGAACATTTACTTTGATTCGTGTAATTTATTTTCCTAGGCTGATTGGCCATAAAAGACAACCCTGTCTCCTAGAAATTGCAACAGCAAATTTGTTTTTTTTTTGCTGGCCGCTTTTATGCCTGCAATATGTTTTTCACCATAATTGGGAAATCAATATAAACTTATTTTCTATCAGACAGGGTTATAATGGAGCATAGCGTTATATCAGGCTAATGTTGTCATGGAGCTAAATGATTAAATTGCGATATGTTAAAGGTCCCATGACATGGTGCTCTTTAGATGCTTTCATATAGACCTGAGTGGTCCCCTAATGCCATATATGAAGTCTCTTTCCCAAAATTCAGCCTTGGTGCAGAATTACAGCCACTAGAGCCAGTCCCACAATGAGCTTTCCTTAGTATGTGCCATTTCTAGCCACTGGGGGACCATAGGCAGGCTGGGGGAACTTATATTAATGTTAAAAAAAACTCATAAAGTGAAATTTTCATGCAATGAAAGCTTTAAAATGAGAATTTCTAACCACAAAGACTGCGATTAAACTGGCTAAAATGCAGATCACCAGGGTGTCAAGTAAGCGAAATACCACCCAATGGTGATCACTGACAATGCGTTTTAACGGGAAAACCGATATAGATGGGGGAACAGACTTCAATACAGTGATGATAACGGAGTTTATCGCAAAAGATGATGCACTTTAGTACGTAGTATATTTTCTTCACTCTTCTATGACAGTAAACGGAATATATACTGTATATTTTGTGGACAAAACAAGATATGTAAGCACGTCCTCTTGGACTTTGGAAAGCACTGATCAACATATTTCAAATTTCTTTTTGACACTTTATAGACCAAACAACCAATTGATTTAATTGAAAAAATGATCAACAGATTAATCAACAATGAAAATATTTGCAGCCCTATTTAAAAAAAACATTTATTTTCTTTCTTACAGTTAAAGCCTATGTTGCAGGTTTAATTTTGCAACGAATTTGTGCAATTTGCTTGTGGGAAATAAATATTTGAACTGTTATCCATTGTATTTGATGGTGTTGGATATTGCAAGTTGAATATAATACGAAAAATAGGCACTATTTTCCAGTGTTTTATTTTTTTCCCCCACAATGCATTGCATTACGTCACACTGGGGAGAAACCAGAGCAGCCTGCGTTGTCTTTGCCACTGGTCTGGCCTAATATGGCTTTTGGTCTTTTAATATTAACAGAGATCCTGGACATTATTTTCATTCATGACATTAAAGGCAAAGGAAGCGTAGCCCGAGTGTGCGCGGCCTGGAGGGACGCGTCCGACCACAAGTCGGTGTGGAAGCCGAGCCACATCCGCGGCGAGCAGTCTGCAGACCCGGGGAATAACGTTCAGATTCTCAGTGACCAAGTCTGAGCTCCATGATTCATCGAAAGCCTGGACTGGTGTGGATGTTTCAACCTCACAGACAACGGACTCGGACAAGCTTTTAAAAAAACGTTTGAAGGATACAACAGTGTACAAATATGTGTACTGTTGTTTATACTGTGAAAAATATTGATTTTGCTCCAAACTGCTTTTTCCTTAAAAACTTCCATATAGATTTATTTTAAAATGATGCACTTTGTGCCCAAATAAATAGAACATATGTTAAATTACCCTCTGTTCATTGTTGTTTAACCAAACTTTAATGTTTTCTGAAAATACATGTCTTTCCTATTAACCCACGTCCTAATAACAATATAATTCACTATTTATTACTGTGTACCCCGCACAGTAATACTGGTCACCTCTTTCCTACACTACATCTGGAGTAAAGCTATGTTGTCATTGAGGTGCTCAGATGCTCAGTACTAGTATCTACTGTAGCACTGCTATTATGAGGTATCACCATATCTCATTCTGTTTTCTTTAGATTATGATATTAAGGGGAATGGCTATAACGGCCCATAATGATTGTCTTGATACTGTCATAAGACGTTTATTTTTTATAGCCTGTCTGTATGCAGTGAGCTGGTGTCTGGGGATAAGTAGCCTTTCATATGACTCAGTCTAAAAAGAATGGTAAAGTTAATATAAACAATTAAAATCCTGGTTCGTGCTGGTTGGGGAGGACCATGATCATGTCACAAACGGATTTAGGCATTGTCAGATCAGTTGATTGCGGAGCGAGCTGCTCGACCGGCGGGTCTAACGCACTCACTCCCCTACAGCATCCGCTCTCCACCGCAGCTTAGGTAAACGCTTAGAAATAACACTAGGGGGGATGCCTTCTATCCCTATATCTAGAAAAGTGTACCAGTACTTGTCTGAACTAACGACATGATCACTGTCACTAGATAGAAAGAAAACGTTGACGTTCACTCGGTGCTATTCACTGATAGTAAAAAGTAAAGTCATTGTATGCACTGCTGCGTTGCTAAATGAAGGAGATAAGTGAAGGAGACTTCCCCAAATCTTGGCAATTCCTCATTTGCCCTCTCTCATCTGGCAGGTTGGTAATTATACAGCTGCTGGTCTTTCCACCTCTTCCAAATCCCAGTCAGTCGCCCTAGTTCTAGTGCCAGGCTGAGACTTCGCTCCCCATTGTGACATCATCGCCGAATTGAATTAATAAACCCGCGAATACCAAAAATGACCAAAAACTGACATTTAACACTATTTGGAGACATTTTTATAAATGATATACATATCTTGAGTGCTTTTTGTACCCAATAATCAACCGTGGTGGTTAACTTGCAACGTGGGCTTTAAACATATACAAATAGTGCTCTTTATATAAAGCAACCAATGTTTTTAACAGAAATGAAGGTGCCATTGAGCTGGATCATTTCATTGGCTCATTTCCAGTTGTAATTTTCCCAAATATTCAGTAATGCCCTGCAGCAATCTGGGATCAGTGTATCAGGCATGAATGGAGCCAATGCTTCACTTGAACTTGCCAGGGCATTAATGGAAGCCAGGCCAGTGTCCAGGCAGTAAATCACCTGTGAAGTGGAATTACTGGAGTGACTTCTTGGAAAGGATGTTGGTTTTTTTTGGAGGATAATGTAGCTCCCATCAGTCCTGATCAGAACACTTCATGTTTGATTTAATAGAGGGTGGGTAGTGTTATTAACTTTCCACCAACCCTAACCCTATTCTCTATCAGCAATTACTGGTTTTTAGACAGGGTGTTCATTTTTGGATAGTCATGGTTCACTGCATAACAGCTACAACCAGTGTTTTATATTTTCAATCAAAAGTTACCACTTATAATCAGCTGAACACATGGATCCATTTTCTAACGTTATTGTGTTATTTCTCTCAGCTGTGGTCCAGTCTATAAACCTCCATGTTATCAACCCTTCTTTACCAGTCTCTTCCAACTATCTCTATAACTCTCTCTTCATGGAGGATAGAGACACAAATGTATGAATGTTCTTTTCACAGTACCATAGTATATTGTAGGTCATTTTTATTTCATTCTAACAGTTTTTATTTTGGCAGTTTCTATTATGGGCTGTGGGTTTAGTCTGAATGAATGGACAGCTAATCACATAACTTGTTTGTGTTGATTGACAGACAGGTGTTATGAAAAATGCCATTAAAATATATATATAAAATATAAAAACTTCTGGAATGAAATAAAAAAATATTGGCATTCATGGTTATGTTCTATATTTTGACTGTTTAGGGAAGTTTTGCTGGAGCAGGTATATGTGTCAGGAAACAATTCATGATATGATAATTTATGATGATGTTGACATGTAGTTTAGGCCTGTGACATCATTAGCTTAATTGATGCAACTGCATAATCACTAGCACACCTGTTATTTATTAGATGCTGTTCCTGACATGTACCTGCTCCTGATGATGGTTTTTCTAAATCCGGGGAATCCTGAATTAGAAACCAACAAGTGCGTCATCTTTGACAACAGGCACTTAAGTATGGGTGGGAATAGGCTGTTGAACTGACCTGTCCAAAGAGTTTATTGAGGTAGGAAATGTAGGCAGCGGCCACCGCTGAGCTGTTGCTGAGGCTCCTTTTACTGTGCCGACTTGCCTCCTCCTCCCCAGAGCCCTTCCCCTGGGCCGAGGGGGACTTTGACTTTGAGCTGTAAAGTAGCATTTGTGTGCCAAGTGTTGAGTCATCATCAAAACCAAGCCTATAATTTACCCTCCTAACTTACTTTAACAAACACACTTAAGTGCCTTTCGGGTGATCCATAACAACCTTTTAAAAGAATTGCTCAGCTTAGGCAAAACGATTGAAAAAGGTCAGCAGTCCAATTACCTGACATTAGTAGTAACGTCAGTCACTTAAAAAGCAAGGAAGGAAGTGTTTCTTGGGAGAAAAAGTTTTGCAGCTGACGTACCAATAATTGGGTGCACACATCATCACAACCCACTCCCCTTGTGCAAATTAATGTTGATTAGAAACAGAATGATAATAACCAGAATTTCTTGGAGAGGCTGAGTTGAAGAGCCTTGTTTTTGAATCTCCCAGAAGCAGGCAATCTGCCAGCGGCTGCTCCCCTCCCCACTCGTGAAGACATGCTAGGAGAAAGAAGCCTTCATAAATTTATAGTGCCCTAAATGTCTCATAATTAATATGAATACTTTTAAAAAGATTTCTTATAACAGACAGTAAAAATCAATACTAAACTTTGTGGGTAGTCTTATGGATGAACCCTCTCGTTGAGAAAGTCAGGATGGATTCAGACTGCTGATAGACAGCAGCAGCAGTGGGAGATAATTGTTTACATTTTTAGAAGTTTCATGGAATGTATCACCCAGAAACTCTGAAAAATCTTTCCCGAGGTAGCTAGGCTACTTCTTTTGACAAACTGCTTACTCGTTACTGTATAAAAATAAATGGGGGGATAGGTCTCTTGTTTATGTTGAAACCCAAAATTGTGATTAAAACTGATGTAATGTTTCAATAAAAAATCTTTCGAGGTACAAGATTAAAGCTCACAACCTAACGTCTTGACTTCCTTTTAATTAAATTCTAAAATTGACTTTAAGTGTATTCGTTCCCTCCACCACTTTTAGTTAGATCTCACTGACCTGGCAGCAGATGTTGGTCTACTTTCTGGTCCTCCCTTTGCATTTTTCACCGACATGCTGGATGGAAGAAAAAGATACATTTGGAAAGGTATGTGAGCGTAGGGAAAAGACTACAAATCTCCTGAAACAGTGAAAAGGGTAGAGACAGATTCTAAAAATCTATATATACATTTTTTAGCTCTGTTTTGCTTTCCACTAACTCCTGAGATGTTTTTAGTTTGCTAAAGCTCCACTATGTTCACCAGTCATTCGATGCTGGGCAGGTTGTGTTCAATGACTTTATCAGAGCTTTTTGCTAAAAACAGCTACTTGTGGGAAACTGTAAACCAAAACAATTAGCCTAAAGACGCTGAAACGCTCTGTCGAGCTAAGATCAGTTAATCATTTGATTAATTGTAGACAGAGTGGCATTAAAAATGTCATGATTTGTTAGAATTCCAACACAAACAAAATACAAAATCAAAATCTTTACAGTTTGTAAAACAAGAAAGGTGGACACTTGCTGTTTAAACTTTCACCAGCTTAATTCGCATGAGTTTTTTTTCTACCAAACTTCAAATAATTCGATTGACAAGTGGATGGGAACTTAGCTAATGATGACTACATCTTGGAGGAGGAATAACTCCATCCAATTTCGAGACAGATTAATTTGGACAAGAGTACACACACCCAAGCAGTAAAAACCATACATAAAGAGTTAGTGGGCGGAAAGCTTCATGAGATATTGATAAAGAATCAGATGTGCGGAGTGGAAGAATTGTGTGGAAAAATCGAAAGACGGAGTGTGAGAGAGAAGATGTAGAAGAGAAAGCTGAAGAAAAAAAGAATGAATGACAACCACATGTGTAGGACATGCAGAAGAAGCGGTGAAGAGACTTATGGTTGTCTCGCTTTGAGAGGCAGATTAATGTTGTCATGGACGTCTGCGGTTCTGGCTATCAACTCCTGATGATGAACGGCCGTACTTGGCAGTGATGAGCTATAAACATAATGCCTCACTCCGCCATCTCGCATGCCTCAAAGACGGATACCCAAGATCTGCTCAAGCAGTCGGTACTTAGGGACGTGTAGACCATGAGGGCCTTAATGAAAAGAGACGCCAAGACCAGCCAGTCCTCTAAATTATGCTCGTCCATTTAATGTGCCTCTGCCAAACGAGCCACGGGATCAGACAAAACGTGCCATGACTAAGTAGGGATTGTCTGTCACGCTTTCACGCAATCACTGTGCATGTGATACAGGCTGCTGGCAACACGCTTAGAACATGTTTAACTGAAGGGAAGGGAATTGTGTGTGACACGAAAGAGGAATTTTCATGTCACAAATGATTCACATGATAGCGGTTGTCAAATTATTTGAAAAGTGGACAGTACTTGTTTTACTTTATATACAGTACTATGTGTGCACACACCGTAGTATGGTTTACTTATGTAAATATGCAGCAGATGGTTAATTTAGCTTTGCACGAAAGATAAGTTCATAATGTTTATAATATTTTGCCCATGTATTTGCATGTACACACACACACACACACACACACACACACACTGACTGTTTCTTCCACTCCCCTAAACATACATGTTGCACATGTGGGTAAGGCAAGATATCTAGACTCCGCATAGGGGTGGTCTGACAGTGTTTGCCTGAAGAATTGCTCTCATCTTCAGTGAGCACAACTCCCATCAGAGTAAACAATCCCCCACACACAAACACACACACACCGCGTTTCACTACACACGCCGCTGAACAGCACCTTGTGGGCCTGCAGCTCTCCTCCCTAAGTGGCCAATTGCTGTCAATCATCAAGCCGACACAAGCAATTTTAGATCCTAATCACACTAATTGAAGTAATGAAATGGAGGGCCAGGTGGACCAGGCTTAAATAAACACAACTACACAGCTAATGATGAAGAGTGGGCTGTGATGTTGTTATTGGAGTTAAATCGGAATACAAAAACGTAGGTTGTGTTAGACATTTTTAAGAAACTACATTTGCTGTTGAGATTTGGCAACCAGTTATTGGACAAAATGTGTGATATATCAAAAACAAATGAATAACAATAATTAACAATTTAGGGCTGATCCAAAATTGTGCCAAATCTGGTGAAGACTGGAGGGTGAAAAAAGAGCACTTCACCTATTTAGCATTGCACTCCTATAAAATATAAAGATTTTGAAAATAAAAGAATCAAATTCATTGCAGCAGAATTTAGAGATATCATCTGTTTTATTCCACCCAATTTTTCTTCCTTGTCAAAATCTACGCCTACATTACCCACAATGCAACTCAACCACCGTTAGTTAGATCAAGCAGCTAATGTAGGCTTTGTCCAGTCACCTCGAGCAGAGATGAGTAAGCTCACTTTTTTGCAACTCCACACCCCCAGATTTGTTTCATTTTCCAACTTGTAGTCTTCAGACCCAGCTGCTGCTGAAGTTGCATCAAGTGACATAACATGTGGCAATTTATCAGACTTCATGCAGCTCTGTCTGGGGTCACAAAAGACTTTAAATACAACTTTTTCAAATATAAAGTAGTCCTCCCCAACACCTTTTAAACAGACTATGATGTGTAAAGTTGCCCTTTTAAGCATTTCGTTTCTCCCACATATATTTGTTGTCAAAATAAAATCGCTTGTTCCTTGGCACATGATCTAAATTTAAACCAACATTTCAAAATACTTTCTATACTACATCTGTTTTCTCTTTGTTTTCCTATTATCTTTCTTTTCGCCTGCTGTCCAGTCAGAAGACAATAAATCCCAAATGGCCAAACCAGCCTGTGTCTGATCCATAAACGACCAATAGTAATGCAATCGGGTCTGGCACTCCATCTTATCTTCACCTATCTTAACACCTCTCCACCACTTCCTCCACCTCCAACACCCTCTCTCTCTCCCCCCCAGCACTGATTTCATGTCACGGCTCTGAAATGAGACTGTCGCCTTCAGTATTGGCGCTGATAGGAAGGAACAGAGGGAGAGAATGAGAAATTGTTCACATTCACAGACATTTTTTTATATATATATTTTTATATATCTTATTGCTGCTTGGTATTATTTTTGTCTAATTGCAACCTCTTCTTCCTTGTATTTCTGGAAGCCAGCCTAATAATTGCCTAGTGGAGCTGTTTAAAGACGTCTGTTGATGTGATTGCATTGTAGCAAGCAACAGGGGCACAGATATTGAACCAAAACAAAAGCACACAATATGCTGGCCATCTGTCGGCTTGTACAGGAAAATATACTTGAGATCCAGATAATCAAATAATAAAGCGGAGAACAGACGTCTCTTAGTCTCATTGGAGTTTTAGTGGCTACCTCAAACATGCTCTGTTCACGGCTTGCTCACTACAAATGAACCATGGCTCCAGTTATTTAGAATTATTAAACATTGCAGGGCAAAAAAAGCTGATACTACAAATTATTAGCACAGAAAAAATAGAATCATACAAGCCTACCTTTTATTATGCTTGTTTGTCTTGGTTAAGAGATGCGACAGATGCGAATGACATGTATCTCTATTGCATGAAGCCTTACTTAACCTGAGGATTATACAATGGAAGGTGATTATGCAGTTAAATATGTGTGGATTAGAGATGTAACTGGCTTCCCCTGTCCTCCCAAGAACAAAAAGGACAATGCTATTGTCTTACTGCTGAAATGTTAAGGAAGCAAATTCTATAAATCTAGATGAATTTATATTTTATTTCAATCTCTTTATTTGAATGACTTCAGATTCAAAATGCAAAATCCCACAGGTTGGTTAACCTATGGGGACCCATCATTACAGATGCTTGTTTTGCAGATAAGCACTTTCAAACACATATACGTTTGTTACTGTACAAATAACTAAAAATCCAGTC